>JAWZYV010012096.1:0-510454 GCA_038373885.1 Cheiracanthium punctorium
AGGTAACTTTTCTATTTTTAAAAGTTCTCTTCTGGATCTCGGAATCTGCTGTAACGAATTTTTTACAATTAATATATGATTTTAATCTGTGCCAAATTCGATGAGTGACATCGTCGGTTAAGCTAGGATGACTGTTTTTTTTTTTTTTTTTTTTTTTGTTTAATCCAGTTCAAAGAGGGAACTATTTAACTCGCATAAGAAAATACGGAAAATGATCTTGTTTCAGGGCAGTAAACAAGGCAGGGATTATGAATAACAGTGCTGTTGCCGGACACGAAAAGAAAATATTTTTTAAGGATAAGTAGGCTCTTAATTTTATTTATTTATTTTTTTTTGGGGGGGGGATTCAATTAATCATCAATTTTCATCACAGTATTCCAAATTGTTAGAAATATGCTCTGGGCAAAATTGATGCAAAGAATTGACCTAAAAAATCTAAAGGGAAATGACTCGGCGCTCAATCTCAATCCATGATTTAATACACACATAATAATTTCGTTCATTCTTCCTATTAGGGTGGCCACTCTTTCTCAGAGAAAAAATTCAAGGACATTTCAGGACTTTCAAGGATTATTTCTATTTTCTTATAACCTAATTTAACATGAACACACATATATTGAAAATTCCTCAAAAATGCTTAATACTATTTCATAATTGTTGAGAGACAATGTAAATTGGAGCAAGTACCATTTTAAGCAAATATTTTGATTTTGGCAAACACCATATTTTGAAACCAGATATTACTTAACACATTTTTGTATGTATTATTTGATTTAATATAAATTTTAAATGAGGAGGAAAGTATAAGTGAAGGGGAATTTGCAAATTAGTTTATAATTATAATTTCATTTTCCTTTGTAATTCGACCGACATCCATAAACACTGCAGATACGAGGCAATTTTAAAGTAGATGAATGTTTTAAATGAACACAACTTTCAAATGTAAATTGTAAAAAAAAAAAAAAAAACACATCTTTTTTTAACACATAATAATACACTGAACGGCAAATTTTATATGTACAAAGACTAAAAACACAACACTGTGCATTTTAGAACACGAACCTATTTCCAGAGCAACTACCACGATTAGATAATGCACATCCAAGGCATTTTCAAGAAGGTAGATGAATGTTTTAAATGAACACAGCTTTCAAATATAAATTGTAGAAAACACAATAAAATAACATCCTTTTCTAACAAATAATAGTACCTCGAACGACAAACTTTGTATGCACAAAAATTATAAACATTGTTACATTTCAAAACAGATTTCTAGAGCAACTACCACGAAAGAAAATTCGAACTTTCACCCGTCAACCACACAGGGTCACGTAATATTCCACTATCGGAGCCTGTATTTTTGATCTGTCACGTCTCAGTGCTCACTGCAGTGCCAGCTAACGTGGCTTCATTATTGTAGGGGCTGGGAATAACCAATAACACAACAAAAAGTCAGCAATTGGATAGTAAAATTTAAGGACATTCCAGACCTTGAACTTTTTTTTTTGTAAATTCAAGGACATTCCAGGTTTTCAAGGAGGAGTGGCCACCCTGTCCTTTTGAATATGTTATCCCTTATGTTTTAAATTAGTCACTCTTTTAATAATATTTCTGTTTCCTTTTGCTTTTCACTCTCAGCTATCCCAGATGTCAGTAGATCCGTGACACGATTTGTACAAGTTAACTTTATATCGTAAACCAGTTTGGTCCTAGACAGCTACTACGTTTCGCTTCCGCTTTCGGACCAGATGACTTGAGTTCTGTCCCCGACGTCGCACTTTTACGAGATGAGCTTTGTGTTACTGTCGTTTTTGTTTATTTCATTTTAAAAAATAATAACAGATTATTATATACTTTACTTATTTTTTCTGTAATTTATTTTGCTATAATTAATAATTAAAAATAGTCAAGACATTGAATTAAAAAACAATTAATTTAAGTATTTTTTAGTAAAACTCCTTCCTAACTTTTTCTGTAAGTATTTCGTTTCTCTATTATTTTGATAGCTATTTCTAATTAAATTAAGTCTTTATTTTTCTATTATTTACTCTATTTGGAAAATTCATTATGTAATTAATATTTCAATGAATTTTTTTTCTTCAGAAAGCTCACATAATTAATTAATAATAATTATTATTTAGTATTCAAAGGAAAATAAATAGTAGTTTTACATACTAACCAGTTTTAATAATAATTCTTTTACTCTTCATGTATATGTAAAATTTATTGAAATTATTGAATTATAATTTTAAGACCAATATTTTTTTCAAATCTTAGGTTTTCTCACTTTTATTTTGTATTCCTTTAAATACCAGATTTAAAATTTTGTTCAATAGTTTTCAGATAGAAATTTGATTAATTAATCTAAATTTATATTAGATTAGTTCATCTAAACGTTATCTAAAAAATGAAAATATCAACTGATAAAAAAACAAACAAACATGGTATGAAGTTAGTTTTCTAAAAAGCAACATAAAACCAATTATATACAATAATTTTTTGGGTAATTTTCTATTTTATTAATGATTATAGTCATTAATTAATTTAATCAACAATTTTGAGATGTATCATTAACTTAGTTAAAAACTTATAGTGTATCATAATATAGTTCAAAATTTAACTTATAGCTTTAAACTGAAAGCAAACATTGCATTAAAATAATAGAAAGAGTAACTAGATTATCATTAATTAAGAACGAGATTATTAAATTAATATTTTAACGAAACTTAATGGTTATCGTAAAACTGAATGCAACTTAATGAATCGCAATGCATTAAAACAATAGAACCAATAGTTATATAGTGTTGTTGATGTTCTAGAATTACGGCCGATTAGCTACACGTAGGCTCTAAGCTGAGAGGTGGGGTGCCCTCCGTGGGGGTCTTTCTAAGGGATCCTAACCCGTATTTATGCCAAGTTTAGGAAACCACAGAAAACTCCAAACGATTAGGTCGGCGGACGCAACCTGGTTTCGAACCAGGCACCTTCCGTCTCCCAGTTCAGAGCGCTATGCGCTCGGCCACTGATGAGGCCCAATAGTTATATAATTATAGTAAAAAGTTAACTTACGTTTAGCATTAAACTGAATGCAAATTTATGAAATAAAATCAAAGATGGTAGCAGGGATACTAATCTGTACTCGACCCAAATTATAAATAGAAAATTACTCAAAAATTATTGATTATAATCAGTATTATGCCTCTTATAAAATTCTAACAAAAATATGTCAATTTTCTGTTACATGTTACAAAAGAACGTGCTGAGACTTTTTTAATCAAATACTCTGATACTGCATGAAAACAGGTTTGTATATTTATTTACATAACTTAGTGTCAAACAAACTTCTGAAATTTGCCCGTGAAACTAATTTATTATCTTCTGACCATACCCCTAAAAAGTAATGATATCCCCATGCAAAGCCTTAACTGGTTAAAAATTTGTGACGCAGAATTTTACTTTATAGCTCAATGAATTTTAAATATGGGTCTTAAAAATAATGATATCAAATTTTAAGTGATGCCCTGCTGGGATTTTTAAAGATTTGTTTTTAAATTCCATTACAGTTACCTTCGTTTTATTTTCTAAAGAAGATTTATGCATTTAAGCAATGCTTTTAATTATGAAATACACTGTCAAATATATCACACTTTCACTGAGTCTATATAATGTATTCAAATGAATTTATTTCAATAATTTAATTTATCTTTTGCATCACGCTATCCAAAAGGGCAAGTAAAATTTACGTAAATATTTAGTTAGTGTCATAGTAACCAAACTAAGTGAAATGTATATGAAAATTTTGCTTGCCCTTTTGGATAAATTCATTTGAATACATTATATAGACTCTGTGAAAGTGTGATTATTTGACAGTGTATTTCATAATTAAAAGCATTGCTTAAATGAGTAAATCTTCTTTAGAAAATAAAACGAAAGTAACTGTAATGGAATTTAAAAACAAATCTTTAAAAATCCCAGCAGGGCGTCACTCAAAATTTGATATCATTATTTTTAAGACCCATATTTAAAATTCATAGAGCTATAAAGTAAAATGCTGCATCACAAATTTTTAATCAGTTAAGGGTTTTTACATGGGTTATAATTACACTAACAAAATCACATTGCAAAATCATCAGTTATCTAGTTATGACCATTTTGGTCCCTCTTGATATTATTTAGGCTTACAACTTTTATTCGAGGAATTGAAAGTACCAGTCTTGTTTTCGCTAGTGATTAGAGTTACTTTGGTGTATAAATGATTTAAAATGAGTAATAATATTACATCAATTTCTATTTATTAAATGAAAAAAGTACCTTAGTACCACGATATGTTGAAAATCATGCTTTTTATAAAAGAAAAAGTACTATATCAAATAATGCAGAGATTTTAAAAACAAAATAGAAAAATTTTTTTAAATTGAAATGTTTAAAACAGTTCATAAACAGCAACAGTTTCCTGACAGGATTTGTTGTGTTTTAAAATCAGTTTCATTTTATTGATTCATGATGACAGAATCATGTGTTTTATTTATTATTTGGAATTCACGTTTATCAAAATTTAGCATGCATTTTGATCTATAAAAATAATATTTTTTAATGATGAAGAAAAACTTTTAATATAACGCTATCAGTGGTGATGGAAATAATTTTAGTTTTGAAAATTTGAGTAATTAGTTTTTTTTTTCTTTTTTTATGGCTGATATTTATTTTACTTTTTTGGTTGATATAATTTTTTTTAATGGCTGATATTTGTTAATTACTTCGAACTTTTTCTATTTTAAAAATAATTCCAATTTTAATTTAATTACTAACTTTCAGTATGTTGAATGTATCAATATTTTTCTTTCTACAACTTCATATTTGATTTCCCTAGTTGAATGATGCAATCATGGCAGCAAAATTACATTATCCTTTTTCAAACATGAAAGCGCTGCCGTCTTGTCTCGATCGCAAAATACTTCTCCCTTTTGCTACTGGAGTTCAAACATTGCCAGTTTTGAAAAGAAAAGACAGTCATGTGTGACATACGCACTTAACAAAGCAGGTAAAGTGAAATAAAACATGCAGATATGTTTTTGAAGTAGTCTCGGAATGGGACTAACTGTCAACTGTGATACAGGGAGGGTTATAAATAACAGGATTTGAAGTGGTGAAGGGGACTTTTTTTTTTACATTTTTTGCTAGTGTGAGATAAGAAATGATTTGAAAGGCTGCCAGCAGACAAAACCATGTTGGAAGGAAAACGTGTCTCAGACATTTGTAAGATTTTAACATTCCCTTGCATGTAGCATGTTTTCTCTTTCTATAAACCTTTATTTGTTTACTTTTTTTATAAGCCTTTTTTTTATTTTTATTTTTTACAATTAAATTTTATTAATTACACTTCATATTTTAAGTAAAATTTAATGATAGATATGGTTTTTTGTTTGTTTTTATTACAGTAAATTTCTGAATAAGATTTGATCAATCACAATATGTAATTCATTATAAGAATGATTAATAGAAATATAATATTTTGAAATGATGTATAATATTTTGTTAGTTTAGACTGTTTTATAACCAATAAAATCTAAGCACGTTTCATGTTGAATTGATTATGGAGATTTAAGTTTAAATTTACACGGAGTGGAGAAAACTCAACAACATTATGTTTTGATACAATATATATATATATATATATATATATATTAATACAGGAAATTTTCATGTGTGTTATTTTAACAGAATACATATGATTTCTTTTTCACTATAGTAGCAATGAGTAATCCAGTACATTTTTAAGCTTTTATTGATAAGGATTTTTGAAACGAGTTTTCATAGTTTCATAGATTTAAAATTTTAACAAACAAAAAATAAGTAAAATAATTTTAGATCTAATAGATTTTCCCCTCCTCAGTGTCAAAAGCTTCGCAATGGAGAAATTTCAAATTTATGAGTGGAAATTGGATTATATATTAATAATCCAGGAGACATGTGCCAGGCAAGAAATGAATAAATAGAAATCACATTTTTATATTAAATCTGTTTATGAGGAACAGGTTGGGATGTAATGTGAAACTGTGAAATTGTTTAGTTATAAGAAATTTGCATGGTCAAAATCATATTTTTATATTCACATGTTCCATTTATTTTTATTTAACTCTGATCCAGTACATTTTTAGTGTCTTGGTAGTTACTTCCTGGCTCCATTCACAGACCATGACAACATGTTCAACACATTTTAGAATTAGATTACCTGAAATTCTTTTTTTTCTATGCACAACTTTGAACACCCAACTACCAAATTCATGCATTGAAATTTTTGACATTTAGTTTTACAATTGTCACTGCCTTAAAAAAAAACTTGAAAGTAATGATGAAAGATACCCATCATGAAAAATACGTTATAAGTAGGGTCCTATAAAATATGCAAAAATACGGAATTTTGCATAATTTACAATTCTCCGAATAAACTACAACTTTCCATGTAACGCCACATTTTCAGGAAACTTTATTTCTTCATTTTTTCTCAACATATTTTCTTCAGAGGCTCTTTGTATCCCAATCAGGGACCATAGATAGGAAAAATGTAAGCGAAATCGAAAGTTTATTATTGTCCAGAAATGGGCATCTCCAAAAAGTGAGGACCAAAGTTTTCCCAACCTTGTTTGAAATTCATGAAATCAGCTCAAGTGGTTGACCCAGACTAATTGACCAACATGAATGTTGATAATGAAGTCTTCAACAATATTCCAGGGTTTGATGATCCATAAATACGTTTGAGAATGCTGCTTACAAGGAGTATGTCAAGGAATGTTCCGCTGAAAACTTAGTAAGATTTTGGAATTATTTCACAGAGGTTACCAGAACTAAAACCAAAGCAAGAACTCTCGGTTTTACCAAATTCTATAGACTGTGAAAGCGCAATTTCATGTTACGGCCAAATATTTACAGAACAGAGGCAGAGTTTGAAGGAATCATCAGCTGCCGGACTAACACCACTTTATTTTAATAAACTTTAGTGCATAGACACACTTATTTGTTTTTAATTGTATATTAAAATATCGCTTTTCTTTTTAACATAGTTAACATCCCTACTCATCCACATTATTTCAATAAATTTCGCATACTTTCAATAAACTACCGCATCGATGCCGCATAATTCCGAAAAATGTTCTGCATATTTTGTAAGGCCCTAGTTATAAGCTTTATGTCTAATGTTTTGACACAGCTTTATCATTAGAACTTCATTTGAAGTTCTGATGCCAATCATCAACATATTCAAAATTACTTCACTCAACCTTACTATTGGGTTGGTGCATAGTTATCAGGCGTTTTATCCTTTTCGCATTTGGAGTAACAATTCCAGCATTCAATGCAGGGAATGGTTTGCTTATTTGAAATTTGGCTATTCTAGCTTGGAAGGTAAGTCAGGAAGTGTTCAACCATTGGATTTTGACAACCAGGCACTTTTGGGAGCCGTAGAAGTGGATGAAAACTGGGATTGTTTCGCTGAAAGGGGAAAACACTTGATAATTATGCACCAACCCAATACTAATACACTGGAATGAAGTAAGACAGTCATGAATAGTAGATAAAAGCATCTTTAGTTTTCATTCATAATTTTAAGGATTTTAATGGAAAAATAATGAAATAAAACAAAATTACCTGTGATAAGTATGTCACTGTTTCTGATGCATTGCACATAGAACAATATAACTGTTGAAAAGTATAAGCAGTAGGACCAGAGATATCAAAATTCAATACTTTCAAAATAAGATGTTCCATTCTCAAAACTTGCTTCTTAGTATATGTATTGTCAGTTATAAATACAAAATCTCTCAACTCAGGAGGATATATCTCTTCATATTTTCTAAAATGAAAAAAAAAAAAAAATAATAATAATTATTTAAACATTATCAGCATAGAAATAAGGATTTTCTTTAGTTTTATAGCTGAATAATCAACACCAAACCATAAATATATATCTTACATACACGGCTAATTAGAGATGGTGGTGGACAACTTGCGATGGGCCTTAGACTGCCATGCTGTCAATTTTTAAAGAGCTCTATCACGAGTTTTCTTTTCCTAATTAGTTATCTTATACATTTTAGGTCCTTTTAAACATTGTCCAATCATCTCTTTTTTTTTTTCTTCTCAAGGTCTGTTACACATTGGTTTCCAGTATATTATGTTATGCAAACCCTTGCCAATCTGTTTACCAACAATAAGCAGCTGAAGGGTATCATACCATGAAAGTGGTTGCATATTGACAGCAACAGAGCATTTGTCTTCTTTGGTGCTGTGCAGTCAAAAAACTACTACACAGCCAATACTCCTCCTTTTTTGTAAATGTGATATGATGAGAGAATATCTAAAAATTAAGGTTTTAAAATTGTGCGTGGTGGCAACAATTTCTTAAACGTGTAGAATGAGGATGTTTTAGTTAATCTAAATAATAAATGTGTTGTTCTTAACGATTCCGGGATCGGCTCATCGCTGCAGGCTGGTACATTTGCCGCCATGTTGAAATTTGATAAAAACAACATTTTTATCTCTTACTAAAAGCAAAAACTTTTTGTACAGTTCAAAAGATTTTTAAATAATTTACCTTTTACAAACTTGCAGCTATTTTCATTTCTAAATATCTAGTGAGATATGATGCCTTGAAAAATTAAACAGAAAAGCGAAGCACAGAGAGAAAAAGAGCAACAGATTGTTTGGTGGCGACATCTATGAATTATATTGTTAACTAAATCCTTAAAAGCAGATTTCTGCTTTACGTAAGAAATAATTTAATACAAAATTCATGTATAATTAATTACTTATTAAGTAAATTACTTATTTGTAATAATTTAATATATATATATAATTTTTATATATTTAATATATATATTTAATATATGTATATAATTTTTTATAAAACTGCAAATTTTACAACTGCGCAAATTGATTTCGAGGGCATATTTTAACTAACCAAATTTATTAATTTACTACAGTAAAAAAAAACTGTATAAAACCATTCATTATAATTTATATTTTACTAATTTTTCACTGATTTTATTTATTTAACTACAATTAAATGTTTGAGCGAAAGTTTTATTGTTACAAAGAAAAATATTTTTAAAGAAACAATACATTGCAGCATGAATATAGTGATAAGTATCTCAATAAGTTATTTTTCTCTTCAACGGTAATCTACCCAGCCATCCACAAAAAAGTTAGTTATAGAATTATTTTAGTATGTTGCAAATTTCGGTCCGAAGAGGCCCGTGCGCCGTGGGTTGCACAATTTGGATGCGAAGCGGCCATCGACAGCCAAAACTTGTTACCAAAAGCAGCTAGTAGAAAAATTATCAGTGAAATAACCAATCTGTCATCTTTTATTTTTGATTTGAATACATATTTTTGAAATATCCATGGACCTTAAAACGTGACTTGTGGAAAAAGGGAATTCTATATGTCAAACTGTGGCTGTAAAATTTACAGAATTTATATAGTGTTTCAAGCACATAATATAAGTAAAGCAGCAGCTGCGCTGACAATTAATAATTCTGAAAAAATATATGCGAACTATGACGTTAATGTTATAATGTGATAATTGGATCCAATTAAATTTCTTCAATAACTGTACTTCAAGTAGAACATGGTATAAAAATTTTCACTTAATTAGTCTTGATGCATCATTTATTAATTAAGGTTTTCTATGTGACCATGTGGAATCAATTAAATAAGGAATACAATAATATTGGTTAATTAATTTTAATATTTAAAGTAGATATATAACTTTAGACAATGATTATTTAATTTTAATATTATCAGAATGCCCATCACTTCAGGATCTGAAAATAATAACATTAGCAACCTCACCAGCATAAAAAAAAAGTGGCACATTCAATTATACATTGTCACATTCAATTCTATCCGAAGAAAAGTTTTCAATTTGGTAGCTGGCAAATTCACTTTCTAAATCATCAAGACAAATGTTTTCAAACAATTTGGGAAACCTGTTACAGAAATACAGGAGAGAGCTGAAGTGCATTGCAGTTCTTTACTTTATATAAGCTATTTCTGCATGCTTAAGGAACTCATCTTAAAGAGGGAACTTTTTTTAAAATATAGTCACAAACAACACAAAAAAATTTTCTTATGAAACTAAAGAACAGTACCCTGTCTGATGAAATCAGAAAAATTCCCATCATTCAAAAATTATCTGGTTTTTTACACCAATAACGATGTCTTCTTCATATTTTTGGTTTTTTGCTTATGTATAGTCAACACTCAGAACATCATCTGCTTTTGCAACAGCAGATGGTTTTACAAACCGAGCAATTAAATTGAAAAATAATGTTCTCAGTTCATCCCTTAAATTATGAATACAGGGCTTCTCCTTCTGTAAAGCTAAATTTGTTTTATTCAACACTGGAAAAACATTACTTAAGAACAAAGCATACAGCTTTGTTGAGGGATCATGGAGAATTCTGCTCACTGATTTAAATTGCTCATTTTTATTTTTCGCATCATCCCCTTCAGAATCCAAACACAGCTGCAGAGGTTCCCACTGTTCTAAAATCCTATTCAGTGAATTTTCCAAAGACAACCATCTAGTGTTTACATGTTTCAAAATTTTATGAGGTTTTTCCCCCCACAGAGTTCTTGATAAAGGGCAAATTCATGTTTCCTTTTACTACTCTTCTCCAAATAATAAAATATTTGGGTAACTAATAACTCCATGTCCACGGGATTTTTTGCCTTTTGTTCCTTTTTGAACAGCCCTATGTATCAAATGACAACAGCATCCAATAACTTTTATGTGGGGATGCTGTTTTTGAAGAAATGAGACTACACCTTTATATTTTCCAATCATATTGCTTGTATTATCACATGAAAACAGGGGCGTAGCCAAGGGGGGGGGGGGTTAGGGGGGTCATAACCCCCCTCCCATGAGGAATATTTTGCCATACAAAATGTATATTCTTCACTACATTGTCACACCCACGTATAATTGGCGGTTTTACGGGGAGGGTAATGGGGGTAATTACCCCTCCCAGGATTTTGAAGACGAAAGTGAAAAATAATTCTGCATGGGGAATTCACGGGGTGAAATAAAAAAATAACACTATCTACTGGTGAAACATAGGAACTCTTCAAATATAACAATAATTTTGATTGGTGGGGGGGGGGGGGCGAAAAAATGCAAGGTTATTATTTTCGGAATTTACATACTTCATTAATTATGTGATTAATTAAACATTTTATTTCACATTTGATGATTAATTAAACATTTTATCTTCATATATAAAGGAAGATGTCCTGACTGACTGACTGACGATCATCGCCCAGCCAAATCTACTGGAGGTACAGACATGAAATTTTAGGAGCTTGTAGCTTTTGTGCCCAGCGTCATTTAAGAAGCGATTTTTTTAAATTCGAACGCAGACGGGGATGGCGGCCCAAAATGTTCTTTTCACATTTCCCTTCATAACTCAGTGTTAAAAAAAGATAGCCATACAATCAGTGGCGGATTTCCCAATAGGTGCATGAGGCGCGCACCTCGGGCCTCATATTTCTAAGGGGTCTCCAAATTCGGTTTTCAGAAAGAAAAAAACTATATGTAAATATCTGTTCAAGACACATTGTTCATAGTTTCAGGATTGCTTCTAGAGTATAAAGCGCTTTTGAACAATCTTTTCTTTGGTGACTCCCTTTCCTCTTCACAGCATTGCACCATAATCTAAACTAATACTTTAATACGAATACTTTTAGTTTATAAGTAATTGATGCTTTAATTCCGTTTTTCACTGTAAAAATATCCAGAAACGTTCCTTGGAAATAAGGATAAGTTAGACTTACAAATACTATACAGAAGGTATACATTTCCCTTTGAAAACTTTACTGTTTCGTTCAACCCGTCACTTAACCGAATAGTGGTCTCATGACCTTAAAAAACAGGCAGTTCACTTAAAAATGACTAGAATTGTAAAAAAAAAAAAATAATAATTAAAAAAAAATTCCAGTAGTGTTCCTTGAAAATAATAGGCAGCTGAGGTGCCCTAAATTCCAAGGAAAGTTGCACGAAAATACCAAGAACTTTACTGAACAAATATGCAATTCAGTGGATCTTTCCTGAGCTGTTCAATAAAGTTCCTGGTATTTTCATGCAACATTCCTTGGAATTTTAGGGCCCTCAACTGTCCCTTATTTCCAAGAAAAATTCCTAGATATTTTTGCATTGTTTTAATTTGCTGTTTTATCTAAAAAAATACAGGTGCAGAGGGTCCCTATGCCTTTTTCCTATCCGGCACGCATTGAACGTTTCGATCGTCCGCCATCTTGCTGGTAGTTAAGTCGAGCGATGGCAACGGCTGCCCTTTTTTCAGCATTGGGAAAGGGTTGCGCTTCAAAGGGTTATATGATTTAGGAAAGGACACTCTGTATTCAGTGAAATTTTCAAATATACCGAGAATATATAATTGTTGTTGGTTGTCACGATGTAAAAGAAATTGGAAACAATAATTTATCTTCTTTCGAAAAATCACTAAAAATTAAAAATGTAAGCTACGTATAACCGAATTTTATCTTTTTTTTTTAATCGAAACTTTCCGAGTAATGCAATGATAAAAAATTGCCGACCAATAATTAAAAAGATATGAGCTGATACATGTGCGATAACACTTTTATGGGGGGATTGGGGGAAGATATTTGATAGTTAAAAAATAGTATTGAAAAATTAAAGAAAGCAATACTTAGCGTCACTGAAATTTTACATGCGTTCAAAGTTTCAGCTCGATCGGATGATAGTGGGTTAAAATTCATAGACAAATTTTGAACTGGAATGTCATACACAGTTAATTAAAAACTTAAAAAACAAATGATGATTAATTTAATTTTTTGTTTTCAACTAAAAAATATTTATGATAACTATATTATAAATACGGCATGTATTTTATAGTCGCAGATGAAAATGCTAAACATTAATAATAAACCTAGGACCAAAGCTTAGAGCATACCCATTTACCTATTATAAAGTGGAATTTATTTTTAAGTCAATAATATTTTTTGTACTTTAACTACTTAAAGTCTTGGGTTTTTTTTTAATTTCTCTTGTAGTTTTTTTTTTCATTCTATTTAAAATATAGAATAATTTGTGTGTGAGAGTGTGTGTGTGTATATATTATTCATACCTAATTACTCAATTAATAGTCCTAAACTTATTGACAGTTTTTGACAACACAAAAATTAGACTAAACAGAAAGTTTACTTTTACTATTAAACTGCTTAGTTTTGCAGTTTCAAATGGGAAATTTATTAATATATTTAAATATTTATAAATATATGTTCTAGAAGGAATGTTAAATTTTTGGTTCATTTTATCCAAGTAAAGAATTCTTCTGAACTTTGTGAAGTCATGTTTCTGATCAAGTTTCCCTTGTTCTGACCTTCAAAAGTACTTGTTAAGTAGTCAAAATTTTCATGACTGAAACAAGACATATGCCAGTGGTCCACAAAAAGTAATTCAACGTAATTAAGTAACAGTGAAAAATAATCAATATAAAACTGCAGTTGCTGGGTTCAGGGTTCCCACACTTTTTGGCAGTATGAATTCCAGGAGTTTTTAAGGAGTTTTCCAGGAGAAAATATAATTTTTCCAGGAGTATACATAAATGGGTAAAATCATACAAGCCGGTGCACACCCCATGTAAACAAGGCGAAAGTCGCTGGAGCTTGGTGGTTACCAAGCCCCAGTGACTCTCGCCAACCAATTTGCACGATCAGCAAAGTCAAAGTATTTTAACACATTAAAATTGCACAATATTCCACTAACAAAAATATTAAAACAAAATACACCGTCCATATTGAAGCTAAAAAACATCAGCAAATTCAGTAACAGGCAATTTAAAATGAGCAAACGGTCGACCGTTTTTTAACTATAGTGGATTAAGCTACCTAGTTGTACAGCTAATGTAAACTGGGCAAACACTGGCCCGCTTTCAACTCAAAAAAAAAAAAAAAAAAAAACATCAGTGGATTAAGCCACTTTGTTGTACAGCTAATGTAAACTGAGTAAACAAACACTGGCCTGTTTTCAACTCAAAAAAACATCGGTGGATTAAACAACCTATTTGTACACCTCATATAAAGTCAGTATGATTGGAATAGTACATAAATAGCACTTATGATAACATAAAAACATCAATTTAAAATTCACATTAAAAACCTTATAAATTGCAAAGATTCGTTAAAAATAGCCCTTACCTTTATTTTATTTTTTAATTAACCACTCAGAAATGTCCCTAACACCCACCGGCTTATAATGTAACACCAGCATGCTTTCTTTTATTTACTTTTATATTGACATTGCATTTCTAACAAACACTGACACCAGCTGATGACGTAAAACAAACATGCTTTCTTTTATTTAGCTTTATATTCACACCCTATTTCTAACAAACACACACACACTTTCTTTTCATACAATAACATAACACATTTCATTCCCTTCCATCCATAACATAAAACAATTTCAAATTCCCAAACTGACGATGTACACTTTTTTATGGTTGCCAACCTAAATAACCATCGGCAGGGTACTTCACTCCCGCTGAGCATCGCCCACGATGGCACCAGAACCAAACATGTAAACAGCATTGCATACAGAATATAGTCCCATAAATGTCCCTAAGTATGATCTATACACGCAACATAACAACATATTTTTATATATTCTAGAATATAATGCAAAGCCTTTTTTAAATCTTTTTTTTTTTTTTTTTTTTTTTGCTATGTTGTGTGCCAGACTAAAAGTACAGGGGAAAAAAAACTAAATTAGTAGCATTACTAGTGTAAATTTTACAATCATTTCATGTATTTAAAAAAATTGACTAGACCAGATAGAAACATAAAACATTTCTTTTTAAAGTCAATAAATATTTATTGCAATGAATGTAACAAGCAAATTATTCAAAAGCAAAAGTATTCAAAGTATAATAATTATTCAAAAAGCAATTAGTATTAACTATCTATATCTTTTAAAGCTAAACATTTTTCCTCTATCTCTAAATCTAATTTTTTGAGATCATTTTTTTTCTCTTCCGCCCTCCGTCGGAGAGCATTAGATTTCGAAATTAAAGATAATTTTCCTGTTTCTTCTGCTTGTTCAGCAAATGTAATTGATAATTTGCTCAATTCTTCAATGTCTTTCTCCATACATCTTTTCTTTTTTTTTAATTCATCCAAATTATCCAAAACTAATTTCCTCTTCTCTGTTACTTTAACAACTTTTTTTCTATCTTCTAGATATGCAGAATACTTCTGCCTTGCTCCTGCAGCGGATATCAATAATTTTTTTGTAATATCAACATTTTCCAATCCACCAACACTTTTAATGTGGTCGTCTATAACACGCTTTGCTATAATAGTCTGCTCAGATAGATTCTCCACCATCAGCCTTTTATTTGCAGAAAATCCTCTTTCCACAGAAGCCTGCCCATGAGATAATAACAATAGTAGTTTTATGATACTCCACAAATTCTTATAATTTACATTTTTGGCTAAGAAACTGTGAAAAAACACATCTAGTCGGTCTACAGCTGGATCAAAATAATTTTCTAAACAGCTTTTAAACTGTACTTCAATATCCATTGAGTGAAACTCTTCGATGAATAATTCATATTCCTGAAGAATATTATCACAAATATTTTCATTGATTTTTTTACAATTTGCTAAATGCAATAACAGATTGTTAAACTTGACTTTGTTATTCTCTCTGTTTTTAATTAGTAATCTGGGATCAAGACATGAAATATTATTAACCACATCATACTTAAGTGGGCACTTATCTTTTAACTTTTTGGTTAAGTTTTGTAAAAAACGTCTACAATTCAAGTAGAACAGCATTGCCTCTTTATCAGATATAAACTTTTTCTTAGTTAAATCTTTAATAGTTTTTTTTTTTTTTTTTCTACAAACCCTACATCAATTTCTGATGCATCTTTATAATTATTTTCATCTTCTATATCAATATTTAACAACTTTACTACAGTCAAGCCTTCAAACAGTTCATCTTTTAAAAACCTTTTTAGGAGTGATTTTAAAAGTATTTTTAAATCACCGGCTAAAAAAGGTAGCATTGGCCAATCTGTTTGATAGAGGGTTAAATACGGCTCTATTTCTCCTGCAATATAAATGAAAAAATTGCATTTGACTTCAAATAATTTATCTTTTAAGCATGTTTATGTTTTTAAAACTTTTTGTTTTTGGATTAGGGAATTTTTTCTCTTTAACTTTTTCATGGTGGGTAAGATTTCTAACAATCTTTTCAGCACGCTGACATTTTCAAGCCACCTGTGCTTACATAGTTTTTCAGGATATTTTGCATCAGGATCTAGGGTTAAATAATCGTCCCTCCTAGCAGGAGAATCTTTAAAAAACTGGTGTAGTGATGAATCCATTTCTTCCACTTCTGGAAATGCTGTGCACCCTGCACGACATGCATTGTGCAAAATGTGTAAGCTGCAACTACCCACATTTACTAATAGTGTATTAGTATTCTGCTTAAGATGATCATTTATTTTTTTTATAGACACTCCAATTCACATCAGGACCATCCATCGACAGCTGTAATAACTTGCTAAATCCCAATGTAATGTACTTTTCGGGAATTTTTTCAAATAGCACATCTGCCGTTGCATGGCCCAAAAAGTCCGATGAATAATATCGCGATGAAACTTTTTGTTCATCCCAAAACCTTATTAAACAGTCCAACTGTTTACACTGGTTTTCCATATTAAGACTCTCATCAAAAAGTAAAACAAATGCATCCTCTTTAGTTGCTTTTTCTTTTAACAAATCCAGAAAGTATGGCTTAAGTAAGTACTACTGAACCAGTAATTTGGATATTTCACATGATCTATCACATGAAGAATAGGAACTGCTTATCACTTTTAAAGTCCAAAGTATTTCTGCTTTCAGCTGGGCATTGTTTTTCATTATTGAATTATCAAGTGAAGATGGATTTACAGTCGAAAGATTCTGCTGTACGGATGAAACTGTCGGCGAACTTCCACTGTCAAAATAATTAAGTAAGTTCAATTGTCTCTTTTTTTGTAGAGTTACGATCGATTCATGTTTTTTCCCTTTATAGTGACTTTTGATTGCAGCTTCCCCCATATTCGAAATATCAAAACACTTATCGCATAAACAACATTTTGCTTCAAAATGTTGCGATGATCGTCGGAGCCACATTTTATATTCCTCCTTTTCTAACCAAGCACCACTGAAAACGCATTTTCCACCCGGCATCTTTAGGCAAATTGAAAAGGATGAAAATCTCAGGATGGTTTAAAATTTTACTACTGTCACACGTGCACAGATTATTTCCAACACACCGCCGCAAACGGAACAAGCACGTACCCGTGATCCGTGTACCAAAGAAGAGATAAGAGCATATAGCTCATACACCAATCACGAGATACTTTCGCAGTGACGTAAGCGATAAAAGAGTTTGAGGATGCTAACGAGGCTAGTTCAGGAACGATATTATTGGATATGGGGAGAGCAGGGACGATTATCTACAGCGAAGTGAAGTGATTACAATCCTTGTCTCTTCTAAGTCCGTGGCAGGAGCGTCAATAAACATGACGGCGGATTATTACACTTGAAACACGAGTCGACAAAAAATTTTTGGCAGATCGCACTTACGAAAATTTTTTTTGCACTTTAAATACTAGAAAGAAAACTAAAATAAACAATATTTCCAGGAGTCAGTACTGAAATTTTAGGAGTCTACAGAAAAATTAGTAAAATCCAGGAGTTTTCCAGGGCCCTTAATTTTTTAAATCGAAATCCAGGAGTTTTTAAGGATTTCCAGGAGGTATACGAACCCTGTGGGTTATACTCAGAGGTATGCTGATGTTTATTTAGTGTTAATCATGAAAAGTGAAACGTAGTACAAAAATTATTGAGATAAAAAATATTTTTTATGATGAACAAATCTATAAATATAAAAATTATTTTAAAATTTTAATACTCCTTTTGTAGCAGGCCCTGACTATCGGACAGACACTTGGTGCACATGCCCTGAGCACACATGGAGAAATAAGCCAAAAAATTGAGTTTAACACGATATACAGGGGCACAAAAATTGAGCCAGCTAAAGGACACAAAATCTGAAAAGTGCCCTGGGCACTTTTATAAAAGTGTTATAGTGAAAGTCAGGCCCTAGTTTGTAGACATAAACTAGATATAAAAGGAATTAAAACACTTTAAAATAATTAATAATAATGTAAAGGAGTTAGAGTAAGTGATTTTTTTTTTTTTTTTGAGGAAGGGGGGGGGGGCCTCAAAATTGAGTTGCGCCTCGGGCCTCTCAAGAGCAAAATCTGCCACTGCATACAATTCTTGCTTTAAAATGTAACAACACAAATACCTAAAAGTTGTTTATTCAGGGTTTTTTAAAAATCACACCCAAACGGTCGTAGGGAGCCGAAATGTTATTTTCGCATTTCTTTTGCTATATGAGAGGAAAAATAGAGATAGCTTTAGAATTCTTGCTTAAAGGTATAGGGAATACAAATGCTTAAAATTCGTTTTCAGGGTTCTTTAGAGTGCGCATGAAAAGGAGGATAAGGGGCCAAAACGTTATTTTCGAATTTGCTATCCTATCTCAAAGGGAAATAAAGATAGTCATAAAATTCTTACTTTGAAATGTAGCTAACACGAATGCATAACAGTCATTTTCAGAGTTTTTTAGAGTTCAAACTGTTGTGAGGGGCTAAAACGTTATTTTCATATTTGTCTTCATAAATCGAAGGAAAATGAAGATAGCCATAAAAATCTTGCATTAAAATGTAGCGAACACAAATTCATAAAAATCTTTTTCAAATGTTTTTAAAAATCGACCATTATAAAGGGTAAGTTGACAAAAAGAGGTCTTTTTTAAGTAATATTTAGCTCTTGGGTGCTGTTCAATATGATGCACATTTCAAACAGTATTTTTAAAAAATCAAGTATAGTTAGACTATGCCTGAAGAATATTCTAAAACAGTTTTCGTAGGTAGTTAAATATATAACCAAAATTTGTTTGATATTTATTTACTTATTTTCATTTGTTTTGTTGTTGTCGTGTCCATGGATAGACGACCCTATCCATGGAAAGAG
Organism: Cheiracanthium punctorium; assembly: GCA_038373885.1. Classification (NCBI taxonomy): domain Eukaryota; kingdom Metazoa; phylum Arthropoda; class Arachnida; order Araneae; family Cheiracanthiidae; genus Cheiracanthium; species Cheiracanthium punctorium. Next base: position 19,138 of record JAWZYV010012096.1, read on the forward strand.
GGGTGTCATTGCCTCCGAGGGGGTTGGACTTCTACTTGTTGGTCCCTAATTTTGATTCCAGATAAGGGACCAACCACCACCTGAAATCAGCACCCCCAGAGGTATCGTTTAACGACTTGTAGGACATTGGAGCCACCATGGATTTTACGTGCACTAGCTCCCATTAGCGTACACAGTTCCACTGCGGACGAGCCGAGAGGGAGATGAGATGGCCCTCCCAAGCACTGGCAAGCCAGATGCTGCTTCAATTGCCGTGTTCTTGTGTTCTTATGGAAACAGAGTTTAGCGCCCAGACCACTTCAGGACTATTTTCATTTGTATTTGTTGGTTTTGACAATACCTTTCCGTGTGAAGAATGGCTGCTCCAGCTACATACTTGCCAAAAACAGGAAGACTCGGGTTGAAAAAACAGAAGATTTCACAAAAAATCAGAAGATCATTTTTAAATATAAGAAATAAAAACAGAAGACACCCAGTTTATTGCCATTGCTTATTATTTTTTATATTAGCAATGTATAGAAATAAAAACAGATAGAGTATTTTTACAAAAATGAAAATAATTAAATAAATGGAAATTTGACTTTATTTTTAACCAAAGTATGTTGAAAAATAAACAGATTAAGATTTTTTTTAGCTGGTTCAAAGTAGCTTTTATAGCTTTTACTAATAGTTCATCAGAAAAGTCATTTTCATAACAAAGTATGTTAGCATTAATTTTCAACACTAATAAATTTTCTAATGAATTACTGAGGGAGGAACAAAACGAAGTTCTGTTTTTTAACTATCGATAAAAGATTTGCTTTCAAATGCTTTGACCTCACTCCATACAACATCATTGTGCTGTTAGCTGTTGAAATGATTACCTTAATAAATTATTTTGAAATGGATTTATTTATTTATTAATTTTTTAGCATAGTTTGCTATACAATTTAATATAGCAACTAAAAATTTAAAAAAACAGAAGATTTTATCTTCTGGCAGAAGACCAGAAGATAGCTTAAAAAAACAGAAGTCTTCTGTCAAAACCAGAAGAGTTGGCAGGTATGCAGCTAGTTTACATATATGAAGTGTATTGTACAGTCAGAAGGGTCCCCTTTCCATTGCGCGCCCACCAGTAGTCAATCCTTCTCTGAGCCACTGACTTTATTTAAAATTATAAAATATCATTACCCCTCCCAGACTGCAACTCTAGAACCGCCCTTGCCACGTATACATATATATGAGTTGTAGTAGTCGTAACCCTCCCCCCTATGAAAAATACGCCCCTGCATGAAAATGATACACTTAACCCCAACATTCTCCCACTTAACCTCTAGACGGGATAATTCACCGTCAAGAAGATTAAATATACCTTCACCAGTTGAATGAACATATTCTAATAAAGAAAGTAGAGAAGTACTCACTTGACCATCTGATTCATTGTACAGTGTAACAACAATTGGGAAAAGCTTTTTGTCTGTGATATTATTGCTGGCATCTGTGGCTATTGAAAATGAACTTTTCTTAAAAATATCAATCACAACTTTTTTCTTTCTTCTGCCATGCATTTAATAATAGCTGTTGTCTTTATCCTGCCGCTACCATATTTTGTGGTGATTTCTGAATCGGGGAACATTTTTCTAAAAAGTGCTCTGGCATGATCTGCCGAATTTAACAATATATTGTGTTCCACTAAAAATCACAAAAAAAAGAGCTTCTGCGGCCGTCACTGATTTAACATCCTTATTGCCGAAAAAACTTGTTAGAGGCTTACTGTTTGTCTTTATTTTCACGTAATCTGTATGCTTTTTCGAAATCATGTGTCGTCTGCAGTCATCTCTACCTCCATGAACAATTGAAAAATCAGAACAACAAACTGTACAATATACATGCTCGTCTGATAAACGGGCTTTTAGTGATCATTTTTACGCTTTTTTCTGGCATTTCAATCACAATCAGCAAAATCCATTTTCACGCTGCAAGTGCAACTTTCCTATTAACGTCAACAGCCACTGGACTGGGGGTGGGGACGGAAACAGTGTTGCCAGAAAGTTTTTAAGATAAATCGTAAGAGGTTGCTAGAAAAGTAGCAAAAAGTCGCAAGTGCCGTCACAGTCATTGGTTGTAATGTGGAAAATTTGCAAATCCTAAAATTTAGTAGCATGATGCTTTCAAAATCAGCGAAAGTTGCGAAAAGTCACAAGATCTTGCAACGCTGGACAGAAAATGGAAAGCAAGTAGCAAGAGAATCGTAAGCCACGCAAGAGAATAGATGCTCCCCACCCCACCTTCCTCCATTTCCGTTTCTTCCACGTCTCACCTAGTTGAACAAAACAAGCTCTGCATTTGGCAATCCGAGTTGTCGCTTGTTAGGAAAATTAACTGTAAACCCTACCTTAAAGGTTCCATGACATGTAATTGTGGTTTTCTTTATTATAACAGAATGCTGTATAACTTAACTTTAATTATTTGCCTTAAATCTAAAGGCACTTATAGCTTTTATTTTTCTTTCTAAAATAGTGTTAAGTTCGTACTTAACACTATTTTTAATATTGACGCTTCAAACAAGCACCTAAGTGCTAGCAAAATGTTTTGCATAATGTGTTTCTGTGTTTGGCCGCTAGAGGCGCTGTATTCCCGGCGACTTGCCACTGAGCTATTTTCTTTTCTTTTCACGTCACAGGTCCGCAGTAATTAGTAAGGTCGTTGCCTGGCCGACAGTATAAAAGTCCGCCGCGATCGAAAGAGGAGAGGCGACAAGCTTGGGTGATGAGATAAGATGTGTGTGGAAGGAAGCTCGTAGCTGACCGTGTGAGATGCTCGGAGCTGAGACAAGTGGTTAACCTGGGGCCTTCCCGCCGCCATTTCCAATAAAGCCTTTTGATACCGCCCCTGCAAATTATTTCAAGTCCACCTGGTACCATAGGCTAGATTATAATCCGGAACGTCCAACAACACATGGATACTGTATTACATCAAATATCTGTTTTTCCAGTTCATCCTCATCTGTATAAAAGATTCACATCTCATTACTTAAAATAAAAGAAGTATCAAGGTAAACGTTCTTTTGTCATCCTTTACCTGGCAAGCCCTCAATTTATTTTTTACTAGCTTTCGCTGCTTTAAAAGTTCTGAAGTATAAAAAAACTCTAACTCTGCTAAACCCAGACATCACTTTGCTGCGCCGATAAAGCAGCATGCACGCTCGCACAGTTGGAAGAATGCGGAGTTTCTGTTTATCGTATTGGGAAAAGACATTCCTTTCAGAATCCGTTGGTGTACATTTTACGTAATAAAGCGCTTCTTAAGTCATAAAACAAATATATATTTTTAACAACAAACAAATATATGCGAAATTTCCATAGTTTTCACACCCTCATCCGTATTCCCGTAGTTTACTTCGGTTTTTCCGTAGAAACTACAGAAAATCCGTAGCACTTGGCAAGTATGTTAATTACAGCCTTACTGTGCTTTTCCATGAAGTGAACTAACTTTTTAAGTTCATCAACTGTTATATGAAACCAAGATTAAAATATTGCTTTTCTTAATTAGGTTTTATTGCTGGATGATCATTAATGGAAGTCTTCAGTTTGGGTTAAAGTATTTTCCTTATTTTTGGGCATTTATATTTCCATCTATCACATACATTCTGCCAACATCTTTTGATGTCTTGTAACCCCATATCAGGACACTAACTGGGTATTTAACTGCAGATGTAATACAACGGAATGCATATCTTTGCAAATTCTTCGTCTTATGTATCTTATACCATCACTGCCAAATTGGGAGATTTTAATTTCCTCATTTCAAATAACACTACCATTGTTCTTTTGTTAAATTAGCCTGTGTTTTAGCCCAGTGTAATCTTTCACACCTTTGTTTAAGAGATAACATGGCTTTTTCATGGAATTCTAGCATTCAGACAAAATCTACATTGAGCCATTTCTTTTTGTATATCCCCAAATAATTTTCTTCCATCTCGTATGCTTAATCTTTCGATTCTTCCATAATCAGTTAGTGTTGTGCATCTTTTCCTGCCTTTAAATGCTTTCTTTTCTAGTGACTGAGTCTTATACCACTTCAAAAATTTAGAAATGCCACCTTTGGTTAAGTCTGGACCAATATTACTTTTAATTTATCATAACTGTAGCCTTCATACCATAATACTATAATTTTGCATTGCTTTCTGGGTGATCAGTCAACTCTTTCCACCGTTTCTATAATTTTATTATATTTTACAATCTTACGAAAGAACACTATAAGAAACAACCGATTTACTAGCAATCACTTAACACATTGATAACTGTTCTTTTTTTAATTCCAGTAGGAGATATGAAAAGTTGAAATCTAGTATAACCTGATTGGTTCATTTTGAAAACATAATACCTAACTGGCTCACTAAATATTCAAGTTCACTGGCTACATTCAAATGAAGGAAACCTACTTTATATCAAACTATGCAAGCTGAACTCCCTTGTTATTTCGCTGCAATTCTTGACATAATGCTCGTAATCAGGGGTCAGAGCCACTCGTTCCCTCAAAAAAAGTTGATTTAGTGACTATTTTTGCAAATAAAGTGACCATTTTTATGAAAAAAAGTGACTACACATGAAATTTTTTTTTAAGTATACGTTATATGTGAAAAAAGAATGAATATGTGAATCTTGCTTTGCTAGAAGTATATTTTACAAACAATACTAACAATAAAATGATAAAAAAGTCAGGCCATATAGCTGTTTCGATCAAAAAAATTTCGAGCTTCTTCTCTGTAGATATACTTTCATTCACAGTCTAGGAGAGACTGGACTGTGAAGGACTTATATTTCTTCTGAAGATTGAAATTTTTTCGATTGAAACAGCTATATGGCCCTACAAATAACTTTTAAGGTGGTATTTTTGTTTTTGTGTGTGTGTGTGTGTGTGTGCAAAGTTTTTAATGTTTTAAATAACAGTTATTTTGAGTGCTTTTGTTAATCAATACAATTTTTTTAGACATTAAAATAAAAAATTTAGTTTAATTGCTCATTTTGCAATTAAAAAAAAAATACTACATAGATGGAAGGCTTTGGTGGTAAAGTTGAAATTAAAAGAAATAAAAAAAATTTTAGTTTGAACTAAAAATTCTTAGTATTTTATTTAGTCTAGTATTTTGCATTCAAAATAATAAAAATACAACGCTGAATATAATTTTTGGTCTTTGCATTATTCTCTACTCAAATTTCATTTTTCCTTTACAAATTTTGAAATTAGGCTGGATGTCTTCTTCTCGATACTCTTTTCAAGGTTTAAAACTTCTTTTTCAAGTTGTATTTCTTTGCACTTTAGATTCTCAACACCTTCCATCATTCCTTGAGCAAATTGAATTTCCTGAGCGTTACCTTTTGAGGTTGCTGGTTTTAGCCTCTTACTGGCTTCCTCAGATAATTTTTCTCTGACTTCTTTTTTTTTTCTTAGTATTTTTTTCGAGCTTCTTTTAAATCATGTTTTAAATAATCTAAATCAGCTTTTATCCTTTTTGCTTTAATTTTATTTTCTGCTTCTTCTGCATCTCTCTTCTTTTTCTCTACTACTTTTTTTTCTTTCACTTTCTTTTCTTTTCTGCTCTTCACAGTACAGTGTATAGCTGTGATGAGCATTTTGGGCTGAATTCAGCAGCTCTTTTGTAATTGGTAAATTAGAAGGGTTGTTATCAAACAATTTTAAACCATCTATAACATTTAATCTTACATTTAAAGTTCGTTCATTCATGGCAGCTCTCTCCCCTGTTAGGATTCTTGATGGAAGAGAAAATCCTCTCTCAACATCTGCACTACCATGATATTGTTACGAATTTTCGGGGCAACCCGCTGCTCTGTGGCTTAAAATGGTTTAAAATTCATATTCTACGCTTCAAATAGATAAATTTTGCTTTTTGTTGCATCAAAATCGGCCAATTAGAACCGGAGATACGGAGGTTTCGCTTTCCCATATGTTTTTCTATGGGCTTCTAGAAAACTCGAGAAATATTAGTCCTAGAGCTTAGATCTCTTCACTTTTGAGGACTTATTTTTGGCGCCAAATTTGGCGATATTTTGCCAAAAGTCGCCAAGCTTGGCGACTTTTTGGTCATTTGGCGCGATTTTCCCAATGGGGCCTGGAAGTTGTTTTTCCTGCATTAAAAACGCATAATAACCTAACATTTCTCTTCTATGACGTAATCAAAATTCACGCTTTATGTAGAACCCTCGAGAAATTGACTTTTCTGGAAACCTCTTGTACCTCCTGCGTCGGCTATTTATAGAAGCGCGCATCGCCCCGAAGTCAGTGTGCGAGTTGAACGCTCAATGTGTGAAGAGCTCTCAGTACGCTTGTTTTGTGTGAATAGAAGCTGTGTTTTAGCTTGCTTTGTGAAGCTGTTTTTAAAGTGCTGTGTGTAAATTCTTCATCGCTGAGTCTTGAGGGACTGTTAGTGTTATTTCTCGTATATTTTCACTGAATTTTTGCCTGTGAAAGTGACTTATTTTGTGTGAGAAATACAGCATTTGTGAGAGCTTCTGATCCAAGCGGATTGTTAAAAGCACGTTACTGCTAGATTGTGCTTGTGAATGGTGTACAGCTGATTGTCCTACGAAGTTCTAGAAGCAATAAAGTTTGTGTTCCATCCTGACAAGAGACTTTTTACTTGAACTTTATACACCAACTGGACTTTAGAACGACGAACCCCAGGAGTAGCAGAGTAATTCCGCAACATTTGGTGTCAGAATCGGGGTTCTAAAGAAAGACTTTAATTTTCCAGTTTATGGTTTTGACTAGACAAAAAATGGAAGAACAACTTCAAAAGCTCATGAGTATGATGCAAGAAATGAAATCCGGACAAGATGAGATGAAAGCCGGACAAGACGAGATGAAAGCCGGACAAGACGAGATGAAAGCCGCACAAGAACAGATGAAGGCGGATTTAGAGAAGAAAATTGTAGCCGGACAAGTCGAGACGAAAACCGGATTGGAGGAATTAAAGGCTGCACACAATGAAATGAAAACCGGATTGGAGGAGTTAAGAGCCGCACACGACGAGATGAAATCAGGACTGGAGCGGAAAATAGAAGCCGGGCTAGAAGAAATGAAATCCGGACTGGAGAGAGTAGAGACAAATCAAGAAAATATGGAGAAGAGAATGTCGCTCCTGGAAGAAAGTCAAGCGAAATACGAAGAAAGAATTGAGGAAAAGATCGATCACAAGTTAGAAGAAAAACTGGACAGTCTGGTAAAGCTGGGAAAGGTACCAGAAAATATCAGGTTGCCGTCACGCCACCCAGCAGTGAAACTAACGCCTTATGACGGAAAGACTCCCTGGGAAGCTTACAAGACCCAATTTTCGATCGTCGCCAGAGCCAATGGTTGGAGCGAGTCCGAGAAAGCGAACCAACTGGCCGCTTCCCTTAGCGGAGATGCAATTAATGTATTGCAAACTATCGGAGCGACGAAGATAGGAGATTTTGACGCCCTTGCCAGTGCCTTGGAGATGAAATTCGGAGAGAAGTGCCAGAAAGAATATAGTAGAATCCAACTTAAGTCAAGGATGCAGAGATCTGGCGAGACCCTTCAAGAGCTGGCTTCGGACATAGATAGGCTGTGTCATCTAGCCTACATGGACCACCTTGATAATGTCCGAGAAGAAATGGCGGTGCGTCATTTTATTGAAGCCATCCGTGATCCAGAAACCCAAAAGTCACTTATGTTGGAGGATTATAAGGATTTGAAATCTGCTCTCGTCTTCGCAATGAAGCTAGAAGCAGCTCAACGGGCCGTCAGGAAAGATCGGCATGCTGTTAGAGCTGTCACGGTCCAAGAGGGAGCTGACAAAGAGACAGAGAGCGTCGAGAACAGGTTAAAGAGAATTGAAGATCTCATAGAACGAAAATTAAGATCCGATAGAACGAGAGATGGCCCAAAGAAAGTGAAATGCTGGAAGTGTGACGTCGAGGGCCATGTACAGAAGTATTGTGGTCGAAAGTCTCATGACCAGCAAGAGAACTCTAAAAACATGAAGGAGGGAAACTAGGAGGTGGCCATCTCGCGGGGCGGAGGTTGCCAGCTAGTCAAAAGCCCCACCTAAAAGTCTTGCAGATTTCATCAGTGAATGGCGGCAGTAATGGACTCTTCGTACTGGGATACGTTAATGGTTCTCCATGCCACATGGTGATTGATACTGGCGCGAACGTAACCATCATAAGGACGGATCTGGCCAAGAAATTAAATTTGAAGATTATCTGGACTCCGCCCTCGCTGACCCTCCAGACTGTGACAGGTGACAAGATCGAAGTGGGCGGAAAAGCGCAAGTAGAAATCACGTTTGGGAATGCCAGATACGACCATGTGGTATATGTCGCCAATATTACAGACTCTTTTATTCTCGGACTGGACTTTTTAAAATCACACAAATTTAATTTGGACTTTAAGAATAATGAGCTTCGTTCAGACTCAGAAGAAATAGCTGCGTTCGATATTAGAAATGAAACTGTTTTGCCTGTTCAGCAAATAATAGCCCAGACTGATATCACTCTACCTCCCAGAACTGATTCAATAATTTCTGGAACAGTAAAAGAAAGCAATAAATTCCGTTTTGGATTAATCGAACACCCAAGCAATAGTGATTCCGTCAGAGGAGTACTTGTGGGAGCAACACTTGTGGACTTGTCGAGAACAGAAATTCCAGTTAGAGTAGTAAATGTGACGGACAAGTCGAAGGTGATAAAGAAAAATGAAGTGTTGGCGACATGCACTCCTGTTACCTGCATTAATAAGAACATCAACCAAACGACAGCTAAATCTTCCGAGTGCCTGACGAAGGAATTATTACAAGACGTGGAGTTAACGGCAGAACAGAGAAGCGCTGCGGAGAAAGTAATAGCTGAATTTGAAGACCTCTTCTCTCGTACTTCCGGTGACTTTGGCCGTACGAGGTTAACGCAGCATAGGATAGACACAAGCAGCCATTCTCCCATCAAGCAACATCCTAGGCGGCTGCCGTTTGCTAAGCAAGAAGAGGTGAGCAGACTTTTAGAGGAGATGCAGCGTGATGACGTCATCGAGCCATCGACTAGTCCGTGGGCCTCGCCGATTGTTTTGGTCCGAAAGAAAGATGGTTCCACCCGGTTCTGCGTTGACTATAGACGTCTGAATGACATTACCAAGAAAGACAGCTACCCTCTTCCCAGGATAGACGACACATTGGACACTTTATCGGGAAACGAATGGTTCTCCACTCTGGATCTCAAGAGTGGCTACTGGCAAGTAGAAATCCATCCCGATGACCGTGAAAAGACTGCGTTCACCACGGGACAAGGATTGTGGCAGTTCAAAGTTATGCCTTTTGGACTCTGCAACGCACCGGCTACATTCGAGCGTCTAATGGAGACAGTGTTGAGAGGACTTTCCTACGAAGCATGTCTCGTTTATTTGGACGATATCATCATCGTCGGAAGGACTTTCGAAGAGCATCTCGAGAACATTCGAAAGGTACTGCAGAAATTAAAAGAGGCAAACTTGAAACTAAGTCCATCGAAGTGCAATTTGTTTCGTCGGGAAGTACGTTACCTCGGGCACATAATATCCGCCCACGGAGTCCGAACCGATCCCGAAAAGACGTCCGCAGTCCAGAACTGGAGTCGTCCCGAGAATATCCATGACTTAAGAAGTTTTCTCGGTCTGTGTACTTACTATCGAAAATTCGTGAAGGGCTTTTCTCAAATTGCAAGACCTCTTCACAAATTGACCGAGACTGGACAGAAATTTCTATGGACTGAGGAATGTGAGGACGCATTCAACGAACTGAAGACGGCTTTAACATCTTCGCCGATCCTGTCGTATCCTCACCCTGACAAGCCATTTATCCTGGACACAGACGCAAGTAAGGAGAGTGTTGGAGCAGTTTTGTCCCAGGAGATAGATGGCCAAGAACACGTCATTGCTTACTGGAGCAAATGCCTTTCAAAGGCAGAACGTAACTATTGTGTTACGAGAAAGGAACTCCTTGCTATCATTAAGGCCGTGGAGCACTTCCATCATTACCTGTACGGCCGAAAGTTCCTGCTCCGAACGGACCATGCCTCTTTAACCTGGCTTCTAAATTTCAAGAATCCAGAGGGCCAAATAGCCAGGTGGATACAGCGATTACAAGAATATGACATCGAGATACGTCATCGGAAAGGGTCATCTCATGGAAATGCAGATGCTTTGTCGAGAAGGCCCTGCATAGACAGTTGTCGCTATTGCTCCAGGGCAGAGAAAAATTACCATCTGAAACATCCCGTTGTCCGCCAAGTTACATCATCGGCACCATCTCAAGATCCCTGGAGTGACGAAAATGTTCGGGCGGACCAATTAGCAGACAGCGACATCAAACCTATTGTGGAATTTATGGAAAAATCCAGCGCTAAGCCCAGTTGGCAAGAAATATCATCTTACAGTCCGGCAACAAAACAGTACTGGGCTTTATGGGATTCGCTTCGCCTGAGGAATGGAGTCCTGTATCGTAAATGGGAGTCGGACGACGGCAAGATGCTCCGATGGCAGTTAGTACTCCCTCGTTCGAGGATTCCGAAGGTTCTAGAAGAACTTCATAATGGCTTAACTGGAGGCCATTTTGGCGTAATGAAGACCCTGCAGAAAGTTCGCGAGCGCTTCTACTGGGTTAGGGCTCGAGGCGACGTCGAAAAGTGGTGTCAAGCTTGTGACGCCTGTGCCGCCCGTAAAGGCCCGAAGAAACGAAGCCGTGGAAGACTACATCGTTATAATGTAGGAGCGCCTTTTGAGAGGATTGCCCTCGACATCCTGGGACCTCTTCCGCGAACTTCGGATGGCAACAAATACATCCTAGTTGTCATTGACTACTTTTCTAAATGGCCCGAAGCGTTTCCTATTCCCGATCAAGAAGCTACGACCGTAGCAGAGGTACTGGTGCAAGAATGGATTTCCAGATATGGAACCCCTCTGCAACTTCATTCCGACCAAGGAACGAACTTTACCTCTGCAGTCTTTAAAGGACTATGCCAACTTCTCGGAATGGACAAAACCCAGACTACGCCTTTACACCCACAATCCGACGGCATGGTGGAGAGGTTCAATCGCACAATTTTAAACAACCTCTCGCTTCTGGTATCTAGGAATCAAGAGGACTGGGACAAGAAACTCCCCCTCTTCCTGCTGGCCTATAGGAGCGCCGTCCATGAGACTACCGGCTTCACACCTTCCCAGATGCTGTTCGGCAGAGATCTTCGTCTTCCCGCCGATCTAGTGTTCGGCCGCCCTCCAGATGCGCCTTCATCGCCAGAGGAGTACGTGGAAAACCTTCGGGCACGGTTTGAAGATGTACATCATTTTGCTCGGGAGCGGATCAACCTGAACACGGAAAAGATGAAGACTCGCTACGACACGAAGGCTACGGGACACGAGTTCAACGCAGGTGACAAAGTTTGGCTATGGAATCCTACTCGACGGAAAGGCCTGTCTCCCAAGCTGCAATCGCCGTGGGACGGTCCTTACACAGTCCTAAACCGGCTGAATGACGTCATCGTACGGATTCGTAAGTCACCAAACTCGAAGCCAAGAGTTGTACATTACGATCGGCTAGCCATCTACCGCGGTTGTAATTAGCTCAGACCATGGTCACTATGGCGTAATTCCTCCTTTCTTTCAACTCTCATTTCTTTCCTGTCTTTCTCTTCTCTTCCTCTTTCGTCAACTCTCTTTCACTCACTACTTACGCCATGTTTAGTGTACATATTTGTAATATATTGGTTTTTATTAATGTGTATTTGTTTATTACATTGATTACTTATTAGTGTAATTGTTTATTATGTATATTATTTATTTATTAGAGTGCATTTGCTTACTGTGTTTATTGATTATTTGCTTAAATTATGTTGTTAAGATTTGGTTAAGGTTGGACACTGTAGATATTTGTGTGACCTCCTAACTGGGGATTGTACTGCCCGGGACGTGCAGTCCTTGGGAAGGGGGCAATGTTACGAATTTTCGGGGCAACCCGCTGCTCTGTGGCTTAAAATGGTTTAAAATTCGTATTCTACGCTTCAAATAGATAAATTTTGCTTTTTGTTGCATCAAAATCGGCCAATTAGAACCGGAGATACGGAGGTTTCGCTTTCCCATATGTTTTTCTATGGGCTTTCTAGAAAACTCGAGAAATATTAGTCCTAGAGCTTAGATCTCTTCACTTTTGAGGACTTATTTTTGGCGCCAAATTTGGCGATATTTCGCCAAAAGTCGCCAAGCTTGGCGACTTTTTGGTCATTTGGCGCGATTTTCCCAATGGGGCCTGGAAGTTGTTTTTCCTGCATTGAAAACGCATAATAACCTAACATTTCTCTTCTATGACGTAATCAAAATTCACGCTTTATGTAGAACCCTCGAGAAATTGACTTTTCTGGAAACCTCTTGTACCTCCTGCGTCGGCTATTTATAGAAGCGCGCATCGCCCCGAAGTCAGTGTGCGAGTTGAACGCTCAATGTGTGAAGAGCTCTCAGTACGCTTGTTTTGTGTGAATAGAAGCTGTGTTTTAGCTTGTTTTGTGAAGCTGTTTTTAAAGTGCTGTGTGTAAATTCTTCATTGCTGTGTATTAAGGGATTGTGTACTATATCCCTTGAATATTTCCACGGAATTTTCGCCTGTGAAAGTGACTTATTTTGTGTGAGAAATACAGCATTTGTGAGAGCTTCTGATCCAAGCGGATTGTTAAAAGCACGTTACTGCTAGACTGTGCTTGTGAATGGTGTACAGCTGATTGTCCTACGAAGTTTTAGAAGCAATAAAGTTTGTGTTCCATCCTGACAAGAGACTTTTTACTTGAACTTTATACACCAACTGGACTTTAGAACGACGAACCCCAGGAGTAGCAGAGTAATTCCGCAACAATATATAGTTAAACACATTTTCACAAACTTTTCAATAGTGGGATACTTTGAGTTACCAGAGTGGTTTTTAATTTTGGAGTGGCTTTCATTATATTCAATGTTTGATTTACACGAATCTATGAAATGAAGTACTTCGAAGAAAGAGGTGGGGAAGTGAGAAAATTCTAAAACCATTAAGCATTTTTGTTTTAATTTTACTGTGATAACTTGTGCATCTTTTTTTTTTTTTTTGGGGGGGGGGGGGGGGAGCACAGATTTGGGAGCAGAATGTTTGAAAAGTATGCTTTTCGCATCAATATGTATCAAGGCATTTCATTTGCCGTGGTTGTTGCGCCACTGCTATTATTTTAACACATTGAAAAATAATATCTTTCTAATGAATCTCAGAACTTTAATTTTAACCATAGCATTAATTAAATACAATATTTAACCAGGGATGAGAAAGCACAAGATGAAAAAGGAGTACAAGTGCGTGAGCTCAAATTTAGCCATCAAAAGATTTCTGCGTGTGCAAGGGTCGATTAAGGAATTTTTTTTCACGGTCCCATTTTCGTTAAAATTGCTTATTTTTGTAAATTTTCCTGCCACTTTATAATAAGTCACTTTTTTGTTAAAATAATTGATAAAAAATTAAAATATAGGGTAAAATACGAATGAAGGGCCGTTTTAATCGATTATATTTTTGTGAAGGGGCCGTTTTAATCAATTGTAATTTTGTGAAGGGTCGCAAAACGGAAGCAATTTTCGTCTGCATTGATCCTTGTTGTACCAGATAATTTTTACAATTAAATTTTACCCATGAAACAAATTAATTCATTTATAAGTAAATATTTAGTAATTAACTTTAGATAGAGAAAATTCAGTAAGGAAAAATAGGCTATCATTATTCAAAAAGAGCATTTTAAGCAATTTCATAAAATCAAAGCAGACTTAGTGTAAAACTTAGAGTGTGTACCTCGGCACAGCACACAAGGAGCACCAAATTGCTTATAAAACTTTTCCCAGTTGTATTTCGGTAAGTAGGAGGGGGCGCAAAATTTTTAGTTGTCCCCGGGCACTGAATAAACCTATCGATGCCTTTGCAAGTAATTGCATAATAATGATAAAATTCCAATCAATGGTTAGCTTATATAATGAAATGCTGTTAAACACATTCCTGTGTTGTGCTATTACGTAAACGTGAAAACCAAATTTCTTTGGAAAAGACGTTATCCGATCTTCCTTCTTGACCCACTCGCAAGTCAACAAATGCCCCCGGAACACAAAGGCACCTCAACATCAATTAAATGTTATTTAGGGTGAGCACACATGTCATTGCTCATTCAAAAGTGAAAGGTGCGGTCACCCTTTTCAGAGTACACTTAAATCTAAAAGTCTGCGAATTGTCAGGAAGTTTAGCACACTGTTTAACCAGTTCGCTTGATGTTGTTGTGGGATTAAGGCCAATTATCTGCACGAGGGATCTAGGCCTATGGATGGGGTGCCCTCCGTGGGGGTCTTTTAAAGGGGTCTAACCCGTACTTATGCTAAGATTCGGAGGAAACCACGGAAAACTCCAAACGGTTAGGTGGGCAGACGCGACCAGGTTTTGAACCAGGCACCTTCCGTCTCCCAGTTCAAAGCGCTATGCCACTGGTCAGGCCCTGTTTGCTTGAAAAGATGCAACGAAGAAGACTACTCCTGTGATCAGTGGTATTTCCCTGGCGAGTATTCGAATGTTCCGCTGGGAACTAGCTTTGTGCAATCATTGGATACCGGCAGATTCATCACTGAAAAGAGCAACGGGAAAAAAAACTCCTGTTCTATGAACAGTATTGCTTCCAAGAACAGGTCTTTCAGTGCGTTTGCCCTTAAAATTATTTTTATGGGGGACCCATATTAGATCATGAAACATTTTTAATGCTAAAATAAAACAAAAAATCTCGTTATTGCAAACACTAAGGCAGGGAAAGAGCCTTCAAAAATATCTTTAACACTGTGCTTTTTTTTTTCCGAACTGAAATTGGCAGCTGCAATTACGAGAGTCCACATCACATATTATTCTTAAATAAATAAAATAAAATGTGAGAAAATAACTAAAACATGCAATTCCGCAAAAGATTCTCATCCCTGTCCAACATTTTAAAAATAGTACATATAAAATGATAGGGGAAAAAAAAAAAAAAGTAAACTTAGGTCTTTCTTAAACGTGCATTCCAGGAGAGGAGGATAGACTTCTTTGAATGTATAAATGTCATAGTGTTTCATTCACGATTGGCCACAGCACAACCAATGAAATAGGGCTATTTGCTTAGAAGCCAACCGTTTCCAGCTCTTTGTTTCGTTTCAAGCATACTTTACAGTTCCTTTTTCTAAACGTTTTCCAGATCGGCGAAAATGCGCGTCAGAATAATACGCGACTATCCAATTTCTTTCTTGAAAAAGTGACTTTTTACTCAAAATAGTGACAAATTAGTGACTTTTTCATAAAAATATGGACCTTAGTGACTTCGCTGAAAAAAAGTTACTTTTAGTGACTTTTAGTGACCGGCTCCTACCCCTGCGTAATAAAATAAACTTTATTGCATTGCATTCTTAATTAAGTTAGCTTTATAATGATTCATAATTTTATGGCAATATTCCGAAGAGCATTATAGATGTGAGCCTTCAGGCATCAAAAATAGATTTTAACAAAAAGGTTTCCACAATTTTGGCTTCTACTGTATATTTGGTGCCAATGACAAATTTGGCAGCATTTTGCCTAAGTTGACAACAGTTCATGAGATTTCGGGCATGGACTAAACAATAATCTGAGACTGTCTGCATGTGTGTCTATCGTTTGCATTGTGCATTACCCAGTGATGCCGCTTACGCGCTATAACGTGTCAAATACGCAAAAAATCGATGATGGGACGCAAAAGAAAAGTTACAACGCATCCCCCGGGACGCGTAATTTCCATATTTCCATCATGCAAAATTTTGAAAAAAAGGTGAGAGGGATCTCTAGTAAAACACAAACTGCTCGTGTTTTACTCGGGGAGATTGACATCGTGAATGGCTTTGTGGGCCCGTTTACATGCACACAAATGCGGAGTAACGCTTCCCCTACATGGGGAAAAAAATGCAGGGTAGAAAGATACCTAGTCGAAAGGAGGCATAGGAGTGTTCGCTTTCCCATGATGCATTGCGAGTTTTCCCCTATACTCTGCTTTTACCCGGGATATATATCGTGCTGTGCGCACACGTGGTTAAGCAGAAGAAAAAAGGGGATTACTTTGACGAAATGTAAACAATGATTTGTTTTATATTAAATCTGACAATTATTATTTAGAAATGAAATCTATAAGCTATAGAAGCGATAAATATTTTAAACAATTAGAATAGAAAAGGGGGGGGGGGGTCCATATTTTACTGTTGTATATCCTTTCCTTCCTCAAATATATTCCAATTTTCCTAGTGATAAATTTATTAATGCATAGTAATTATTTTTGTTTTAATTAATATAAGATGGAGGGGCGCTTGAACGGTATTTTACTGTAGTTTTAATAATTTAAGATGTTGCGGCTGTTCTGCGAGTACATTTTACTTTCTTAAACATTTCTACCGATGCAGCCTTTCTCCTGGTTTTTACAGTACATACAAAAGGGGATTTTATTATTAGGATTTATTAATTATTAGGATTCAGGGTGTCATCAGGAAGGCTTTGCCGTGAAGGCAAAGTAAATGACATGCATGTCACAACAAATTTTTCTTGATTAATTATAATTCATTTTATTTATTTATTTTTTGAAATATAAGTTTTATGTTATTTATAAATAAGATTCATACGCATCATCACACCAAAATGGGTGAGACATGATAACATCAGTCGTGAAATTAACCAAATGCTTTTATATCGATACGGACCCACTTTTTGGAAAAAAGGACCAGTAAATTTTGGAGTCCTGGGTCCCAAGGACCCGTCTCTTCCAAAGTCTAGCGACATCACTGATTACCTATCCAGCCAAATTGCTAGAAATTTTGCAACATTTTTCTAAATATAAAGGATAGAAAAGGAGGGACCGTATAAAAATTAAATTTCGTATTTTAATACATATACAACCCCCAGTAAAAAAAAATGTCATATCTGAAAGCTACTCTTAATTTGACAAACTTTTCTAATTGGAAGTGTGTTTCGATCACTTACGGTTTAAAAAATAATCGCCTTAACATCTATTTTGAGTCCCCTGGTATATTTAAAATCGTAAACTAAAATTATTTTGGAAGTAAATAAAAAATGAATGGACGAGATTTGAAAACTGCATAACTTCAGATTCGAGTAAGTCAAGGTAGTTCTGTAATCAATACCAGATATATAATTATCAAAGCTACTAAATAATATACATTTAAAAAAAAAGAATACTCATTACTTACGATGCTAAAAACATGCTTGCAGTACCCACCAGCTGCAATTTTCCTCTTAATACAGACATATAAGATAAGAATCTGTCAACATATGAAACAGCACGATGTAGTGTTTCAGAATGTAATTTGTATTCTTCTCCCACTTCAATGAACCAGTCAACCAGAACACATCTCATACCCATGTTTATATCAGTCTGTTTATCCATGTAGTTGGGATTTGGACGAAATTTTTTCTAAAAAAATGTTAATGATATTAAAACTATACCTATATGCACACAGTATTTCTTTTTTTTTTTTTTTTCAGCATAACAGTCATTTAATTTACTAATACACCATAAACAAATTAGTTAAACTTTTGTTTTAATATTTAACTGAAATGTTGTGCAGTTATATAAATTTCCACATTGAAAAAAGATGCCTTATTTTGTTTATCATTTTTCTAAACTAAGTCTAGACTAAAGATGGAATTTACTTATTGAAAGTTTGAATGGCAGCTATTCATTTGACTTCAGGTAAGAAGCATGTACAGTATACACTCAATTATCAAATTGATCTTAGTCAAAACATAAAAACAATCAACTAAAAAAAGAAAACTTTACATTTAAATATGTTTTCCTAAAAGTTAAAGATGTAGATAAACCATTTCAGTGTAGTTATATACAGTCGACACTCATTTTCACAAACTAGTGAGTGATCTAAGACATTTCCATGGATAATTTTACAAACTACATGAGTGGTATCTACAAGTTCTTAAAAACAAGTGTTAACTGTATAATATTGTTATATATGGGTATCAAAGAATATTTAAATATTAATTAAGTATGTAAGAGCGCAACCTCAAAATGTCAGACATTCACTGCTAGGCTGTACAATTCATATACACAAATAAACAATTATTCGATGAAAAATATTACAATATGTTCCCATTTAAATCTTAATGTTGTTGTTAACGAAAAAAAATTGTGCTAAATTCTTTACATCATGGGTCTCAACTGTTGCTGCTGTACTAAAAAAGTTTTTTTCTCATTGACTGTTTCTGAGCTTCTCAATTTTCAATTAGTAATAAAAAAGTACTTTAGTGGTTAAAATCCTTTTAACATTTTTAAAATGTTAAAAGGATTGATTTTTTTGGACATTAACCCGTTCATGACCAGCATCTCATATGCACGATGCAATGATTCTGCTCTTATCAGCCCAGCGTTCCTTCCACATGAAGAGCTCCGAGTAACATGGTAAGCCCAGCATCGTGTATGCGTAATTTGAAACTGTAACTATCTTAGTGAATTTTTTAATACTACTATTAGTATTAAAAAATTTATAAAAATTTTTCTGTAAACAAGAAGATTCACTTAAAAATAATAAACAATAGTTACGAATTTTTAAAAAGTAATATTTTGTTTATTACAAAAAAAAAAAGAGATTAAAAAATAGTAACAGGAGAATTTGATTTTTTTATTTCTTTAACTTATCCTAAAAAGCCATTAAAAGATCCATTGCAGATCCCTGAAAGAAAAAGCGAATTAGAATCTGGATAATTAATTTTTACTCAAATGGATACTGATATCTGGCACATCTTTAGTCAGGACTTTAAATTCCCACATTAGCTTCTTGTTACTCCCATCCAAAAGTATTATGTCATAACAAACAAAAACTGATCTAAAAAAGTAACATTAGTTAAAAACTTTAGCTCCATAAAAGGCATCACATTATGATTGTCTTGGGCGATACAAAAAGTTCCATTCTTTTTCAGTTACAGAAAAATTAAGGTTACTTTCAGGTCTAACTTTTCTACTTGTGTGGATGGTGGTACTTTCTTGCAGCTGAAGACGGGTGGACCTTTTCGCATAACCCAAAATAATTGTATTGTGGATAAATACCTTTTATACAGCTATTTTAGAAAATCTCCTGGTGATGCCC
This sequence comes from Cheiracanthium punctorium, assembly GCA_038373885.1. NCBI lineage: Eukaryota > Metazoa > Arthropoda > Arachnida > Araneae > Cheiracanthiidae > Cheiracanthium > Cheiracanthium punctorium. The sequence continues at coordinate 38,329 of JAWZYV010012096.1, forward strand.
TAACTTTCAAGTGACAGAAGGAGATGCAGACCTCCATTAACAGACTTATTAGTGGACACTTAAGGTGTCTCTTTTAATCAGGGGGGGGGGGGATCTTATTTTGTGTGCTCTAAATGTAATGCAGGGCTACCAACCTCATGCAGCCTACATGTGTAGTACAAGCCACAAAAATGTATAGTTTTTAAGTGGTCATGTGTAGTAACGCGCGAACATCCTTTCGCTAAATTTTGATTGGGAGATATATATATATATATGTGGATATTTTGATTGGGATGTGTGTTTTGATTGGGATATATATACATATATAAAACACACATATAAAGTAAAACTTTTTTTTCTTTTAAGGAATTATGCAAGAAAATAAAATCCTACTAAACCGCAAAACTATTATCCAAAATACCTTAATGCAATTATGACTTATGAATGCAAAAACATTTAAAGGAATAACAATATTTTCTGTTCAAAACAAAATGAACAATCAATAACAATATAAACTTTAAAAGTAGAAGCAATAGATAAAATATATGGTAATGCTTAACTTAAAATAATTTATTTTGTTGTTAGCAGTGATATAAAACTTTGAATGTGCACAGTATATTTTTAAGGAAAATTTTTAAGAAATTACATGAATTTGTAGGTACTATTACATTTTATCTAGGTCTGTTAATAATGCACTTTTTAAAACTGGAACAGCCTAGGCATTTTGTGACACTGGCATTAAAACACACTCATTTATATTATATTCTTTTTCATGAAAATTAAGTGGAAAAAAATATGTGTACTAAAAAAATCCAATTGTGAATAATAACAGTAATATTAATGCTACAAGCAGATTTATTTTCCAGATTACAAATTTCTTTTATTAAGGGGAATTATCTGAGGCGTAGTTAGGGTTTTCAGAGCCCGGGGACAACTCACATTTTTATGCCCGTACTATTTGGTCAAAATATAATGGGGGAAAATTTTATGTTTCATTTGGTGTCCCTCGGGTGCTGTGCCTGGGGACAGATGCCCCCTCCTTGCCCCCCTTTAGCTACACCACTGGGAATTATGACTTTTTTTCATTTAAATGCTCTACAGTAGCATGTTTAGCCCTTATACGTTCCTCTTTTGAAAAAGTTCTCTCATAACACTTTTCATTTATATTAAACATACTCATTTTCTGAACCAGCAAGGCATTTAGTGTGCTTGTGCTCAATGAAGCTCGAAAATCTGGTCATATTATTTCGAACTAAACTGAACACTCGTTCAGCTGCAGTATTGCTTTGTGGCATGAGTAAAATGGCTAGCATCACTTTTGGGAGTAAATTATACACATAGAGGAAAAGGCTAATTTTCGGAAGCCAATCAGAATTGAAGCGGATGCAATTCGCTGCAGAAGTAGATGGAAGTATGCAAATATGTTAGATAACAGCCAATCGTGCTTTCATGTCAAGAAATATGCAAACCGGGCAGTCTTATAAGATGCCAGCTTTATGAAAGGTTACAGAAATCGTTTGTAAGAGCTGATAGAATGTGTTTAAAACTTTCATAAAATTTGTTTTCAAGACATAAGTGTTTCTATGACTTCCAGAAGACAAATGGAAGATTCTGAGCGCTGGCATGCAGTGGGGTGCATTGAGGCTGGACAGTCGATCACAGATGTTGTCTTTTCTTCGGTGTTCATCATTCCAGGGCTATAGAATTACAAGGGCTGGGTCATTCCTTTGAGGGATAGCTTGCCGCTTTGAAGCAACTGACCACCCCCACAGAGGTTGCTCGTGACGTCACCTGGTTCCCTCCGGATGGGAGATAAGAGAAAAAGAACTTTCTTCTGCATTTACACAACGCGTCAGTACTTACGAGAACTAGACGAGAGTTTTTTCTTTTTTGCGTATTATTGATTCACCAATAATTAATTTCTTAACTTTACCAGCATTAAATGCACTTTTAGAAATGCCATCTTGTGCTGTTGCGACTTGTCGTAATACGTATCGTAATAAAGAAAAGAAAGTTTAATTTCATCGGTTTCCGCAAAACTTGGAATTGCAAAATGAATGGGTCCGCAGATGTAAAAGAAAAGACAATGTTAACCCCAAAAATGCTCGAATGTGCAGCGAACACTTCGAAGAAAGCCATTATATTGATGACTTACAAAACAGACTTTTAGGTCTGCCTATGAGAAAAATATTAAAAGATACTGCTATTCCTACTGTTAATTTGCCTTCTTTTAAATTGGAAGAAAAAACAACTCCTAGATCAGAAAGGCAAAAAAAGAGGAAAGTTTTGGAAGATGCTTCCAGTAGACTAAGTAATTTAAGTCCTAAGAAAATACGATCAGAAGAGACAATAAATGAAGATGATGTAAACTTGAATGAAAGTTCGACGAAAGACAGTTGTAAGAACTGTGATGCGCTGGAAGAAGAAATCAGCAGTTTAAAAATTGAGTTAGAGTGTGCAAGAAGGAAATTAACAATATTAAAAAATGAAAATCGTCGTTCATTTAAAATCATGGCACAGAAATTAAAAAGAACCCTTCTGTATAAAAAAAACAAAGCATCTGAAATTGGGAAATTAAAAAGGAAAGTATGCATCCTGGATAAAGAGAATAGAAAATTAAAGAATCTGAAAGAAAATATAAAAAATGTACTTAGCGAAACTCAAATAGATGTAATTTCAAATCATAAAAAACCAAATTGGACAGCTGAAGACATATCAAAAGCCATCGTTTTAAGAGCCCTCTCATCTAAAGCGTACGACTTTTGGAGAGAAAAAATTGGCGTACCACTGCCAAGTGCTAGCACCTTAAAGAGATGGTGCTCAAAATTTGAATGTTCACCAGGTATTTTGAAAGATGTGCTACTTCTAATGAAAAAAAATTCAGAAAATTTGACTGAAATGGAGAAGTTGTGCGTGCTAAGTTTCGACGAAATTCACATTGACTCAAGACTTTGTTACGATTCTAAATTGGATGAAATACTTGGTCCTTTCAAAAAAGTCCAGTTTGTTCTAGTTAGAGGTCTAATTGCATCATGGAAGCAACCAGTATATTTTGATTTTGATAAACTTATGAACAAAAGCCTTTTGCTTTCCATTATAGAAAAAGTTGAATCGACTGGAATTCAAGTAGTAGCTATTGTGTCAGATTTAGGTGGTAGTCAGACACTATGGAAAGAACTCAACGTTTCTGAAGAAAATTCTTTTTTCTTGAGCCCCTCAAACCAGTCATCCAAAATATGGGTTTTTGCAGATATGCCGCATTACTTAAAATTGTTAAGGAATCATTACCTTGACAAAGGCTTCCTTCTAAGTGATGGCAAAATCCTTGACTGAAGGATTATTAAAAATGTTTTGGAAAAAGATAAAGAGGAAATAAAACTTTGTCACAAATTAAAACATCAAATGCTGACAGTTAAAGGCAATGAAAGGCAAAAAGTAGCTCCAGCAAAAACTTTATTTTCTGCAACTACAGCAAACGCAATCAAACATTTAACAGGTGATGACAGGGCTTCCAATTTCGTTTTTATGATAGATAAATTTTTTGACATAATGAATAGTAAGTGTCCCGAACCACCCAGTAATAAACCCATGAAATCAGCTTTCGGAATGAAAAGATACTATAACGACCAAGTATCAGTTCTGAATGAAGTAAGAAAAGAAATTTCAGAACTTCGAATAATTGGGAAAAAAAGTTTGATGCCGTTTCAAAAAGGACTGCTAGTATCAATAAGCTCTCTTCAGGGACTGTATGATACGTTAAAGCCTTATGGAGTTAAATACATTCTAACTACGCGCTTAACACAAGATGTTCTGGAGAGTTTATTTAGCCAGATAAGAGGACTCGGACGTTTTAATGATCACCCTTCTCCATCTGAAGTCATTGTCAGATTGAAGAGGTTGCTTTTAGCAAACAAGCTTCCAAGCTTATCTTCAAACGCAAATCATGTTGATTTGGTAGAGAAAGATTATGCTTATCTGACAAGTGAAATGCTGCAGAGTGCATTCGATTCAGATAATATTTCAGATGAACATGAGGAAACGTTAGATCTGGAAGACGAAACAATTAATTTCGAAGATGTTTTTGTTTCATCCTCTTCTGTACAAGAAAAGTCAGAAAACAATTCTATCGTTCTCTCGGATAATGAAGAAGAAGCGCTTGCTTATATTGCTGGCTTCATAGCACAGAGAGAAAGAGAAAAACGTGGTGACTGTTCATTAGGGGAAATAACTAGAAATATTAAAGATGTACCGCCCTATGCTGAATGGATAATTAAATTATCAGCTGGAGGGCTTACGGTGCCGACTCCTTCATGGATGGAAACGGTTAGAAAAATGGACAGAATATTTCGTTCTACTCATGGAGAAAGTTTTCGCAAAGGCAGAGGTGTTGTAAGAAACATGGCACTGGAGCTTGAAAATCACTTTCCCCATATTCAAAAGAGTGCTATTCTGCTATTCACAAGAATAAGAACATTCATAAGAAGAAGACACTTAAATAGAACAGCTTCTCTAGTGTCAGCACGAAAAGCTTTTAAAAAAAATCAAAAATGGATTAAGTCGAAATAAGTTTCAGGTAATATAATTTGAAAATGTGATTTATTTGAATGTTTCTAATTATTAATATGTTTTAAGTGTAAAAGGAAGTTACATTCCCAGATCCAACCTAATTATATTAAGAATGATTGCAGACACAGCATTTATGTAGATATAATTTTTATAGTTATTTATAAACAGTAAAACTCGCTTAAGACTAATTTTATGAAAAACAAATCAAGTATTTTCAATATAAATACTGAAGAAATATCTTTTTACTTTATTAATATATTATAGAAATTACTTATATAAATTGTTTTGCACCCTTAAAAATTAGTTAATAAAGTAAAACAATAAATTAACTATTTTACATTAAACCTTTTTAAAAAATATCCGCTTTAAGCATTATTAAGCATTATTTCAATCGATTTTACAGGGGAAAAAAAGTTTAGTTTTTGTGTTTTTATCGGCAATCTTCAATTGGTCTTTCGTTTCAAAAAAATTATCATTATTAACGCTTTTAATAAGAGGGTGCAAAGTTTCTAGTCCTATTACAGCATCCGGACAACTAAGAATTTCTGCAACTTCTTATTCAGTTTAGCTCATTTCTTAATTTTCTGTAACCTCATGAATTTCATGCAATGTTAGAATTTCACTTGCCAATGCCAAGTTTTTCAGTCCTAAAAATTGATTTTTTCAAACAATAATATTAAAGGGAAAAAAAATTAAAAACAAAACAAAAACGAAAGTCACATGTAAGCACGCTCTAAATGTAAACTTAGAAGTGAAAAAAAAAATAAATAAATAAATAAAAATAAAATAAAATAAAACATTTTAAGCAGGAAAGTGTTTGAGGTGGAACTTTTTAAACGGGTTGCTTTAACATTGTAAGAATAGGAAAAAATTGTGAACCGCAAATAAGAACTTTTTAAGCGGGAATTTCTTAAATGGGTTTTACTGTTCATTTTTTAACATTTAATTTCTGATAAATCTTATTTTCTATTTCCCCCCATGTTTATTTTTTGTATGGTTGTGCTTCTGGTCTTAACAACGGGTACATTTTGAAGTTTACTGTAAATTGTTTTATTATCTATGTGTACATTCTCCCAAGAAACTTATTTAAGTTCAAGCCAAACTGCCTATCTTTTACTGATAGGTATTAATACACACACACACACACACATATATATATATTGAAAGAAAGTTGGTGTATCATGTTTTATTTTGAATGATTATTTTCTTTTATTTCTTTTTTTAGAAAACAATCCTATATTCATTATCTCAAAAACAAAATCTGACTTCTACTTGAATATATTTTTGAGAGCCTGTGTATATTATATATCACTAATCACAGAAGCAACTGTTTTGATTTTTCCTAAAAATATATCACACTAAATCTAAATGTCATAGATAACATTTTAAGTGAGAAAAATCTAATAAAAGTCATTGAGAAAACATTATCGCCTCGACTTCTCCCTAGCAAGCGGGAACCATACTACGTCATCAGTTATCCCCCCCTGTCTTCACTATTCGCAGGCGATTGACCCAGCCCTTGTGATTCTATAGCCGTGTCATCATTCTGTAATTTCACGTTTATGGAAACAATTCCAAACCACACAGAGACAGTTGTCCGAAGGCCCGTAGCCGGTCCCCCAAGGGTTACAACTCCTGCGGAAGATCGATGCATTGCTATTTTAGCCAAGCGGAATCGCAGAGCGACCTCCAGACGTGTGACATCTATGGTTACAGTGTCCATTGATAAGGCGACATCTGCAGCTACTGTACGCTGAAGATTACATATGAGTGGACTATATGCCCGGGTACCTCGAGTTTGTGTTTTTCTATCCGTCCAATCAAGAGGGGCACGATTAAAGTGGTGCCAGGAACATATCAATTGGACTGTGTCTGACTGGGGCAATGTCATGTTTACTGATGAGTCAAGATTTGCTCTGGAGTCAGATGACAAGCATATAAGGATATGGCGTGAACAAGGAACACGCAATCAGCCCCAAAACATCACCGAACATCACGCATTTCGAGGCGGAAGCATTATGGTGTGGGCAGGGGTTTCATTAGGATACCGCACCGACCTGCACATCTTTAAACGGGGTTCTGTGACAGCTGTCCAGTATCGAGATGAAGTCCTATAACTCAGTGTGAGATTGTACGCTGCAGCAGTTGGCCCTACTTTTGTTTTAATGGACAATAATGCATGTCCCCATAGAGCTGATATCGTTGATGACTACCAGAAGAGTGAAGGGATTGCGTGTATGGCATGGCCAGCATATTCGCCCCACCTTAATCCCATTGAAAATATTTGGAATGCTCTCAGCCATGCTGTAGCTTCACTTTTCCCACCTCCAACCACTCTTATTGAGCTGGAAACTGCTCCACAAGAACAATGGCGATTGCTTAATTCTGCAGTGGTTGACCACCTAATTGAAAGCATGGTTACAAGGTGTAAGCTTTGTATACAGATGAGGAGGGATCACATACCCTATTAATGTCCTTTTTTTTTCATTTTATGCTGTTTATTTTCACTTTATACATAATTCTGTTTACGTCTCCAGTGTGTCATTATCTGATAACTTACAAAAATTTAATACTGTTTTCATTTCTGTATATAATTATTCATTTTGTTTTATGCATAAATATATATGCTACTTTCCTGCCGAATTTTGTGTCAATCAAGGCAGTATTTGTTGATTTTTTTTAATTTTACATCTTTGTGCTTAACTTTTGGAAGTGAGTGTACTTACATACTCCATTTTCATGTTTTATATCTGAAATTTTTTCCCATGTTGTATCAGCATTAGAACACAAAATATCTGCTTCAAAATCATCTATTTGGTAGTATGCGAACTCCATTTCCAGGTTATCAAATTCTTCCTTGTGTAGTATTTACTATCAAGGCCGTGAAAAATAGACTTAGCAAAGGTAAAATTTAGATTTCATGTTAAGCAAATTTCCAAAACAAAATTAAGATAAAGATAAGATAGACCATGCGTTGTGACAGCAAATGTTAGAAAAATAACCCAAAGGCTCCTTCCCTTGCCGGAAATGTGTGGATGAATTGTAGTGAAATAAACACAGACATGCTTAGGATCACCAAAATACAATTTTTATTTAGCAACATAACAATAACAAGAAAAATGGCAGCTATGCATCAAAGTATTCACTGTTACTCAATAAGGAAATTTCAGCTTAGTGGCATTTAGCTCAATATCTCGACAACAAAAAGATTTGGGTACCCAATTTTTTGTAACCACAAAAAAAGAATATAATTTCTGCTCTTTTGGCTTTGGTAAAAGGAAAAGGACTAACATTACACAAGAAAACAAAAAAATAAAAAATAAATTTAAAAAATGGGAAAAATTGGTCTAACAAGTTTCCCACACCAGTCCCTAGGCCAAACCCATTGAGGGCTTCAAATCAAAGAAAATAAATCCCCTTCAAAACCCCACAACTTAAAACCCCCTTAAGGTTGCCGTTAAAACAGTTCTCCATATATTCTAAGCACAAGCCTTGCATATTGGCATATTTAGCAACGCGAAAAAGCATTGGCGACCTGCCCCCGCTTACGGAATTATTCCCTAAAAGGGGAATGGAAATTTCCGGAAAATTATTATAGCATTTAGGTAATATTATTATAGTAGTATATTAGGTATTATTATTATTATTATTTATTACCTATGCATGTCACCAATTAAATCTAATTGGTGGCCAAACAAAAGAATTTAGTCGCCAGCTGGCGACTGGCGACCGGGAATCTTCAGCTCTAGTTTACACAAGGATTCCCATACACAGGATAAGTTAGCATTTTCATTTATCGGCATTACAAAGTAAGAAATTTCCTACCCCCCCCCCTTTAATTTACAAAAAGTTCATTTTCATTGGAAAAGAGTTCAAAACGCTTGGTTGAAAATTGTGGCATCTCTGAGGCTTCCAGGATTCTTAGTGGACGTGAGCAAAAAAAATGGGAAAAAGCATGGATAAATCTCACCAAAATTTGTCCGCAAGTACACCGGACATGGAAGACCCAAAAACTCCGTCTGCAGGGGTGCCGGGGTCCAGTAATTGATGTTCGTCACCAGAATGTCGTAGACGGTGGTTCCCACGAGAATTCATTGCAATTTTGCCGCCGGGCCTAGGTGTTGTGGCAGTCCCGGCCGATGTTAGTTACTGGCCGGATTGTTTTTATCGAAGCAAAATTTGACTGCTGGGATGGACATCGAAGAAGAAAAAGGGAGAGGGGGGTGCGTGAGCCAACCATCAGGGAAAATCCAGGAGTGGGTGGTGGACAACGGCCATCTTGACCGTTGTCAAAGAAGCGTAGCTACCAAAGAGGTAAAAAAAGGAAAAATAAAAAAATGGTGATCAGCATGATGTTTAGGGCCCCCCAGCCATTGTTGTTCAGCTTTCACATCCTCAGATATAAGTGGGTTGGCTTGTGAATCTAGCTACTACGATGTCTTAGCAAGGAAAACGCTGATGCCTCCGAAGAACCACCGAACTGCTCCCAAGCTCGCCACTGAATCCATAATCCCGCTTTTTGCTCCTTGCACGAGGAGCTTCGCAGAGACGCCGTCCACGTGGACAAATCAGAGCACGCCTTCCCACCATCGAGAAGCTTCGAGAGAGTTCCAGCCCGCGAAAGACGAAATGGGGGGAAGGAAAAAGATGGCGGACGGGAAGTAGCTTCATGAAGGAAGAGAAAAAATGGAAAAAGCCAAAGCAAAGCGGCCATCTTGAATTGGGAAAATTTTACTTAATTGATCACAAAATGCCTTAAAAACGTTATTAAATTTCCTAAAATTTTAGCGGGAGATAGCTAATTGTTCGAGACAACCCTGGGTAAAATTTGGAGTTAAAATTTAAATCAGAAGTGGGTAAAAATAATTAAAACCCGGACTTGAACGAAAGATTATTGCAGGAAGTGAGTTAGGCTATTGAAGAGAAAAAAAAGAAAACGTAATAGTTAGCAGAAAATCAGCAGAAGTTACATGACAATTAAGTTCACACCTCCAGAGACAGGGAAAACAAAGGCAGAATTAATTTAAGGAAAAAGGTAATTATTTAGAACCCCCCCCCCCAAAAAAAGGGATAATTAGTAGTAATTTAAAGAAACAAGCTATTGAGCTATAGAAGAAGAGTCACCCAGACCATTATATCTCCTGACAAAAGGTACTTAAATTGAACTTCCAAGTTAATACCTAGCCTTAGACCCTAAATAATTGACAGTTAATATAATTAAAATCAAAATTACTGCATTTGATTTGTTAAAACATAATCCCCCCAAAAAACAATACAACACTTGGGCACTACGTATGTGAAAAGATTTACAAAATACTGCACAGATGAAAACGAAACTTGTTTTCGAAGCTGTATGTCAGCTACTTCTGCATGTTGTAGACACTCATTATTCAAACGAAGCTTGTTAATGGTGCAATCACATGCCATTTTCTAACCGAAGATGTTTCTAACCGACCAATGTTTTTTTGTTCCTCACTTATTGGAGCTTCAGCAAGATATGCTCTTGCTTTGCTACCAATAACTAAATCTTCATTTGTTTTTTGATATTTCAATTTTTGAAATTTCACTTTGGTAACATCATGTAATACTTCTGGTAAAGTTGTTGGACTGACAAATCTTACCAACAAATCAGTCAAGAAATGCTTAAGGTATCTTTTAGTTAGATGTATCAGTGGGGCATCCCTTTGTAATAAATTTAAAGTAGTTAAAACTGGCAAAGTTGCCTGTAAAAAAAGCACATACAATTTTGTATCAGGAGACTGCAAACTCTGTTTTGCATTAATGAATTTCTTGTTTTCACTAGATTCCTCTGTTTCTGAACAAAAAAAAACTGTACAATTGCATCCCACTGTTTCAATAATCTATTCACTGCATCTAGTAATGATAACCATCATGTTGATATATATTTCAGAACTTTGCAGGCTTTAAGTCAACACATCTCTTGACAATCCAACAGTCTTTTTTATCTTTCAAACTTCTGTCAATATAATAATAAATATCTAACAGCAAAGACTCAACTTTGCAGTGGAGCTGTTTAGTTGACTTTTGGGCACAAATGTGGAGTAGATGGGATAAGTATTAAGCAACCTTGAAAAAAAAAATATTTGGGTTCCCCTTTTTTATGTGAGTTGCTACACCATTTAAGTGCCCAATCATGGTGATTAGGTTATCACTTTCAAAAGCAATGCAATTTTCCCATAGAATTTCTTTTCTCTCCTCGAGTCCTCGAATATGCTTCTAAACATCGGGCCAGCTTGATCGGCTGCACTTAGTGGACTGGTATTTGTTGTATTGTTTTTTGGGAGATAATGTTTTTACAAATCAAATGCAGTAATTTTTATTTTAATTGTTTTAACCATTAATTATTTATTTTCTAATGCTTGTAATTAACTTGGAAGTTTAATTTAAATACCTTTTGTCAGGAGATATAATGGTCTGGGTGACTCTTCTTGTATAGCTCAATAGCTTGTCTTTTTAAATTACTACTAATTACCCCTTTTTTTTTTGTTGGGACTTTCTAAATAATGACCTTTTCTTTAAATTAATTCTGCCGTTGTTTGCCCTGTCTCCGGAGGTGTAAATTTAATTATCATGTAAATTCTGTCGATTTTCTGCTGACTATTACGTTTCCCTCTCTCTTCAATAGCCTAACTCATTTCTTGCAATATCTCTTGTTCACGTCCGGTTTTTAATTATTTTTACTCACTTTTATTTTTTTTTTTACTTTTCAATTTTCAAGGGCTAATAATGGGAAATTAAAGCACTCTAATATTTTTGTTTTTTGAGCATTACTACCACGCGCTGTAATACCCCTGCGCTGTGTTTTACTTACTTTTATTTCTAAATGCTGATGTCGTGAGGCCACTAGTTGTTTACCCCTGTTATTGTTGAATAAAATTTGTATTTTGGTGATCTAATGCAATGTCTCTGTGTTTATTTTACCACACTTCTAACACACACTTCAGGGCTGAGATCATTGGGTTATTTAACTAACTACTACAGTCACAACGCATGGTCAAATCTTAATTCTGTTTTGGTAGCTTGCTTAATTTGTAATCTAAATTTTAACCTAGCTAAACTAATTTTCACGGCAGTAGTAGCAAAATACTACAAATGGTGCCGTGACCTCTCCTTGCCAATCTTGTGTGTGTTGAATAAGGTGAAATGGATACAGAAAATTTTCATTTTTTGATGCATTTACATCTCTCTTTGTAACTGGGGACTGTCTTGAGAAGCTTATTGGGTGGTTAACTTTTATTTTGGGGTGTTTCAATTTTTTTTAAGTCCCAGTATGGCCCTAGAAGAAGGTACTAGGGCGGCGGCATTGCCAGGTCCGGCTTTTATCAGCATGCTCCCAACGCTGTCCGGTAGCAATTGCTCAAAATTCTTTCATTCTCTTGCCTTGGTTCAGCCTTTGGCAGCCTGGACGGATGACCAGGCCATGGCAGTCGCTAAGTTGAAAATGGAGGGTGCTGCCCTCCAATTTTACACTTCTACCTTAGAGGCAATTGATGGTCTAACCTTGAAAGAGTTCAAGGACCGCTTCATGGCACACTTTGCAGAAGCGGGATCCTTGGCCCAGGACATAGAAAAATCAACGTCCTGTAAGCAAAATTTTGGGGAGACAGTGCGTGATTACGCCACTAGGCTGGAAGGAATTGCCCATAAGGCCCTCAAAAATCCCGTAAATTCCTCGGACACCATACCTCAGAGTTTTTCGCAGGAGATGCTCCTTTCACAATTTAAAGCGGGTCTTCTCCCAAACATTAAGGCCCAGGTTGTTGTTGTAGACCAGTGGTTCCCAACCTTTTTTTAATCGCGACCCCTTTTAGATTTTTCAAAAATGTTCGCGACCCCCCCCATCCGCCATGTTTGACCAATAAAAAAATTAATAATGAAAAAATATATCTTCACATTTAGAATTGATGTCTTTTTAACAGGTACTGATTATTAAAAGTATGATTGAAGTTGAATTTGACTGAAAAGTTTGGCTATTCTTATCTGAATATTGGTTAAAGCCAACCGCATGTCAGACATCTAATTTATGACTGGCTTTTGTCTTAATTTGCTAAAGAGTTGAAAATCTAACTTCACGCAGATAAGTGTGGATGCAAATGGCGTTAACATTTGACATGAAAGCTCAGAAATTTTCGGATATGAGCAACGCACATCACACCAAATTGAGTTAACGGTTCTTCTTGGTATAAATCACTTGCGGAGGAGTCATTTTGCAAATTCAAAAATTCACCCTGCACTTCATCAGGAAGATCGGGGAAATCTAGAGATGTGTGAAATGGATTTCGCCCGAGTGCAACATCTTGTTCACCGAACTCTGGGAAATATCTTTGAATTTCAGATTCAGGGGGGGTACTAATTACCCCCTTTAAATTAATTGCAATTACTATTTCCGATTCTTCTGTCTCAATGCATAGGTTCTCAAGCATTAGTTAACACTCCTAGATTCACCGACGTCAGTTTTTGTAGCTTTCATACAAAAGCCCTGACGAGAGTAAGGATTTTTTCTTTCAAAAGGAAAAGGGAGAAATGATGTCTCATGCCAAAGAAACGTGAAAATAGTTTACTATTAATTTCCTACAAAAGCGGTCAGCGGCGACCCCCAAAAAAAGGCATGGCGACCCACTTGGGGGTCGCGACCCCCCGGTTGGGAACCACTGTTGTAGACCCTAAAACTTTTGTCGAGGCGGTACAGGTCGCGAAACGTGTGGAAGTGGCACTCCAATGCCACCTGTCAGACATAAATGCCGTAACAGCACGTTCCCAGATTGTGGAGGGCGACTTTGAGAGGCTCCTTAAGGCCACCACGGACTCATATGCAAAAAGCCTTGAATTGCTCACCAGCCAATGCTAAATTTTCTTTTTCTTCTTTGAGTACTATCCTGATGTATAACTTCCAGTAATGCCATGTTTAAATTTTTTTTGTTAAATGATAATTGTTGATGCTGTGTTTTTTTTTTTTCTTACCTAGTTAATTTTTGAAGGGTCATAAAATCTGTTTTATTTTCTTGCTTGGCCAATGCTAATCTCTGTAATTTCTTGTTTGAGTTGTTCTGCACATCAATGAATTTGCTGCACCCTTTGGTGTAAAAATTGCAAAGTTCCCCTTTTTATTTATTTTGTTAACTATTTAAACTCGTCTGTTGGATTGTAAAAGTGGGGTTTCAAGTAACAGTTAAGGATTTTGTGTGGGATTTTCATTAGATGCCTTGTGTGGCTTGGGGAAGGTGGGGACTTGTTTGCCCAAATTTTTCTTTTCTTTTTTGATAGGATAAAATTTTTTTATGCTGCAGCAAAGCCTTTTAACTTAAATTTTGGATCCAAATCGAGCTACTTTCATTACCTTTTTTTTTTTTTTTTTTTTTTTTACTTTTCAATTTTCAAGGGCTAATAATGGGAAATTAAAGCACTCTAATATTTTTATTTTTTGAGCATTACTACCACGCGCTGTAATACCCCTGCGCTGTGTTTTACTTACTTTTATTTCTAAATGCTGATGTCGTGAGGCCACTAGTTGTTTACCCCTGTTATTGTTGAATAAAATTTGTATTTTGGTGATCTAATGCAATGTCTCTGTGTTTATTTTACCACACTTCTAACACACACTTCAGGGCTGAGATCATTGGGTTATTTAACTAACTACTACAGTCACAACGCATGGTCAAATCTTAATTCTGTTTTGGTAGCTTGCTTAATTTGTAATCTAAATTTTAACCTAGCTAAACTAATTTTCACGGCAGTAGTAGCAAAATACTACATATTCTACACTAAAAATGATGTAAACATCATTTCAGCCTTTATTATCTTCTGTGCCATATCGTCTTTTATAACCATAGAAGTCAAACTTTTTGTGTTCCTCCGGATCTTACACGTAGTCTGGTGGTTTTTGGAAGATATATGGCAAGAACAATCAAAAATTCCTGCATGTTTTACGGGAAAATTGGAATTGCACACAGTGCAAAATGCATCAGTGGAAGATACCACTGATGGTTTTAAATAGGGCCACTTTTCTGAATAAGTTCGCTTGAACTTTTGGTCAGGAAGCTTTATCTTTTTTTTTTTTTTTTTTTTTTTTGGCAGGTTTGGCTGACATTGCAAACGTTAAATAATTGTAAACTCCTTCAACCGTAAATTAAGCTTAAAATCTTAACACATGAGACACCATATACAATTTGGGAAACTAATCAAACATCCAACGTATGTCAAAAGCATGTGAGCAATCTGAGGCAGCGCATGTGGGGTTTGGGCTAAGATACGCAAGTTCAATTAAAAGACAGTCTCACTGATCTGCATGCGCACCTGCTATTTCACCCAAGTGGAGGTACAAAAAATCCTCGCTACTGACGCCTAACCAAGGAGGATAGAACTTGGAGGATGCACACCGAATATTTCTGCTTGCTCCTAGGGTAAGTAGGATGTGTATGCTATACAGGCGATGCAGGTAGGAAACAGCGTTCCATATTCTCGCACTGACGTCACGATTTTTTTACGATTACAATGCAAAAGGTGCGCTTTGACAGTAGATTTTTTTTTCTTCTGAGTAACAGAAAAAGCAGTTTTTAACATGTGAAGCGTAGTGCATATTAAAGGTAGACAAATGCGTAGTACTTGGCAGCCCTGGTAATGCCACTTAGGCTGCTCCTGACCATCTTTTGAGCTGCCTGTGACTTACCATGGAAGATATCTATGGAGACCCTTTACTAGTTTATAACTTCATTGTGACCTTTGGGCTCTTGCAGAGCTCATTCTTGGCAGGAAAATGGGCAGAGTGCAAAGGTTTCAAAAAACAGCATCATTATTTTAAAAGGACATTGTGTTTCTTAAAAAGGGCAGAAACTATCCTGATTAAAAGCATTTCTAATTCACAAAAAAAAAAACTTTAAAAATTGAGTAAAACAATGCTTTATTGATTAATAAATTAATAATAATTAATTAGTAATTTTTTTAATAAATTAGTATTTATTAAAAATTAGATAACATTAATTAAGTTGGTAAAGCTAGGTAATGTAAAAGTTAATTATTTTTTGAGTAACTTTGTTAATTAACTCATTAAAATAAATTATAACTAGTTAAAGTTAATAAGGATGTTTCTTTAAAAGATTCTTAAGGTGTTTTTTTTCTTTTTATAACAAAAACAATCACCCAAACATACCTAACAGACAAGGAAATGCTTAGTTAAGTAAACATTTTGAATTAGAAGCGGATTTTAATAAAAGATTTGTTTGATCACCTTGTTAAGAATCATCAATAAAAGTTTAACTAAATTAAGAAACACATAATAAAGTTAAGTTGTTCTAAACCTAAATCTTCATTTCCATTAATTTTTTCCAGTTTTCAAGTTGTTACACCTATAAAAATAATTCATTCAATTTTTCATCATTCACTTGTCTTTGTAAGAATTAATCCAATAGTACAAACAATTAAAATATAGTTAATGCATGAAATTATTAATAACACTTCTGTTCAAAATAACCATACAATGGTATAAATATCTATTCCAGTTATTCAATGCATATTCCACTACAAATTTCAGTAATTTATTAAATTTTTTGAAAATGGAAATAGCTTAAATTTTTTCAGGATTATCTGCAGCCATTATAAGTGTTCCTCTGTTGATTTTAACAATCAGCTGGTCACCTATATAAGTGGCAGTATTGAAACAGCCTGAAAGGAGATAAGAACCTCAACCCCATCTTTTTCCCCCTTTCCCTCCCAGTCTAGCTCAGAAAGAAAACCACAATGAAAGGGGGAAAAAATATGTTCTGACAATAAATTTCTAGCTTTTGTTCAAATTAAGATGTCGTTTTAAAATTTGGACTCTGAATCAATTTTTGCATTTAAAAGTGATTCCCAAAATTTCAAACAAATTGGTTCATTAATGAAAAAATTGTAGATGAATGAATTTTTACACAGTTGATTTCCATTCCCCCATCTCACCACAGAGACCGGCGTTCGTTGGCGCAGCCTACAGGTAGGGGGGGGGGGAGTTCTATTAGCATAAAAGTTGTATAAATTTTTCCCCACCAAATAAGAGAACAAATAAAAGGAATAACGAAGCTTCAGTAGATATTAAAAAAAAAAAAAATTGCGGGCAAAAGAGGATGTCTTATTTTTTATCATCTGCGCGGCGGCCTACTGTGTCAGAAGATGAGCATAATGTTTAACTTTTGCTGCTCAATAAAGGACTTCAAAAATGCAACTAACTTTTCTTTATTAGTATAAACACATCTTTATGAACAATTGGTTAAATGGATTAAAAACTTTTAAAAATGTATAATAAAATGACTGTCTTCCATAAACCATTAGTAACAATTCTGATAACAGCAGCAGCAAACATCTAACAAAGAGTGGAAGACAGCCTTCCATCTATGAAGCACATTTCTATGTATCAGCACACTGAAACCATTCTATTATATATTAAACAGAAAAGGTTAATTTAACAGTTACTGCAAATTATGCATGCAGAGCTACTCAAAATAATTTGCATAAAGAAAACAAGGTCTGAAATTTACCTGACACTAAGAACATGAATGAAAAGCATTACCAGGAATTATAGCTTATAGTCTTAAAGCAAAATAAAATAAGGTCAGAAAATTATCTATAGGTTTGCACAATTAAAGGTCAGAAATTTACCTGTAGTTATTTAATTTTCAAGTCTAGAATCAAGGTCAGCAGTTTGCCTATAGGTTTATGCAATTTGCCTGTCAATCTCTGGTATTTAATCAGAAGCTGAACTATGAAACAACTCAACTCTACCTTATGTTTAAGAAGGAAAAATCTAGTTTAAGAGGTAGATTTAATTTATGATGTTTACACCAAAGCTAAAGGTACATTTAAATTTTAAGAAACTTTACTACTTTTAGATAGCTCTGCTTTTTTTCAACACTTAAATAAAATAAAAACTTTGGATATTACAAAGTTTTCAAAAACAAAGTAAGGCCTCAGCTGGCCTTTATTTGTTGGATGACACAAAGCCTGGGAAAAACACTGGGCAGGCAACCATTTACTTTTTAAAATTATTTATGTATTTATGTTTTAATCTTTAGAACAATTTTATTAGAAACTGATTTTTATCACACTGACCCAACACACTGACCTCGCCTAGAATGAGCTCTGCTTGGGTTACAGTGACTTAAAAAAGATTTTAGGTAACTATCCATTTTAAAAAAAAAAACTTGGAATTACTGGTAAACTATCTGCAAGACCTTTGAATGTATCCGCGCCCGGCGTGTGCGTCACATTATCTGACTATGGGTCTGTAATTAATTGTTTCTTTTCACAACAGTCTATGTACAGAGTTTCAAATCCACAAAAAGCCATTAATGATATATATATATTACATACATATTTAAACATTAGAAATGCTAGAATTTTCAAACATGAAATAGGTAAAACCTCAACATTTTTTAGAACCACACAAGCTTTTCTTAAGCATCCAAAATTTCAAGAGTAGAAATAGTAGGGTTTTAGAGTGTTAGAAAACAAGGAAACATCACTGAAATCTTGCAGTCGCCTAATAAATTATGTAACTTGGCTGGTATGAAACAAAATTGCATGTTTACTTTAAAAATTCCTTTTTAAACAATATACATTTAAGGGGGGGGGGGGTCAGAGAAACTGCATTTATTAAGAAAATTTAGATTACATTTATACTCTTCGTTTTAAATAAAATTGCTGTAGAAAGTATATTCTAGTATTTAAACTATTTTTTTTTTATGAATGCCTTACATTTAATTTAATAGTAATAGCTTCACTAAATGTTATAAAAAAGAACAGAAAAATTAAATTTGTATCATTTTTGTAAAAAAAAAAAAAAAGTAATTTTTGACTGCTTAGCTTTGTTGTTAGTTGCTGAAGTTGACTTTTTTTTTTTCTAATGCTTTCTTGAGTAATAATCCTCTGTAGATTCTAATAGGAACATGGTATCATTACACTTGGTGGTGCAGGACTTATTTGACTCTGGGGAATATCCTCAGTACATTGTTTTGACAAACATGGTGTTATTACACTTTGAGATGAAGGAATTATTTGATTTGGAAGAATTTTTGTTAAAAGTGCTGATTGGTAGGCTGACCAACTGTTTAGTAAATTGCTTCTAAACTCATGGTCTATTGGCTCATATATTGGATTTAGTGAACCAAATATTTCTCAGGTGCTTGCATTCAAAGATTTTAAATAATATTTTATAGTTTGAATGGCATCAACAGTTTCCACATTCAATGATGTTCTGTTTTCACAGACAATATTATCCATCAAATTAAAAGTGCTCTCAACTGATGGTCCATGAAAACATGTTAAAATAGCCTTAACCATTTTTGAGAGTATTTCATACTTTTGGCTATTTCCTTCTTTGACTTCCATAACTTTAGCCCAGAATTCAGTAACACATTTATCTTTGTAAAGTGTTAATAAATTATCAATTTGATACTGTCTAAGTTCTAGATCTAATTTGAGTAATTCTTCCTGTGATGTAACGACTTTTTCAAAAATCCTGCTACTTTCATTAGTACAGAAAATGTAGTAGTTTCTCCTCTCAAAGTAGGGTTTAGAACTGAAAGCTGTATCAACAATGAATTATTTAAAGGCAGTTTTTTTTTTTTTTTTTTTGGGGGGGGGGGGGGGGGAGGGGGCATATACGTTGCACACCTTGAATAAGCTTCTTTTAATTTCTCTATTCATTCACTAACAATTAAATTAGAATTTTTTTGTTTAGTGAAGTCTAGAACGTTAATCCCAGAAAATATCAATTTATCCGAAAGATAATTGTTGATGTCTGCAGAATCAATTTTCAAAATATCTTGATAATTGCTCTATCTGACACAAGTCCATGCTTAAACAAAAAGCAAAAAACTGTTTTGTTAAATGAACCATTTGTACATGAAGTTCATGTAACTGGCATTCGTTTGACTGAAATAATTTAACATACTTGTTAAAATGGAGCAATACTGCATTATATATGCTTATGTGTATTAGAGTATTTTGCTGCTGCACAAACAATCTCTGTATGATTCTATTTTTTCTTGATTTTCCATCCTCCGTCAAAAACTTTTTTAAAGTGGACTGTATTTTCTGAATTGTTTCGATTTGAGCAGCTGATAACTGCTGTTTTCCATAAATTTTCGTCATTTGATCTTCGTATACTTCCACATCTGCACCCATCCATGAAAAATAAAATATCAACAAAGCATCTCACAAATATCTCAAACGTTCTATGACTGAAAGGACATACAACCATCCGTAGTCTGGCCTATTTAACGGTTTTAACTGTTTTAAATTCAATATACAACAAATCTGAAAAAAAAATTCTCACTTATCAGTACTTTTTAGACTAAAATACACATTGTCACACAAAATTTCAATGTGCTTCAAAATGGCTGGCAAAACTGTTTTGCACAGTTATTTACCATATGGCATGTTTCACCAATGATAGTAAGTAAATGTGACGCTTTATGTTGCTCTATTTTCGTTTCAACTCCATTCTTTTTTTGCGCATAGTGTTAGAAGAATCCATTAAAATGCTTACCAAATTATTCCAAGGTAGTACATTAGCATCAAACAAGGAAACAAGAGCACAAAATATAGATCCTGAATCACCTGTCATTAGTTTTATAGAGGCCAGGAGCCTTAAAACAATTTTATTTTGTTCTTCTGAAAAGTACTGCACAAGTACTGCAAGAATACTTTTGGATGCTTTGTTTGTGCTTTCATCCACATTAAGAGAGAAAAAAGATTTTCTTAGCTCTCTGATTTGTTGTTCTTTTATTGTTTTAGCAAGTCCATAGTTCAATTTGTACAATGCTGACGTTCTGCTAAGTTCTACAGAAATCAACGCAGTTACATCTCGAGAGAGGTTTCTTGCCAGTTCAATCATTTTCAGAGCTAAAGAAAATGACGAGTTTTTGGTCAAAAAGGATAAAATTAAAGCTTCTGCTATAGTTTTTCTGGAAGCCAAGTCCACAGTTCATGTTGTATCATTTTTCGAGACATTCCTTTCTCCAGGGAAAAGAGAGCATAAAATCTGGGTCTGTTTAGCGGAATCCCGTGATTTCTTATGCACCAATGTCCCAGAATCATTCAATCCTTCATTATTATACTTAATAGACGTGTTGCATGCAATGCAAAAACATGTACCTCCAACATCTATCTTTCGACACCACACACTTAACTTTTCATTCAATTTATCATTTTTCTTCAGCCATTCCCATCGAAATTTATTTTTAACATCTTTTTCTAATTCCGAAATATCGTCACCTGGTTTGAGATATTTCATATTGAAAAGTGATTTAACAGCCTGCATATTAAACTACGGCAAACGCATAATGACAACAATCCATCCACTGAACAGCGCAAACTACTACCAATGTAGAGTACCGAGTGAAAATACGTAAAACCGGATGTATAGGAGACGGTTTTCTCACATTCCAACACATCCACTCATCCTGTTGAAAGAGCATTCCCACATAATCCTCTCCCCATTCTCTTCTCATAGAACTTATAAACACTTTCTCTTCCCGTACGAGCCCAAAGAAAGTCCAGTGCAGACATTCAGGCTCCATCCTTATCAGTTGAAAGAACCCCCCCCCCCCCCATCCGCACTAGAGATGAGACGGGCTCAGCCCGAGCCCGAAAGCCCGAGCCCGGGCTCGAACCAGGCTCGGGCTCTGTAATTCACAATTGCGTTCGGGCTCGGGCTCGTGAAAAATTTCTATTTTATTGAAGAATCCTTGAAACAGATTTTTATAAAGTGATTCATATGGAAAATCAAAGTACTTATAAAAAAAAAATCTGAAGTGACTCCACTCGGCTTTCCGAACATTTACGATTAAGATCATTAGCAAGTATTTAAATAAATTTTAATCAATGAATAATTCAAACATATATACCAAATTGAAACTCAATCGAATGCACCGTTTAAACGCTTGCGCACTTTCAAGAATTTCTCCCCATATGCCATTATGCCATACTATAAAAGAAATCTTTGTCGCAGCCCTGTAGAAAAACTATAAGTCCTATACACACCAAAATCAATACCGGTCTTAAGATGGTGATTTATAACATATATACCCAATTTGAGCTCAATCGAATGTACCGTTTAAACGCTAGTGCACTTTCAAGAAATCCCCCCCCCCCCCAAATAAGCATAATGTAAAAGAAATCTTTGTCGTAGCCCTGTAGAAAAACTATAAGTCCTACACACACCAAAATCCATACCGGTCTTGCGACGGTGGTTTATGACATATATACCCAGTTTGAGCTCAATCAAATGCCCCGTTTAGGAGCTATCGTGTTCACTCACATACACACAAACACACACACATACATACATACATACATCTCATAAAAATAGCATAAATGAATTCAGAAGATCTCAAAACGTGTAAATACACCAAAATCTCGAAGTCGAATTTTTCATGATTCTTTCCTTGCATGGTACATGTTCGGAAAGTAAAAATAGCGGCACGGGTGCCTGGAAGGCGCGTGAATAATATTGTTCGGGTTCTTAAATAATATTGTTCGGGCTCGGGCGGGCTCGGATTAAAAGTCTTCGGGCTCGGGCTTCAAAAAATGAGCCCGAACTCATCTCTAATCCGCACCTGCTGACAAATGACCCCAACCGAACTATGTTTCTGCTGCTAGAATAAATATTTTTACATGAAAGCTGTTGGGATAAAAAAAAATACGGAAACAATTTAATTACGATTTCTTTCACAAAACTAAATAGGTTGGTTTGATTCATACATAACTTCTTTCTCAGAAAGAGTTACAAACCCGGAGGGCTACCGCCGAAACACAATCACCCCACTTTATGTATGGAGAGATAATAATTAATACACTCCAGTAATAACTAGAATGATAATCATACACAATACTGTAGTAGTAACTAAACTATTTTACACTAGTAAAATACCATGTTACAACATGGCTGTCTGCACAAGCAGCCATGTTATAGTTTTCATTAATAAATATTTCACAAACACATTTTAAATGTACATTTTTTAAGTAGACAACTCTAAAAATGAATTGAAACTTGCAGAAAAGCATAAGTTCATTCGAATAACTAAATTCCATTAAAAAATAAATATGTAAAATAAGGGTTAATTTTTAATCATTAGGTATCGGAGACTTCAATAAAGGAATGCTCAGTAAAAGATTGTCATTTACAAAAAGAATGAAGGTTGAAATTTTTCCCTGTCTCTATAAATAAATTTTGAACACAAAATAATTGGATTTTTTTGTTAATTATCAGATTTACGGAGCAAATTAAAAATATCGGAGAGACTCTATGGGGAGAGTGTGTAAAATTACATTATTTGTGGGATTACCATGAGAGAAACTGCATATACTGAATGCACTTATTTTTCAAATGATACTCTCTCTCTCTCTCTCTCTCTCTCTCTCTACAGTGCTTATAATTAAACTTCCTCTATAAAAAAGCAGTCTACAACAGAATAGGATGAGAAGATCGCCTCCAAATCTGCACATGGACACTACATAAGGTATGCTTAAGTTTTGTTGGTTTGTTTGTTTGTTCAGAAAATGTCTGCTAAGCAGAACTTTGCAGCATGAAATATGAGCCTAACTATAGTTATAAATGTGTTAAAAAACAACTGAACAAATGCTGAAGTTGTGTGTTTATTTTGAATGATCCATTTCCAGTGTTAAATTTGCTGTTTTTTCATGTTTAATAGCAACTTGATCTTTTTAATCAGAATTCCCTAAACTCTTCTCAGGTATAGTCTATAAAACAAATTTGGTTACTATCTGTTCACCTGTTTTAGTGGTAGAATCCTGTTTATAAGGGAAGTTTAATTATATCAAATATAATTTTCCATCTTGCCCCATGCATATTATAGATAGAACTTTAGTAGTACATAGCCAGATATCCGGCAGAAAAGTCAGACATCCGGTAGTTATGATTTGGATATCCAACGGTATCTCAGATATTGAAAAATCAGCCGGATATACGTTACATTCCTAATTATAAGTAATCTTTTGTTGATTTTAACAATCAGCTGTTCACCTATATAAGTGGCAATATTGAAATAGCCGGAAAGGAGATAAGAACATAAGCTCATCTTTCTCCCCCTTTCCCTCTCTGTCTAGGCTCAGAAAGAAAACCACAAAGTAAGAAAGAAAGAAAAAAAAGTATGTTTTGACAATAAATTGCTAACTTTTGAACAAATTAAGATATCTCTTTCAAATTTGCACTCTGAATCAATTTTTACAAAGTGATCCCCAAAATTTCAAACAAATTGGTCTATTAATAAAAAAAATATTGATGAATGAATTTTTACACAGTTGATTTCCATCCCCTCTTCTCATCACAAAGACAAACCTCCACTACTACCCGACGGGAACTCCTGCACGCTTCCAGGAGGGAGAGGGCGGGGACAGCAACGGCACCCCACTGACCCTGCTTAGAATGAGCTCTGTCTTGGACCTGGTCTACCTCTGTGGTTAGAGCAGGTGGAATAAGTCTCTCTCCCTCTCTCTTTTTCTCACTCACTCACACACACATGGAGTTATTTTATAAACTTTTTAATTATTTTTACTGTGTCATAGTTTGAGAATGGCCGCAAATGCAGTTTTTATTTTTAATTTTTTCTTGCCAAGCATGCTTATTAAGAACATATTTAACTGCTTTAGAATTCTAAAAAAAATTTTTTTAAGTGGGGGGGGAGGGCTAAAGGTTGATTAAAAAAAATTGTGCATGTAAAATTTAACTAGTCAGTTATGTTGTTTCACATTAAACATTTGCTTAATTTTATGAACAAATACTTTGTATGCAATTCATATCAATTTTTCTACATATTTTTTGCTGTCAGAAGCATTTGTTAAAGGTTTATAACAACCACCTCAAAAACCTTTGACAAAGATTAAAAAAATTTTTGAAATAGCATACCTCTACTTCTATAAAATATGCATATATGTCTTTCCTGTAAGGTGTACACCAAATCAATTCAGAAGAATGTTTTTCTTTTTTCTTTCTTGAATATAAACAGTGTGAATCTGTGCAGATAAAAACATACATTAAACTAAAATTTAAACAAAGTATGAAACAATAAAGGAAAAAGATTTCAGTCATTTTTATTAAATATTGACACAAATAGTTTCATGAATACAATGAAATTGACTATTTTCCCACTTGAAAATAGTGACAGAGCTCATTCTAGGCAGGAAAAAGGACATGGTGCAAAGATTTTTAAAAAGGGCATCATTATTTTAAAAGGGCATTGTGTTTCTTAAAAAGGCCAGTACATATCCCGATTAAAAGCACTTCTAATTTGGGAAAAAAAAAAAAAAAAAAAAAACTTTAAAAAATTGAGTAAAACAAAGCTTTATTGATTAATAAATTAATTAGTCATCTTTATTAATAAATTAATTACTACTCTTTATTAAAAATTAGATAACATTAATTAAGTTAATAAAGCTATGTAATGTAAAAGAGTTAATTACTTTTTAAGTAATTTTGTTAATTTACTTATTAAAATAAATTATAAATAGTTAAGTTAATAAGAATATTTCTTAAAGATTTTTAAGGTCTTTTTCTTTTTATAACAAAAATAATCACCAAACATACCTAACAGACAAGAAAATTCTTAATTAAATAAACATTTTGCAAAAGAAGCCGATTTTAAGAAAAGATTTATTTGATCACTTTGTTAAGAATTATCCAGTAAAAGTTTAACTAAATTAAGAAACACTTAATAAAATTAGGTTGTTCTAAAGCTAAATTTTCATTTTTATTAATTTTTTTCAGTTTTTAAGTTACTACGCCCATAGAAATAATTCATTCAATTTTTCATCATTCACTTGTCTTTGTAAGAATTAATTCAACAGCACAAACAATTAAAATATTATAGTTAATGCATGAAAATATTAATAATACTTCTGTTCAAAATAACCATTAAATGGTATAAATATCTATTCCAGTTATTCAATATATATTCCACTACAAATTCCAGTTATTAAATTTTTTGAAAATGGACAATGGCTAAAATTTTTTTCAAGATTATTATGCAGCCATTATAAGTATTCTTCTGTTGATTTTAGCAATCAGATGGTCACCTATATAAGTTGCAATACTGAAAGAGCCAGAAAGGAAAAATAAACCTCAACCCCATCTTTATCCCCCTTTCCCCCTCGGACTAGCTCAGATAGAAAACAACAAAGTAGGAAAGAAAAAATAATTATGTTTTGATAATAAATTTCTAACTTTTGGACAAATTAAGATGTCTCATTTGCACTCTGAATCAATTTTTGTAAAGTGACCCCCAAAATTTCAAATTGGTCCATTGATAATAAAAAAAAATTATAGATGAATGAATTATTACACAGTTGATTTCCATCTCCCTCTTCATCACAGAGACAAACCTTGCATCTCTAAGGATAAGCCGCTACTACCCCTACAGGATCTCCCGCATACTTCCAGGAGAGGGAGAGAGGGCGGGGAGGGGGGGGGGGTTCTATTGCCATAAAAGTTGAGCAAATTCCTCCCTTTCATTTGTCAAGTACCATTAGCACATTATGAGTGAGCAACCAAATAAAAGGGCTAAAGAAATTTCTGTAGAGATTTTTAAAAAAACAGCAAAAACATGAGGCCAAAAGAGGGTGTCTAGTTTTTCATCATCGGGGCACTAACGTGATTCAAAAGGCAACAGGGCAGAATTTTTTTTAAAAAGGGCATTGGGGATGCTGCGCCTGACTGACCCTGCCTAGAATGAGCTCTGACAATAATAGCTGTACCTCTGACAATAATAGCTGTCAACCTTAGAATGTTTTATCAGTAACATGCTATTCTTGACAATTTTCAACAGCGAACTGCATTAATTTCAGTTATAAAATCAACAATTTAGAAAAATTCCTGAAAAATGACAATTACCTCAAGAACTGATGAATAATCTGCTTTTAAATAACAACAGATGGTGCAACACATCCACTGCAGTTAGTAGAAGTCGAATCTCTTACTAAGAGATTCTAGTTTGTTGCTCTCCCACTTTGCCATACATTGTTCAGTACAGTGGCGGCTTGTCATTAAGGGCCGGAGGGGCCTGGCCCCACCGACTAACCACTGTCTAAATCAAAGTATCTTCCTATTATGTAAGACAGTTCGTTCAATAATTTACCTTCATTAAAAAAATGCACGCATTTTACTCTATTTTAATACTATCCATTAAAAAAAGCACTTAAAAAGGCAATAGTTATACGATTTTCCCCCTATCTAAGCCACATGCATGGGCCATGAGCTCGCTTGCCCTGAATTTGACGTCTTTTCTCCGTTCCCCGGGTTGACATATTTGGCATTGAGCACAAAAGTCATATTGACGCAGAATTAACTTGGCTTACAAACGGTTTATTTGGCGTTGTCTTCTGGGCCCAGATTCTCGGGCCCTCGCATGGCGATCTATACGACTGTACGGGGAAGTTTCGGCAATCGGTAGCTATTGGCAAAATTTTCTGCTTAGGAGGAAATCATTTTTTATGTGCGTGATCGTATTTTTGCACAGTGCAGTCAGATATTTTTCTGTTTTGTTTTCTTGATTTACAAAAAGCGATGTACAAATGTTTTTTTTTTTTATATATATACGTTGATATTGATTTTAAAATAAATAAATCATCTAAAAACTATGAACAAGCAGCTATAAACATAAATATTAAATAATTAAATGTGGCTTTTTGTTCAGTAATAAAGTAAACTTTTCAATTTAACATAATTAGGTAAAAAATAGCAAAAGTTGCATAGTAATTTTGATAATAATTTGTCATTTGAGAAATTTTAAATACTTACACTGTGTGCATGTGAGGGATAGGTTGTTCTATATGTATATATACTTTCGCGATTTTAATGGGCACTATTTTTTATCGGGCCCCACCACTGAAACAGGTCACAGGCCGCCACTGGTTCAGTACCAAATCTATTCTGCTTTCTTCTGCTTCATTCCATACTATATGCATTCTACTCACTGCTTTGTTACTATGCTTTTCATCCTTTAGTATTTGCAATGTGTGTCTGAAGTGTTGCTAAAGTTTTATTCCTTAGTGCATATTTGACTATAAGGCAAGTATGTAACCAGACAAAAATTTTGGGTAGGGTCAAAAGACAGAAAAGGTAAAATTTTTCTGTTAAAAAAAAAAAAAAAAAAAAAAAAAAAAAATATTGACATCCAACTAATAAAAAAATTTTTTGAAGGATTTAGGCTCCCATGTCCTATTCTCTGGCAACATGCTTGCTAAGGGGAATCAGTAACAATGAATATGTAAATGTTGATTTAAAACAATATTTTTGCCAGACAAATTCATTATTTAATTTTTTAAATTCAAATTCAAGCAGATTATAATTTGAAATAATCTAGGTTCCCTAGATAAAGCAGTACACAAAATGAAAAAAAAAAAAAATCTTGCTTGTGACTGATTTTATATACAGTGAAGCACCATTTATACATTTTTATCATTTATACATTTTCCTTAATGGTCAAGGCGAAATCCTTGGATTTTAATGTTAAATAATTTAATTTATACATTTTCCTGAAATCAAAAACTTCATTTATATGTTGTTTTTTTTTTTTAGAAAAGAAGAGAGAAACTGAGTGATGCAAATTTTCAACAAGCTTTGACAGGTTTTAGTTTTATGCAAGAATATCTAATTTCTGGGGATTTAAATGATAATGTTAAACAGGCACTTTTAACTATGTACAATGAACTTATTGCTGTGCATTCCCCAGTGGTGCTACAGAGGTTTAGGCCTTTCGTATCCCTTTTTATTTCAGAAAAAAACAACCTTTGTATCAGTATTGCAGGTTTTCTTATCAGGAATAATCTAATTTTGTATCAATTTTACAGACTTTCGTATCACAAAAATACCAATTTGGTATCAGTTTTGCGGACTTTCGCATCAAAATTATCTGCTTTTGCATCAGTTTTGCAAATTTGTGTTTAAAAAGAAAATTCAATATTTATCAATTTTGCAAGCATTTGTATTACTTACATATTATATACTAGAGGCCAAGGCCCCCAGACTCGCTATGCTCGCTTTTCGTATGAGGCATTCGGCCCCTAATAAGGCTTATTCGTAAAACAGACAATTTCAACAGACAAAACCCGAAGATTGGATCAGATAGAATGTTACTGAGCTACACATTACTTGTTTCTTGCATGTTCATTGGTACATAAAAATTTAAACTTCACACTACAGTAGACCCCCTCCCCCTCATAACACGGAAGATATTTCATTATGGGAATCCGTGTCGTACGGGTCCTGAGCTATACTCCACCTGGAGTGCAGACTCCACTTATATTCACTGTTAAAATTATTTGCACTCCTCAGAAACACAATGATATTTAATGTTGCCATTCAAAAGTTATATTAATTAGGAGCTAAAGCGTAATAAAATCAGAACATCTGTTTCAGCTGTATTTTTAATAATGTAAAACCTATTGGACACCTTGCGAATTCGCCACCCATGACGATTTTTCATTATTTGGCGACTAGCATACATGTAAAGTTAATAAAAGATATGGAACAGATAGGATAGCTTGCCACCAATGGCGACTTTTCATTATTTGGCAATTTACACATGCTCACAACCTATAATTACTGTTCATTTAAGGTTACCAAAAAATCGTTATCCATATTTTCATTTATATAATTGTTTACAGATTGGCGTACTTAGCACCACAAATTATACCATGTCGTCGCGCTAGCAAATATCCAAAGTGTACTATAACTGCAATAACAGCATAGTTAACACTGCCAAATATTTCTACTGCATAGCTGCCAACCTGCTGGGAAAAAAAAATAGGAACACAGTGCGCGAGATACAAATCACGACATTTTACTGGTATTAGCGAGATACAATGACAGTCAAGCAATCATTAAATTAACTTTTAAAAAATTGTACTTACTTGAGTTTAAGTCTATTTATCTGCAATAAGATAAAATGAATTAGTAAACTTAAATCAACTAAGTTAAATCACAAGGACTTTGTAAAATTTTTTAATCACTTTTATTATTGAGTGCTACATATGTGGCTGATTTAGCCTTTTTCAAAAATTTGTCATCATAAGTCTGGCGATAACATGTACCAGTGAGGTGTGATTTTGCTATTAATATAGCCTGCAATGTTTCAGGATTTAGTGAGCTCCTGAAATCAGTCTTATTTTGGAGAACTTGACTAAAAATCCTTTCACAAGCTGCATTACTATGCGGCAAAGTTAAAATTCTAAGCATTACCTTGGAAAGCCTCTGAAATTTTAAGTTACCCAGAGGTCCCTTTTCTTTGGAAAGAATTGCCCATTGGTTATCTGCTCTTTCTAAAGATATGATATTCTCTGGAATTTCTGCAGTTTGAAATTTTAAAAATTCAGCTTCAAGGGCATCAACTGCATCAAAGACAGTTTCATCACACTTGCGGAACAACAATGTTGGAAACTTATCCACAAAATATTTCAAAGAGGAAAATTTTTTCTTCTCTCTATTTGAAATATCTGTAATTTCAGCATGTTCCAACAGTTCTGAATTGTATGGAAATGTTTTTATAAAATAATTACATGCTGCAGTGAAATAACTTCTAACATAGCCATAGAAATCTGTCAATTCATCGTGTGATAATTCTTTGAGAAATTCAACAGTTTCAGAACCATTAGTCAAATCTTCATCTTTCTTCTGATTTTCAGAACTGTCATATTGTATACTAAATACAGAATCAGAGCTGTTAATGACAGATATCTGCACAAATCTGGTTAACAATTCTGTGAAAAAATTAGTAAGGTCATTTTTTAATTTGTGAACTCTAGGTTCTTCATACTGCATTATAAGGTTATATTTCTCAAAAACATTGATAGCATTTTTTAAAAAATATGCTAATGCATGATTTAAATTTGAACTTAAGAAGTAGAAAATCCATTCTTCCCTCTTTAAAATATTCCTTCTGAAAATAGAATCATTTTTTGTTTCCTTCACATTTTGATTTTTATTACTGGCTTCTTGTCCTTTCTCCAATTTCAATTTTTTCGTAGACTTTCCAGTAGAGAGTTCAACTGTCTTGCGTTTCTTTTCTTTATGTGGATTCTTGACTGGAACCTGTGGCTGCTGCTCTTGTAGTTTTGGAATAGTATAACTAGAAAGTCTTGGGGAAAATTCAAGTTATGGCTTGTCAACAGAGCACTCTTCTTTAAAATAGAACAGCAGACTTCTCCACTGCTCTAGAATACGTGTGATTGCCTAGCCTAGAGACAACCATCGAGTTGCACAATGTTTCAGAATCTTTTTTTCTTCACTGTTATACATAATTTGGAACTTTTTAAAACACAAGTTACGTTTCCCACTTCTATGAAAATAATAATAAATATCGACTAATATGTCATCAAAAGAAAGAGGCATTGCTTTAGCTGTCTTTTCAGCAGCTAGGTTGATTAGATGGCAAAGACATCCAAATATAATTAAGTTGGGTTGTTTTTCCTTGAGATATGCAGCAACACCACTTTTTTTTCCTAACATTTGCATCATCACATAATGATAAGCAGTTATCCCAAGGAATGTTGTGTGTCAAAAACTCCGTGCATATCAATTCGGCAATATTTTTACCCGTACTCTCAGTACTTAAAATTGGTAGTGAGAAGAGTGTACAATCTATTTTGCCAGTCTCTTCATCACAAAAAGTTATGACTAAAGGGTACATCTGATTGTCTGTAGAGTCATTGCTTCCATCCGTTGCAATAGAAAAAGGGCTCTTTTTGAAAATAGTGATTAGTCTGAGAAGAGCTATTTGCCATTTCTTTTACTATACAACCTGTTTTTGTCCTTCCACATGCGTATTTTTTTACTTCCGGAGAATTTGGGAACATCACTGGGAATAATTTGGATGCATGTTCAGCTGCAGCTAACGGTATATTATGTTCTAATAAAAATCCAGTGAACAAAATTTCTGCTTTAACTGCCTGAAGGTCTGTAGAGGTCGACATAAAATCAAATATCTTGCTAGAACTTCTTGCTGTATTATAAGATGAGGCATGTTTTGTCATCTTACAATGCGCCACAATGTCGCTTCTACCACCGTGTGTTATGTTTACACTAACATTGCAAACACTGCAAAATGATCTCCTTTATCAGATTTTTTTTATAAAATCGAACTCTTCTGCATATTTCTCACAAAAAGTCTGCTTTCTACGACTGTTTGACATTTTTTTAAGACGCGCGCTCTTACATCACATCAACATACTAAACTCTAACAACGCACAACGTGGTAACAACACACTTGTATATTAATGCGAAGTAGTAGTAATTGTAATAGTAGCTGCAAAGTTTCCTACTAAAATCGAGACATACAGCTATATTTTCTTCCGTTTTGCATCGCTCCTCGCAACGCAGTCGCAGTGACGTCACTCGCTTCCACTTCGTCAGCCACGCTTCCCCTCTGAAAGGGAGTGGCCAAGTTGGAGAAAACCGACTTTATCTTCACAGTAATGGCAACCGGAAAGACTGCTTGACTGCTTTGATTTCAGAAGATACGCGAAATCCGCGGACGAAATCCCAGTCTATGCTCCATTGTTTTTAGCCTATTAGAAAACGGCTAGAAAGCCAATTTCTTAAAGACATGACAATATGTGATTTATTAATAAATAAAAACATAGTGAAAAATAAATAGTTAGGGTATGTCAAAACAGAGTAGGGTGAAATTCGGAACAATATGGCCGAAAACCGTATTTTCGTAACAAGGCTTGAAAATCATAACAAGTACGATTAAATCGGAACAGTTGGCAGCTATGCTACTGGTAGCAAATAATCCAGCTGAACCAAACCGGCTTTAAAATAATCTGCATTTTAATTATTTTTCATTTTCAAGATATTAGTTATTCTGTTTTGGAAAAACGAATGATCGCTAATTCTAAACTCCTGTTGTCTAAGCGAACTTACTATTTGAAAATTATAAACTTTGTGTAACACATTTTGAGTTACTTATTTCATATAGTTTTTATTTTGGCATAAAATGGATGTATTTATACTTCATGTTTGAGAATTTCACGCGATACTACACACTTGGAAACGCTTTGTTGCAAAGGAATGAATGATTTTATGCCAAATCTGGCAACCATTCTGTTTATTTTTTCAGTTTTTTATTAATATCTTCTAAATTAATTCGATTTTCGAAATATAAGTCAGCTTATCAGGTTCCTCGGAATTTTTCGAATCTGTGAGCACCTTAGTCAAAACTTAAATCCCCACGGTTCAGGAAGAGATAAGCCAACAAGATTTGACAGTGCCAGCGGCCTTTACTTTTTTTTTTAGAATAGAGAGAATCCCCCCCCAGGGGCGTAGGCAGAAATTTTTCATGGTGTGTGTGTGTGTGGGGGGGGGGGGGGGGTACGACTACTGCAACTCACGTATATGCATACATATGTGTGATAAAGGAGTGAAGAATATACATTTTGTAGGGCAAAAAATTCCTCATGGGGTGGTTATGCCCCCCCTTGCCTACGCCTTCCCCCCCCCCCAAAAAAGGACAATTTCAAATCAAAAATTATACTGGTGTTTAAATTTATTTGATTAATGGGCTGTATTTTAAAGTATTGACATTAGTAATATACTACCAATTACAAACCAGGAACTATGTATAAGTAATTTAGCAAATATAAATTTAATAATATTATATTTTAAGAAAATATTTTTTCAGGCTACAACTTTTCAAAAAGTTTTTTTTCTTTTTGTCAAGGCAGCAATTTTCAAAGAAAGCAAAATCTTTTGTGACGAAGATAATGATTAATTGGACGAAGATTTGATGTGACGCATACTCCCATAAGCCGCACTCATGTGAGTAATTCATAAGCCGCACTCATGTCAAATTAGCAAATGGTAAAGTCCTTAAAAAAGAAAAATCCTATTCAAGCCCTTTTTAAATTACGTAGTAGCATGTGAATGTCATGATGGACTATTCAATATCATAATCTAGTCTTCAAGTTAGTGTTAAAATGATTTTAACATATTAAATGCTAATGTTGAATTTTAATATTAACTTTATAAAATAAGTTTTAAGTCTAGGTTTTTCGATGCGATGTTTAAATATGGTTTAAAATGTCATGCATCGAAAATCTGCCAATCATGCCTCTAATTAACGTCACACTGAATCCGTATCAAGAATTTTAAATTTTGTAAAGGAAAAATATTTTTTAACTATGAAATATTTTGTTTCCTTGGGAGGTTCTGAACATGTGTCATAACGAACACAGTGATAGCAAATGCACATCATAGGTTCGCTATCACTAGGTTAATTTAAGTTTATGTCAACTGCCAGTTTTTGAATAGCTGTTGAAATCTTTTCTTAGCTAACAGCATAAGTGAAGGGAAAAAAACTACTTTTACTGCGCTTTCTGTATATTCATATGTTTAACTTAAAGAAAAAGAAAATTACATGAGTTTGTGTGTTTTGTTCATTGTTTAGATCATTTTTTTTCTTTCAGTTGATTAACTGTGAGCTTTCATTTAGTTTCCCTTTTGCGTATACTGGATTATTTTTTGAGGTTACTCAAAATACAATGAGAGAGAAAAAAAATTACTTCTTTCTTGGTTTTAAAAAGGAAGAGAAATTTATTTTGAAAACCATTCATTTAAAATTTTCTTTTAAACCTTGGAAAAGAATTACTAATTTAACTGTTAAATATATTATCTAGCCTCCTCCCCCTCTCCCCACCCCCATAATTTCTTTTTTGCGCTACGTTTATTGTTCCACAAAAAATGCTTAATAAGAAAAAACACATGTTTTAAAAGCATGTACAGTTATTCAGAAATATAAGAGGAGTGTTTAGGTACATTAGCGATTTTACTATTGTTGTTTGATTTAATATCAATTCTAAACTATGTTTTTTAAAGTATGGGATAAGTTTTCTCTGTTTATTCTTTTGATGGAACATCTGCCTCATTCTGAATGCATATTATTTACCAAACAGAGTAAAGAGGCAAGATGTTTTGATGGCCTTTGGTACTATATTTACACGAATCTATTAAATAAAGTGCTTTGTAGAGGAAAAATTTTCTAAAACCATAGTCTTTTCTTTTATTCTTTTTATTTTACTATTATTAACTCTATGTTTGCTTTTAAAGCAAGGCGTAGAGTTATATAGAGTTGTATATTGTTTCGATTCATTGATTTTGGGGAAGATCAGTTTTGGAGTGCACATGCTGTCTGATGTGAAAAAGAGAACAGCGTTCTGATGAAAATGGGAAAGTGATGCATTAGTATTTAATTTTTGGTTTTATTTACTTTTTTGGACCCTGGGACAGCACGGATTTTTAGCAGAATTTGTTTAAAATCATACTTTTTGTATCAGGAAATACCAAGAGAGTCTTTCGGCACAGAGACCTTCAATAATATGCTTTTAGTATCAGGATGTATCAAGAGATTCCATTTGGTGTAGTTGGCGTAGCAGTAGCACCCCTGCATTCCCACACAGCCAAAAACTTACAAAATATTTTGTACATGCAGAATGAGTATGAATACAAGTATTAGCTGTACATTAAATTCAGAATAAAACTTAGTATTGCATACCTACTGTATATTTTATTTTCATGCAAATATAAGATGCAGTATTTTAATTTAAATCTGGCTTTTAATTGTTTGTTATTACAAAAACATACATACTTTTGAGCAGTTCGTTTATAAGTTTTTTTCCCTAATCCCTTGAAAAACGTATAAAAAGTGATTCACTGTATATATAGGTATGTACATGTAAGATCAGTCACAAACAAGTTAAAACCAAAATAAACCATTAGACTTTTTCTCCTCACAGGTATCATGTGCCACAGTGTATGTTATGTGCAAAAGGAGGGAAAAAAGCATCTTCTGCTAGTGATACAGTCAAGCACCAATTACACTATGGAAAATCTCATGGACAGTGTGGTAACTTTGTTTTTAGCAGAAGACAGGATGATGGAAGTAATTCTTTTAATAGTAATTCATTAAAGGTAATTAATTTAATAAAAGTACCATATATCCCAGCATATAACACGCATCAGTAAATTTAGGCTATGTCAAGCAATGCATTTTATATTTTATATTCTGCATATCACATTCTATGTATAACACGCACACCAAAAAATTGAGTAATTTTTCGAAGTTAAAAGTGTGTGCTATATGCTGAGATACACAGTAATTACAATCACATTCTTTGTGATTACTGCATCCTGTGCTAAATGGTTTTTAGGCTATCTTAGAACTTGAGAATTTTCTTCCCATGTCAAGCAATTTGCACCAGGAAGAATGTAGGGAGCAACTTCATTTCTCCTTTTTTAAATATTACTCTGGAATAAAAGTGATTCATAATAAATTTCATGTAGCTAGCACATATCTCTAAGCAATGCACCTTTTTCTTACACATATTTTCCAGTTGAAACTAATTCTAAACAGGTATTCCTAGAGCTCAATAAAAAAAAGCATGGTCCAAAATAAGATTTTTTTTTCTTTTTTAAATAGGGTAGTTGGCATAAAATAACATCGTCATATAATTTGAAATAAATCTGTAGTACGTTGTAAATACTAAGCATATATACATATATACAGAGGGTGCCCCAAAAAAGTGGTAATGGACTTTAATTCTTTATCTATTACAGATAAGTGGGCAGTGGAAATTGAAAAAATGTTCAAAATAAGGTCGGAAGCAAGATTTTGAGACAAAATTTGAGAATTTTACCTTTAAATGTGTCATAGATATGATGATGAATATAACACTGACTTAAACCACTTTTCAATTGCTCTCGGAGGGAGAAAAAAAATCACATTGAATGATCACATTTCAGGGGTCGTACAAAAATTACAAAAGAAAACCTTTTTTTCCACTCTAGCAATAAACGTTTATATTCAAAATCATGCATAGTCCCCCAATCACCTTTCTTTAAATATCTCTGTACAGTGTATAATAAAAGGCTCAAATTTGGTACATCACCTCATTAGTGTATAGGGCACATTTTACTAACTGGGAATGTTTTTGTACAGGGGTCGTATACAAATTAAAAAAGCACATCATTTTGAAAATTAACAAGAGGATTTTTTTCTTGATGGAGTCTTATTTCTGGCCTTATTTTTAACATTGTTTTCAATTTACACTGCCCACTTATCTCTAATAGATAAAGAACTAAAGCTCATTACCACCTTTTTGGGACACCCTGCATACTGCATCTTAAACAGCAAAAATTACCTTTAAGAGCTTCTGGGGAGTCTGCAATACATTCTGGGGATGAATCTGAATCAATTTCTATCGCACTTGCAGCAGGTAAACTATTTTCATCATTTAACAAATTGCATTCTGCATTAACATCTTCAATAATCTTGAGTTTTTCTGCATCAGGTAAATAAGGATTGATTGGAAAATTTTCTTGTTTTTGGGACTTGCAGTTTAACTGAAACTAAAATTTGTGCAATTATGTAATGAAAGAAAATCTTCATATACAGGGTAAGTGAGTAATCATGACCAACGGAATTTAAAAAAACAATATTTAATAATAAAGTTTTATCAAAACATTAATCAGGAAGCTTATAATATGTTTCTCATGATAGGTATCTTTCATAATAAATTTGAAGTATTTTTTAAGGCTGTAAGAATAGCCATACACCATAAATCAAAATTTTCAATAAATGGATTTGAAGCTTCGCTGTTTCTGACACTCTTTCAGGCCAGAATAAACACATGTCTATCTTATATAATTTAAAAAGTATTATGAAAAAATATTTAAAAGTATTTCACTTATTGTTCATGTTTAATTTAAAATAATTCATAAAATGGCAATTTTGTTATTGATTATTTTTATTTAAAATATTAAAATTTACTGCGATGACCTGTGACAGGAAGTGAATTCCAAGACATTAAAAGTATAACAGACATGAGTTCGTTATAAAATTAAATGATACATATAAAAAAATTGATTTAGACCATGGGCATTTCTTTAAAAGTTATTACTTTCTCATAAATACAGGGTGCGTAAAAAAGGGGTCATTCATTAATTATGTAAGGGTGATTTGGCCATTTTTGACAAACCCCCTACCCCCAAGTAAGAGCACATAAGATTTCTCGGACCCCTTCCCCAATTTCTTAGGTACGATTTTATCTCGTTTCAGAAAAGGAGCAACTGCACTAAAACTCATAATTTAACATAAATCAAATATGTCTATTTTTTTAAAGATTAGTACCATAAATTAACTTAATTAAAATATTATGTAAGGATGGCTTTACCCCACCCCCTCCCCCCCAAGATAAGGACATGTAGAGATTTTGAGAACCCACCCCCTCCCTTGGGACCCTTATGTAATAAATGAATGGCCCCCTTAGTACATCATAGAAATTAACTAATTTTTTTTCATTCGTGTGCATTTCTTTTGCTTTTAAATTCAGAGTTTTGACTACGGGGGAAAAAATAGATGAGAATTTAGCACCCTTCCCCCAAAACTGAGTGAGATTTTTAAAGGAACGGATGAGAATTTCTCACTATAGATGAGGGTTAAGTAAATACACAGTGGATAAGGTATTTGTAAATGGGTATTTACCTCTGCTTTGGTTTAAACACCCAAATTAAGTATTTATGATTTGTAGGTATTTTTATTGCAGGTAACTGGGCCTCCAAGTCAGTAAGTCAGGTCCAGTTACATGCAATAAAAATAACACAGTTGAGGAACAACCGTGACCCTAGGACACTTTTTCTTCCATCAGTGATGCCGCTTACGCGCTATAACACGTCAAATACGCAAAAAATCGATGATGGGACGCAAAGAAAAGTTACAACGCGTCCCCCGGGATGCGTAATTTCCATCATGCAAAATTTTGAAAAAAAAAAAAAAGGTGAGAGAGGGTGCGTTCAGACTGCCAATTTTGGGTAAATCTCTAGTAAAACACAAACTGCTCGTGTTTTACTCGGGGAGATTGACATCGTGAACGGCTTTGTGGGCCCGTTTACATGCACACAAATGCGGAGTAACGCTTCCCCTACATGGGGGGGGAAATGCAGGGTAGAAAGATCCCTAGTCGAAAGGAGGCATAGGAGTGTTTGCTTTCCCATGATGCATTGCGAGTTTTCCCCTATACTCTGCTTTTACCCGGGATATATATCGTGCTGTGCGCACACGTGGTTAAGCTGAAGAAAAAAGGGGGATTACTTTGACGTTCTTCTCCTTTCTCCCTCCCCCACACTTCCGTTTTCATGTTAGAGGTTGTTCCATTAGAGATGGTGGACTATCGGAATTGAATAAAGTTTTTTCATTATTTATTTTAAATATTCGCTTGTGTAAATGTAAACAATGATTTGTTTTATATTAAATCTGACAATTATTATTTAGAAATGAAATCTATAAGCTATAGAAGCGGTAAATATTTTAAACAATCTAGAAGAGAAAAGGGGGGGGGGGTGTTCCATATTTTACTGTTGTATATCCTGTCCTTCCTCAAATATATTCTGATTTTCCTTGTGATAAATTTATTAATACATAGTAATTATTTTTTTTAATTAATATAAGATGGAGGGGCGCTTGAACGGTATTTTATTGTAGTTTTAATAATTTAAGATGTTGCGGCTGTTCTGCGAGTACATTTTACTTTCTTAAACATTTCTACCGATGCAGCCTTTCTCCTGGTTTTTACAGTACATACAAAAGGGGATTTTATTATTAGGATTTATTAATTATTAGGATTCAGGGTGTCATCAGGAAGGCTTTGCCGTGAAGGCAAAGTAAATGACATGCATGTCACAACAAATTTTTCTTGATTAATTATAATTCATTTTATTTATTTATTTTTTGAAATATAAGTTTTAGGTTATTTATAAATAAGATATTCATACGCATCAGCATACCAAAATGGGTGAGACATGATAATATCAGTCGTGAAATTAACCAAATGCTTTTATATCGATATGGACCCACTTTTTGGAAAAAAGGACCCGTAAATTTTGGAGTCCTGGGTACCAAGGACCCGTCTCTTCCAAAGTCTAGCGACATCACTGTTCCATAGACTTTAGAAGTTCTTGAGATTCCACTTTTACATTACTGTTTTCATTGCAGTTCTATTACATTTTTAAAGATTTCTAAAAAATTCTGCAATAACAATAGAGGTAAAGAATAAAACTACAAGAATTTTGCATACATAACCACTTTATGAAAAATGGAAACATGTGCGACTTTTTTTAAATGCAAGAACTTTGGGCAGAGTGAAACCAATTTGTAGAGTGCAGGAATCTCTCGCAGTAATTTTTTAATGCAAAAAAAAAAAAAGAATATGAGATTCTTGTGTTCTTCAAAAGTGTTGTCAGATTTGCAGCCCGGGTAGCTTCGCATTTTGCCCACCAGGGTGAGTTTTTTACCTTAAAAAACCCATGGGTTTTGGGGGTAAAATGGGTTTTTTAAGATAAAACTTTGATTTGCATCATTTTAAGAGAAATATCTGAATAATTTAATTTATTGTAGAAACATTTAATTTCTTACAAAATTTTAAAGCTCTATTTCAAGTCAAAATTATTTTTATCACTAATGAAACTATAAATCTTAGTTTCATTAGTGATAAAAATATTCTATTGCTTTTATGAAAAATAAAAATCAGTCATAATACTGTTAAAAAGTTACTTTTAGTAATTTTCAACAGTTGAAATTTATGTCATAAAATTTTCTATGACCAAACAAACAGTATTCAATAAAATGGTAGTTGTTTAAAGATAATATGTAATCGTAAAGGATATAGAGGGGTACAAATGCATCAGTTAATTTTTATTGAAAGGAAAATATGTTCATGCAAACATAATATACATTTTCTCATTAGAATATTTAAAAATAAAACAACC
The DNA here is from genome assembly GCA_038373885.1 of Cheiracanthium punctorium. Lineage (NCBI taxonomy): Eukaryota > Metazoa > Arthropoda > Arachnida > Araneae > Cheiracanthiidae > Cheiracanthium > Cheiracanthium punctorium. Next base: position 78,695 of record JAWZYV010012096.1, read on the forward strand.
ATAAATGTGATATTTTCTTGGCTGTATAATAAAAGCAGATCTGGTCAGGGATTGTAAATATCATGATATTTTCGAAAATATCAAAAATATTCGATATTTTTGATATATATCTGATATTTTGATATACAGTCGGACCCCTATTTAATGAATTTCGCGATTTAACGAATTTTTTATTTTTGCCAGGTAAAATAAAAGCAAAAACCTCTATTTAACGAATAATAAAACCCAATTTTACGATTTTTTTTCAACAGACGAAAAAAAAAAATTGTTTTCCGTTAGTTTGGATTAGAAAACTATTGGATTCCCTTTTCCGAATCAGAAAGACATTTTGCGCGCCAGTTTCATTTTTAATTAGCAATTCTCGACACCGAAGGATCAGGTGCAGATGAATCATGAGTCTTGTCAGATGTGTTTCACGTGGGTCATTTTCTTTTTTGAGAGAAGTGCGACCGAGAGAAGGCCCATGTATTTGTGGGTCAACCTTGAGTGGGGGGAGAGTCCATTTTACTTTTGTGTATGTTCTACCTCCCCTAACTCCGAATAACCCACACAAAGGTCACTTTGCGAGGTCGGTGCTCAGTTTGTTTGATTTTTGAACTTTTATGAAAAATGGTGGATTGTAAGAAACGAAAACGTTTTTCAGAGTGAAAAGCTTAACATTTTATGTGAAGTTAACAAAAACGTAGGGCCACAAAACGTTTCAGCAGAACGTCTTAAAATATCTACATCCTCATGAGCTACAATTGTTAAACAACGAGTAGAAATTGAAAAGACATCAATAGAATGCGGCAAAAATCGTCGAAAATAAGAAAGTCATTGAAAGCCACTCTTCTTTCTGTTCTTGAATCTGACCTAGTAGAATGGTTCAACGTGGTTCGTGCAAAGAAAATGGCCATTAGTGGACCTCTGATCAAAGAGAAAACTCTTGAGCTTGCCAAAAAACATAACGTAAAAGATTTTTCTGCATCCAATGGTTGGATCGACCGTTTCAAGAAAAAGTATGATGTAGTCCTAAAGAAAGTGTGCGGAGAAAAGGCGGATGTAAATGAAGAATGTTGTTAAAAGATTGGAAAGAAAAGTTGCTCAGCTTGATTGAAGGGTATTCACCATCAAACATTTACAAAGCACATGAAACAGGATTGTTTTATGACTTACAACCCAACAAAACGCTTTGCTACAGAAATGAAAAATGCTTTGGCGGGAAGAAAGCAAAATGAGAATTACGGTTTTACTTGTGGTTAATGCCGATGGAACTGATAAGTTGAAGCCATTAGTGATAGGAAGGGTGGTAAAACCATGGTGTTTTAAAAACGTAAAGACCTTACCCACGAAATATGCAGCCAACAAAAAATCCTGGATGACTTCTTCCTTATTTACAGACATTTTGACGTCTTTAGACAAGTCTATGAGAATGCAAAATAGAAAAATTCTTTTGTTTGTTGATCAATGTTCCGCCTATCTCCCAAATTGCAATTTTAAGAACGTCAAAGTCTTGTTTTTCCCTGCTAATTGCACAAGTGTGCTTCAGCCACTAGACCTTGGTATCATTCGTTCTGTAAAAGTTAATTACAGAAAGTTGCTGATGAGAATAATTGTAGCGTCGTTGGAAGAAAATGCGGAGAAAAGGTATAAAACCAATGTTTTGGATGCTCTATATTTTGTGAGACAATCTTGGGGCAAGTATCCAAAAATACAATTAAAAAATATTTTCAGAAGCGGGATTTCCAGGCAAAAAATTAGAAAGTGATGAAAATGAACATATCGCCTCTGCGGAAGAAGTCATATGTGAAGAAGTCGTTCCTGGAATAAACTTTAACAATTATGTGACATGTGATGACGGACTGCCTATCTGTGCGACTGAAGTTAATGAAATTGATGATTTGTCGGAACAAATGGATAGCAATGCTGACGCAGAAATCGATAATGAAACTCTCATTAAAACTGGTACTTTTTCTGATACCTTACAGGGTTTGGAAACTGTGAAAACATACCTCATGCAGCAGGATATAAAAGACGCAGCATTTTCTTCTCTCCATAACTTCTTCGTTCCAGAGGTCCACATATGTCGACCTTTTTGTTTTCACTGTTTAAAACGGTTCTTTAAGATTTTTTTCCAGTTCTGAATGGACGTACATGTGCGTCGATTCTTTCCTTTTGAATAAATGATGCTAACACCTGTGAATTTTCAAATCCCTCACACTGACGCACACATTTTATTTTTGTTTGCCGTGATTTTTTTAGTGAAATTTCCGAAGTCAAATTTGTTAATATTTTTTGCTTATTTACGAAATTCAAATAGCTGAAAAGAACTTGTAGGACATTCTTTACCTTTAAAAGTTTCTTTCCAATCTTCTTTTATGGATAACAATTTTTGAAACTGTGATTGGGAATGAAGTTTTTGTTCGAAAAATTATTTGAAAATGCGCTTTCTACTTGTCATTTTTTAAATGTAATAGGTTTTTTCTAAATAATTATGAGATTGCTCTTTAATTTGACATGTAAGATTTTTGCCGGGTCTGGAGAGGATAAGTAGAAAAAGAACTTTTTCAAGTCAAAAGTCAAAGAAACTGCCTAACATCTATTTCTCAGTACTTTAAAATTAACTTGTGCAAATTATTTGTTATATTAAGCTGCTGAATAAAAAGTGAAACTTTTCCAATTAATGCATATTTTTGTGTATTTGCCTATAAAAGCGTTTCTATAAGGTAAGTGCAGAATTTTTTTACTTTTCGTTTTGGACCCCGATATAACGAATAACCCTGATTTAACGAATAAAATTTTCGGTCCCGATGAATTCGTTAAATCGGGATCCTACTGTATATCGGATATTTTGATATTTATAAATATTTCTGATAAAAAGTTAATTTTATTGTTGATAAATATTTTCAAGCATGATATAAACATTATAACAAATATTCAACTTATATTTGCTAATAGTTATATATTTTGCATTTAACAACAAATTTTTACCAGATGAAGTATGAAACAGAAACAAACTTCTGAAAAATTAAATATGTTTTATGTACTCACTAAACTGCAAAATGTAAGATTCAATCTCCAGTGTCAAGATAATTTTATTAATTACAAATTCAGGTACTTTTCTGTTATTTCGGAGCCAGCTAAATTTGGTGATTTTTTTTTTTGGTAACCCGGATGCGCAGTACAAGCGCTACTGTTTCAAAAGGAAAGCAAAATCTATAATGCGGCGTACTGATTGTACTAATCTGCGAGTGTGTTGTGTATTCATACGCAAACGTGTATCCTGAATCGTACAGCAAACTTGTTTTTATTTTTGGCAACGTTGCTTGTGTGTCCGTAGTATGTTAGCTTGTGTTTGAATAGCAAAGGATAACATATTTTTCTATTTTGTATTCGTCCACCTACTTGATTTATTAATCTTGCGTAGGCCGTGAGCATGTGTTTGGATGCAAAAGAAAGTCGACTGTGTCTGTTCTGTAGCCTTCTGCGATCCTGTTGTTGTATTGATGTATTATTCTTCCTCGAACGTGAGTAGCCATATTTATTTCAGTTTAGGTGAGTGTTGCTTTTACATATATATTTGTATAAATATGAATTAATAAGAAATGTGGCAATGAATGTAGAAGATAAAATAAATTTTTGTCAGAGTTGTTAAAGGAATTGTTTTGTAAAATTTGAATGCCTATTTATCGTATAGATGCAGCTGTCGTGTAGTTTCGAATGGCTAAATAACGAGCCGGATAGGGACAAATTTAACCGCCACGTATATTTTGAAATCGTGTGTCTTCGATAGTTGGAGTTTGAATTGAAACATTTGGAATTTAAACTGTAAACGATTTTAAATTTAATGAATAAGTATAAGAGTAAAATTATATTCATTCCTGTGACGAATTGACGCCTCTTAAATTTGCAAGAAGAAGCTGAAAATGTGAGTATGTTTTAAAATATTTCGATTTGTGTAGAATTGCCCACATTTCGACTTGTGTAGAGTCTTGAGGATATAGAAAATGCTGAATGCATTTAGTATAGCAGTCAAACCGCCTTGTACATGCTTGGTGAGTCAATTAACTTGTTAAAAAAAGAATCCCGTAGGTAATTTCATTGTCGTATTGTTCGCGAATGTAAAGTGAGATCTTGCAGATGTAGTGTCGATATTTAAAATATTCATTGGTTTGAAAATTATCATTTTAGTTTTAGAACAGTAATGTTTTATGTATTGTAAGGATTTAACATTCATTGAATTTCGTTGTATGTAATGGTAAGTCTATTTTGTATGTTTACATTTTTAACTTTGTATTATCTGTTAAAATGTTTGTTTTTGTAGGCATTGAAAATGTTTAAGGCGAAATAAATATCCGGTAGGTATTCACGGACACAAAAAAAATTGCCTAAAAACATCGTAGGTACTTCGCAACAAAAAACATCGTAGCTACTTGGCGCCAAAAAAAAGTCGCCAAATTTGGCTGGCATCGAGATAACGGAAAAGTACCCAAATTCAAAATAACATGCAATTCTCCCTTTATTTCTTTTTATTAAAATATTTAAACAAAAAAGTAAGTTTCTCTGCTTTTTCAGTCCCTAAGCGATTACGTAGTTTGGACTGGACTAATCCAAAGCTAGAAAATATCCTTTCTAGCCCAGCTGTAGATGGACTAGCAGTAACTAACTGCCTAATTAGGTGCAATGTTTTGTCTTTCAGATGGTTTTCTATTTTGATAGTGTTCCTCCAAACTACGGATTCAACATTTAGAAATTCATCTTCAAACATAAAACTTGGAAAAGGGCTCTTTTTGGCTAAAAAGTTCATAGCCATAGGCAAAAGTTCTTTATCTACCGAACGTATAAAATTAAAAGTTATGTGGATTTCATCTTCACTTAATTTTTTCCCACAATATCTGTGGTCCAACATATATGCAGCTAAATGTGCTGGTGATAAAGCCATTTCTTTCTTTCTGAGAATTTTCTCATAATATCTTTCCTGCCGTATACAGGGTGTCTACCAAATTTCTGAAAGTCAATTTCCTGACTTTTTCCAGACTTTTGGGAGGTCCCGGGAAAAAAATTCCTGACCCATGCATTTTACTTTGGAAAATTGCACAATGCCCCTCCCTTGTCTTTATATTTGCATATTTTGTACAACTTCTTGAAATCAATTTTAACTGAAGTATACAGGATTAAGCTTTCATCCAATGAGAAACATAAGTAGTCGCACTTTCTCATAGAATTAACTAACTGTTCTCGGAAATACGGTTCTAAGCCATAAGTTACTAAGTAAGCTAATTTGTCTTTTACCCTCCCGTCACGATGGATGAGCCCCCAGTTTTCCCTCCTTATACAAAACATCATTTGAAGCTTTCGCGGTCCCAAAAATGTGTTGCAGTTGCTTTCGGTTTCCAGTCTGACTAAGAAAGAAAGGGTAAAAAAAAAGCACACAAAAGCAAAAGAATTGATTATTTTAGTGAATTTTCCGGACCCATTTTCCAATTTCCCGGCTTTTTCCAGACTTTCCGGATTTTCCGGAATGGTAGACACCCTGGTATACTTTAATTTTTCTTTAAATTTGCAAAAAAATGTCAACACATTGTGCAATTGTGCATCGATTACTTTGGACCTCATAAAGTGCATTTGAAATGGGTCCTAAAATATCTGTGTAATCAGAACAGTTAACCATTAGGTTTACATCATTGACTAAATTGAAAATGTCTTTATCAATTTCAAGTTTGTGCTCTTGATAAATTTGCACCAAATTTCCCCTGTTATCATTCCATCATTCTCCTGGTAAGGTGTCATCTTACATTTATAGGAAATTTCACGTATTCCAAGTGAAATCTATGCATTTTTTGAACTTACCTCTATTTAATTAACAAGGATTTCTTTTATATTTTCAACAATCACTTAGATAAGGACAGTATTATCCTAAAAGTCATTCACCTTTAATCCTTTCAATAGGGATGATATAGAAAGCCTCAGAGGATTATGTCCTGACACTCCAGCACCTTCTAAAATTGATTATTCAAGCAGTGACTCCCCTTGTGGTAAAAAGGAGGATGAAATTTCTTGGAATCACTCAAAGTTTCTTTATAAGAAATAAACAATACGATAAAATAATAAATAATAAGAATACTATAAAAGAAAAATCTTTTCTCTTCCTTCCCTGACCGGTAAACTTATTCCCACACTTTATATGAAAATATCAAAAATATCATGATATTTATTATAAAATAAATATCGGATATATATCATGATATATATCACGATATATATCCATTGATATATATCAACGAACCCTGGTTGCACTAATTGTTGAAATTTTATTATATAATCACGGATTAATAAATCACTATCACAAAATAAAGAAGTTCATACATTATGGAATGAAACAAATAATAACAAATTATAACTTAATTGTTAATTGGTCCTAATTCTGTGTTACTCATTAACTATTTAAATATTAAAAAGAAATGTGCGGGTAGGTTTTTGCCATTCATTTTTTTATATTACTTTAAAAACAAAGAAAATAAAATAATTTGAGAAATTCTATGTAAATTTATTCAGTTATTGCTAACATTTTTTTTCTTATTTAAATCACTGGAATTTTTTTATATTTTTACAATAAATTTATAAGTAACTGTTAAATGCTCGGTAGAAATATTTTTACATATATGTCAAGAGTATGGTATTTTATATTTAGAATAAAATACCATAAATTAGATCCTCTCCCAAAAAAATCAGTAACATTCACTCTTAACATACTGACGAACTGAGTAGTTCGTCACACAGAACAACTCAGTTTTGTGTGACGAAGGGCTTTGACTGATGATGAAAGAATTTTTGGTTGAAACGATCGTATCAAATTACAAGTAACATCTTATGTGTGTTTTTCACAAAGTTTTTTATTTAATTTAAAAGAGCAGTAATTATTTTAGCTTTCTTTTAACAAGGTTATATGTTTTTTGTATATGCAATTTATTGATGCATTACAGTATAATCTCTGAGTATAAAAGACACCGGAAAATTTCAAAACATGAAGTTTTTGAGATAATGAGATAACAAGTTGAAATTAAAGGGAATCAGTTTGTAAATGGAAATGTAGGTCATGGTCAATTACCTACACGAGGGATCTAGGCCAGGGGGTTGGATTGCCCTCTGTGGGGGCCTTTCTAAGGGGTCCTACCTGTACTTACAAAGTTTCGGAAAAAACCACAGAAAACGGTTAGGTCGGCAGACGCGACCTAATTTCAAACCAGGCACCTTCTGTCTCCCAGTTCAAAGCACTAGAGCTATGCCACTGGTGGGGCGGGAGTCAATTTGTAAGGGAAAACACATTTATTCGAGATATCATAAATTTCGATGTTCAAGATATTGAAGTTAAACTGTAATTAAATTTACATACATCTCATAATTTTATAAAAATAACTGCAATTTGTGTAGAAGTGTACAAATTTAGTCATGCTTAATTTATAAAATAAATTTTCAGTGAATTTACAGCAATATTGTTGCACAAAACACTAGGGATGCACTGAATATTCGGTTGGTATTCGGTATACTGCCTATTCAGCAGACAAACCGAATATTCGGTTCGGCCGAGTACTTAAATATTCGGCAACCGAATAGTAAACAAATTAAGTATTCACCAATCGGTTAACAAATACATATTTTTTATATCATGAATGAAAGATACAGTATAGTACCATACTACTAAATTAATTCAAGTTGTTACTTACTAATATCACATGTGAATAAGCGTTAGCAACCCTTAGAAAGTCTTCCTATCAAGGACATCCTTGGCAGATAGCCCTAACATAGCGTTCCACAATTACACAAAAAACTAATATCACAATGAATTTAGTTTTAATGTAAGAGAAAACACTCAGATGTTAAATTTGAATTTTGTTGCCTTAATTTTTCTTAAGGAATGTTTGAATTTTTCTTAAATCTTTTGTTTGAAATTTTTTTAAATCTTATGATACATTATGTACATTAACCTTGCTATTACTAACTGATTTAAATTTGAAACAGTAACCAGAAAAAAAAAAATCATAACATTAAGTGTTCATAAATATGTAGCGGAGAGGAGGGAGGAATGGGACAGTGGGACATCTGAATTTGTGACAAAATAAAAAACTTAATTTTATTTCCGGTTTCACTAGCAGATGGCATACATATAGCTTCTTGTTGTTTCCTATTTGTAGTTTATCCAGTTTCCATTTTCAGCTCGTATTTGGAAAAAGTTAAATTTCTCATCTCCAGAGTAAGTTTTAAAACTTTCTTTAGTTTTATTTCTCTACTCAAGTATTTTGTAGAACAAACAGAATAGGATGTCATAGAATTCTTAAAGATATAATGTATGTTTATCTGCAGTTTAGTTAAGCCTAAAACCAACATGGTTTATGTGATAAGTTATTTTTTAAAAGCAGTATGTAGAGTGAGGAGAGGGACACTCTGAAGGAGGGAGGACTGGGATATGACCGCCCTCACTTCTATTATTAAAATAGCAAACATTTTGCTAGATTTTGTTGTAACAATCATTGGTACTGAAACTATGTTCTCACATTAAAATTTTTGAAAATTTACTAGCGCATGATGCATTGTATAAATGTAGTGCTGAATACAAAGGACACAGTGTTGAAATCAAAGTAATCGCTGCTTCATGTACTATATTTTTAAAGTCAAAAACACCACGTGCAATTTTTAATAACAATGTAATTTAATGTATATGACATTCAATCAAAAAAATAAAGGAAAGAAAAAAGGACAAACAAAGATATTAACAGATACACATGAGAAGAAGGAAATTGAAGAAGCAGAATCTGCCAGACTAGAAAACAATGAGCGCGAACTAAAACCTGTACGTTCAAATACTAAAAATGACAAAAGAAATGCAATTCAAAGATGAATCCAGTGATAGCAATGAGTCATTAATTTCATTACATGACACTTCCAATAATGAAATATTTAATTATCATGTGCATGATGATATGGAAATAGCACAAGAGATTGACTGGAGGGAAGACAGACCAAATATAGGGGAAAATGATTTTGTGCTTGTCAAATTCCTCACCAAACGATCGTTTGTTTACAACGTAGCAAGAGTGGAGAGTATTGACAATGATGCTGAAAGCTACAATGTTAAATTTTTGAGAAAAGCCATGAAAGGAATTTTAATTTTCCTCAGCAGGATGACTATAGTATGATAGAAAAAAATGATATTATCATGAACTTGCTGCCCCCACAATTAACTGGTGGGACCAGTAGAACAGGCTTGCTTTTCATTTAATGTTGACCTTTCTCATTATGTTATTCACTGACTTTTTTAAAATTTTCAAATGTGTCCCACTCCTCCCATACTCATGTCCTACTCCTCCCACCCAGGAGGGTGGAATGGGACATAATTCTTGTAATTTGTAATTAGTTAAAAGTGTTAGCGCTTGCATGCGCTATTGCCGCGCCACCTATAATGAAGTGGATTTGTGAAAACGCCAGTGTGTGTTGTGCAAGTGCCATGGGGAAACGTGGGAGGCGAAATGGTCGCTCTCCAATTCCCAATAAAGTGAAAATTTTGTGTTTACAGTCCACTGTTTCTTGTGTTGAATTTTATTTTAATCGGCGATAACATTATATGGTCCGTCGAGCCGGAGGTGAAGCGGTTACCTGTGGATGAAAGTGATTAAAAGTGAATCAAGGAGTTCCAATTGGCTAGTCGTCCCAGTGTAAACGAGTGCTTACAACCTGAAAAAGGTAAGCAAACATTTAAATTATTAAGAAATAAAGTACAATTTGAGTTTAGTGATTATGAATGATTAAAATGGATGTACTACTAGTACAAAAGAAAGTTCTTAAAATGAACATTACTAAAGCTTCGGCTGAGCTTCAAAAGGGTTCGTTAAATAATATTGAACTGGGGCTCTATGAAAAGAAGTGCGTTAAATATGAAAACGATTGTGGTGAGCTGTTTGAGAAAATATATGTTAATTGTGATAAAAAAGATGTTGATAAATACATAGAAGAACAGCAAGCTGTTCAAGAAAGCATTGATAAATTGTGGATCTCTGTGAAACAAGAATTATCAAAACTTAAAACAAGTGTAAACGTTAATTTAAGTAATATTTCTATGGGTCAAACCCGCAAAAATACGGGTTGCGAAGGGGTTCGCTTACCAAAATTGAATCTACCGTCATTTAATGGGTGCATTAATGATTGGTTGTCTTTTAAAGATTTGTTTGTATCCAGTATTCATAATAACAGCAGGGTTCGCACTAGACCGCGGGATTGCACGACTCCCGCAATGCCACATTAAATCCCACTCAAAAAAATAACAGTCGCGGGAAAAGACCACATGCTGGGTTGTTCAATTTTGATGTAGCAGCAAAATATTTAATGGGATAAAGAATCAAAGATATCATTAAATTGTATTGTTATCAAAATCATTTGTGTATTACATTGTTAATTTTGATATTTATAATCTGTTGAGCTCATTCTAGGCGGGGTCAGTGGGGTGCCACGCCCCAATGCCCTTTAAAAAAAAAAAAAAAAATCGTTAGCTCCCCGATGATGAAAAACTAGACACACTCTTTTGCCGCAAAGTTTTTTTTTAATCTCTAAAAGTTTCTTTGACCTTTTTATTTGTTCAACTGTTTTTTGTTTGCTCACACATAATGCGCTAATGATACATGATAAATGAAAGGGATGAATTTGTGCAACTTTTATGGTAATAGAACTCCCACGCCTTTTTTCCTTCTCTGGGAAGACGGGAAGCGCTCGGGAGGCCCAGTTGGGGTAGTAGAGTAGCCGATCATGATGAGAAGGGGGGATGGAAATTCATTCATCTATAATTTTTTTATTAATGGACCGATTTTTTTTTAAATTTTGGGGATCACTTTGAAATGCAAAAATTGATTCAGAGTCTAAATTTTAAAGACATCTTAATTTGTTCAAAAGTTAGAAATTTACTGTCAAAACATAATTTTCCCCCCCTTTCTTACTTTGTGGTTTTCTTTCTAAGCTAGATGGGGAAGGAAAGATAGAATCGATGTTCTTATCTCCTTTCGGGCTATTTCAATATTGCCAGTTAAATAAGGGACCAGCTGATTGCTAATATCAACAGAATAGTTATTATGGCTGCATGATAATCATGCAAAAAATTTTAGCTATTGTTGTCCATTTAAAAAAGTAAGAAATAAGTGGAATTTGTAGTGGAATAGACATTGAATAACTGGAATAGGTATTTATACCATTATATAGGGTTCTTTTGAACAGAAGTGTTATTAATATTTTCAAGTATTAACTATAATATTTAAATTGTTTGGACTATTCAATTAATTCTTACAGAGACAAGTGAATGATGAAAAATTAAATGAATTATTTTTATAGGTGTGATAACTTAAAAATTGAAAAAAAAAATTTAATGAAAATTTAAGTTTAGAACAACTTTACTTTATGAAGTGTTTCTTAATTGAGTTAAACTTTTAATGATGATTCTTGACAAGGTGATCCAATAAAGCTCTAATTAAAATCTTCTTCTTATGCAAAAGGTTTACTTAATTAAGCATTTTCTAGTCTTTTAAGTAAGTTTGGGGGATTATTTTTGCTATAAAATGAAGCCTTAAAAATCTTTAAAGAAATATTCTTATTAATTAATTATTTATAATTTATTTTAATAAGTTAATTAACAAAGTTACTTAAAAGTAATTTAACCATTTACATAACTTAGCTTTATCAACTTAATTAATTTTATCTAATTTTTAATAAAGACTAGTAATTAATTTATTAATAAAGATTACTAATGAATTATTATTAATTTATAAATCAATAAAGCATTGTTTTACTGAATTCTTCATAGTTCTTTTCCCGAAGTAGAAGTGCTTATAATCAGGATATGTAATGCTCTTTTTAAGAAACACAATGCTCTTTCAAAATAATTATGCCCTTTTTTAAAACCTTTGCACCTAGCCATTTTTCCTACCTAGAATGAGCTCTAATCTTAGACATTGTATTTTTGTAATGATATTATTTTTGCTTGTAAAATGTGAAAAAAAAAATTTTTTTGGAAACAAACAAAATTCTCCTTCTCACTCAGATTTTAAAAAATCCAACTTAATTTTGGAGCCAGAGTGGGAGAATCTCACCCAATTTTTTTCACTAGTGTAAACCCTGATAACAGTAGCTTATCTGATTCCCAAAAATTATCCTATTTAAAATTATCGCTTCAAGGGGAAACTGCGAGAATAATTCAGTCTATTTCATTATGTGATGCCAATTATAAATTGGCTTGGGATCTTTTGGAAGAATGTTATTCCAATAAAAGAGATCAAGTGTTTGCCCAATTAAAACAGTTTATGTGTATCGCTCCCATTCAAAGTGATTCCCCTGCATCTATTTTAAAACTAGTAGATACAGTTAATGAATGTACGAGATCATTAGAAACATTAGAACAAAAAATTGAAGGCTTTTCCGAAACTATTTTAGCTTATCAGTTGCTTCAAAAATTGGATTCAAAAAGTAAATTGTGGTGGGAGAGGGAATCTAAAAAAGATGAATTACCCAAATTATCGGAGCTTATTTTGTTTTTAAAAAACTATGCGCGAACACTACAAGTTTCGAAAACACCTAGTAATTTAATAGTAACAAAAAGACAAAACAATCAAAAATTTACAACGATGACTATGTGAAAAACTGTGAATTTAAGTGTGTTTGTTGTAAGTCTAATTCTCACAGCTTACTAAAGTGTTATTCCTTTAAGAAAATGTCTGTGTATGATCGAATTGAGTTGGCAAAAAAATATAAATTATGTTTTTTGTGTCTTTCTAATCACTCTGCAGTACATTGCAGTTCTAGAGTGTGCAATACTTGCTCCAAAACCCATCATAATTTATTGCACATTCCAAAGCAAAGTGATCTTGGTCGTGCGAGCAGCAACTCTTTGGCGCCTTGCGTAGACGTAAACATTCCTAATGGGCAAGAGACCCTACCCTCCCCTGCAATGCAAAGTGTCGGATTGAATGCAGATGCCCAATGTTTTGATTACCAGGCTAATAATTCAGGAGAATTCGCGGGTACTTCATTAAACTCAAACATAAAACACAAAAAGACGCTATTATCTACTGCGGTCATTTATGTGAGAGATACTTACGGGAAAAATGTTCCTTGCGTAGCGTTATTAGATGTGGGATCGGAGTCTAATTATGTGTCAAATCGACTTGCTAATTTATTGGGATTAAAAAGAGAAAAATTAAACGTTGCAGTATCGTGTTTAAGTGGAGTGGTATTTTCGGTTAATTCGAAAGTTACTACAACTATTTTAAATGGTGGGGATTACACCAGAACTCTGGAATTTCTTGTTGTGCCTAAAATTAACGATCTTTCGCCAGGGACAACAGTTGAATTTCTATTTTCAGAAATTCCAAGCAATGTGAGGTTGGCGGATCCCCAGTTTAATAAGCAAAAGAGATTTGATGCCCTTCTCGGTGCTGAATGCTTTTACGAGTTTCTTAAACCAGAACAAATTTATTTGCGTAATGCGAACGTATTATTGCAGAATTCTGTGTGGGGTTATATTGTTGGTGGGTATATTTATAATTCTAAATTTGTGGATAAAACTCATTGTGGTTTAATTTGCAATGTAGAGGATAATTTAGATAAGTTAATTAAAAAATTTTGGGAGATAGAAAATTCCTGTAGTGATGAGAATAGTGGGGTTAAAGGTAAGGAGGAAATTATTTGTGAGAAGCATTTCCTCAACACATATCGTAGAGATGAAACAGGGAGATATACCGTTCAAATTCCCCTAAAAGAAAATCTAAATTGCTTAGGAGAATCAAAGCAAATTGCCGTAAATAGGTTAAATTTTTTGTGGAAGCAGCTTGCCAGAGATCCTGTTTATCAAAGGCTTTACCTTGATTTTATTCACGAATATGAACAGTTAAATCATATGGAACTTGTAAATGATTCTATTGAACCAGAGACAAACTTCTATTTGCCACATCACGGTGTTTACCGTCCTGACAAGTCAAGTACAAAATTAAGAGTAGTATTCAATGCTTCACAACCTTCATCTAATGGAATTTCATTAAATAATTTACAGTATAATGGTGGTGTCACTCAAGATGACATATTTTCTATATTGATAAGATTTCGTCAACATTATATTGTCTTCATTACAGACATTAAACAGATGTATAGAATGATTCAAATAGATCCTACTAAGAGGGATTTACAGCGAATTGTTTGGAAAGAAGGTTTAAATGAACCTATTAAAACTTACAGGCTGTCTACAATTACGTACGGGACGACTAGCGCGCCATATCTTGCTACCAGGACATTGAAACAATTAGCTTCCGATGAAGAGAAAAACTTTCCGCTAGCAGCTGAAATAGTTAAAAAAGATGTATATATGGACGATATTGTTACGGGTTGTTCAAATTTAGAGGAAGGAAAGAAATTGCAGCGTGAGTTGATACGTTTATTAGAAAGCGGTTGTATGCAACTGCATAAGTGGTGTTCAAATAGTGTTGAGCTTTTAAAGGGAACTGTGGAGAAATCTGAAAATTATGCATTTTCAGAAACAAACGAAATTAAAACATTGGGTGTTCTATGGGAACATAAAGGTGATAAATTTCGATACAAGTTTCAAGTCGACCAGGTTGATAATTGCACCAAACGATCAATCATTGCAAAAATATATGATCCACTGGGCTTGATTGGTCCGGTGATTGTAAAGGCCAAGGTAATAATGCAAAGATTATGGTTACTGAAAGTAGACTGGGATGACATGTTGCCAGAGAAAGGGCAAATGAATAGAAATGTTTTGCGACAAGCTTGCAATCAATCAACAATATTGGAACAAACAGATGCATGTTGATCAACGATGCAAGAGTGATTGAATTTCATGGATTCAGTGATGCATCTGAAGCCGCCTACGGCACTGCTGTGTACTGTAAATCAGATTCATCAGCTGGTAAAGTATCAGTAATTCTAGTGACCAGCAAATCACGAGTGTCTCCGTTAAAACAAACGACAATACCGAGGCTCGAACTGTTAGGAGCAGTTTTACTCGCAAAACTGGTGAAGCGGGTAATTTCAGCTCTAAACCTGCAGATAGATACGGTTATATTGTGGTGCGATTCCATGATTGTCCTATCATGGATTCAAAAGGAACCACATCGACTCAAAACATTTGTTGCAAACCGAATTTCTGTGATCCAAGAACTGACTGATGGGATGCAGTGGAGACAGTGTTTCCTCTCAAGACAATCCCGCCAATCTTCTTTCTAGAGGTGTAAGTCCAGAAAATTTAAGTTCGTGTGACTTGTGGTGGAATGGACCACTATTTCTGCAGGACAGTGAGTATCCTAATAGAGACATTCCCGCAACAGTGATTTCTGACGAGTTTTCAAAAGAACTGAAAAACCTAGACTGCAATAACTCTATTCCATGTTTTATTAGTACCCTTGGTTCCAATTCATTTGTTACAGAGTTAATTAATATTAGTAATAAGTATAGTAAACTAATTCGCATTTTAGCATTTATTTTCAGATTTATCAGTAATTGTAGAAGACCCAAGAACTGTGAACCATTAGATGTTAATGAGCTCAGAAAAGCAGAAATATTTCTTGTAAAGGAGGTTCAGAGAAACGACTTTAAAAGAGATATAGTATCACTTCAGAGAACAGGTAAGGTGGATGGTAATAGTCAAATTAAAAACCTTCATCCGTTTCCGGATGAAGAAGGAGTAATAAGAGTAAGAGGTAGGTTAGTAAACAGTACTTCAAATATTAATCAAAAGTTCCCTATTTTGTTACATGGTAAAAGTAAACTTACTGAGTTAATCGTTAGTTATTTTCATCAAAGATATTTGCATTTGGGACCTCAGGCTCTACTCTTTCAATTAAGGTTAAAATTTTGGCCATTAAACGGTCGAGCTATTTGTAGGAAGGTAGTGCATAATCGTGTAATTTGTTATAAGGCAAATCCTAAACCTTGTCAACAATTTATGGGCAGCTTACCAAAGGAAAGAGTAACTGCAAACTTTCCCTTTAATTGCGCAGGTGTTGATTTCTTGGGACCCTTTTTAATAAGGTATAAGAACCAAAGAAAGGGAATCTTTCATAAGGTGTATGTTGCCATATTTGTATGCTTAGCCACTAGAGCAATCCATTTAGAGATAGTTACGGAATTAACTTCTCAAGCATTTATAGAAACCTTAAAGAGATTTTTTGCAAGGAGAGGAAAAAGTGCTTGCATTTTTTCTGATAATGCTAAGAATTTCATAGGTGCTAATCAAGAACTCAAAAGATTACAAAATTTAGTTGAAAATTCTGATAATGATTTGTCTGGATATCTGAGTAATGAAGGTGTTAATTGGAAATTTATACCACCCAGAGCATCAAATTTTGGTGGCCTTTGGGAAGCCGGAGTCAAATCTTTCAAATACCATCTTAAGCGAGTGGTGGGAAATGCAAAATTAACTTATGAGAGCTTTTTAACGGTAATAATGCAAATTGAGGGTATTTTGAATTCACGTCCCCTCGTGCCTTTCTCATCTGATGCAGATGATTTGAATGCTTTGACTCCTGGCCACTTCTTAATTGGAAGATCAATAAATTGTATTGTTGAACCGAATGTGACCAATATCTAAAATTAAAGTTATGGCAAAGGACCACAAAGTTGACTCAATTGATATGGAAAAAATGGTCCAATAATTATTTAAGTTCTTTGCAACAGAGAACAAAATGGGTCTTTGAAAGGGAAAATGTATCGGTAAATGACTTGGTAATATTAAAGGAAGATAATACCGCAGTTTGTAATTGGCCATTAGGAAGAATTGTGAAACTCTTTCCCGGTAAAGATGGTAAAGTGAGAGTTGTGAACGTCAAAACTCAAAGGGGGGTATTTAAAAGGCCAATTACGAAAATCTGCCTATTACCAGTTGAAAAATAATTTATATGTATTACTGTGCTTCTCTATTGTAGTTAATGTAATTTCTGTATAGTTATTCATTAGTTATAAATCTAAATTGCATATGTGAATTTTATAATAATTATGTGATTAGTACTATATGTTGTGATTGATCGTTTTCAAACATGTCAATGGGGGCCGGTATGTTAGCGCTTGCATGCGCTATTGCCGCGCCACCTATAATGAAGTGGATTTGTGAAAACGCCAGTGTGTGTTGTGCAAGTGCCATGGGGAAACGTGGGAGGCGAAGTGGTCGCTCTCCAATTCCCAATAAAGTGAAAATTTTTTGTTTACAGTCCACTGTTTCTTGTGTTGAATTTTATTTTAATCGGCGATAACAAAAAGTAATAAAATTATTCAACATTTAAATACTGTGTATTTTTTAAAAATAAGCTAAAATATGTAAGTTTATTATCTAATCATTTACATCTACAAATTAATAAGGGATAATGAATAAAAAAAATCTATGAAAAAATGTCCCAATCCTCCCTCCTCTCCCCTAAAGTCAATTAACTGCTTATTTTTTTAGTAAAATATGCAGGTAAAAAAATAGCAGCATTTCACTAATATTTAAAAAAGTTATTAATAATATATAATAGGAAACACACTTGGATATTAAATTTTGCAGCATTTTAATTTTTGAAGTTTTACACCACATGAAATATTAAAATAAATAAAAACTTTGTGAAAAAAAAAAACACACATAAAAGGTTACTTTTAAGGCGTAACAATTGTTTCGACCAAAAAATTCTTTCGGTCTTCATTAGACAAGCCCTTCCATCTTACTGAGCAGCGGGAACTGTTTTTATTTATTTTATCATTTAACACTAGTACTAGAGTGTTTTTTCATATGAAATATTGTTTAAGAAAAAACTAATTAAATTAATCATTGCAATCAAAGTTTAATAACGGTTTAATAAGCTTAATAAATTTTAACCAAGTATTCGGTATTCGCCCGAATATTCAGTTAGAATTTTAACCGAATATTCGGTATTTGGCAAAATATGGTATTCGGTGCATACCTACAAAACACTTTTGTTTCTGATATTTTTTCTGCGAGGGGGAAAAAAAAATGCATAGAACTTTCTTCACTGAACTTTTTTCAAGAAATTTCATTCACATGAAATATTTTAAGTGTTAACCTGAAGAACTCTTAAAAATGGCTTTCAAGATTTTATAGAAACGTGCAAGGCCGTAACCAGGCGTGAGGATCATGTGGGTTTGACCCTTCTCTAAAATTTCAGCAAATGCATTATTAGTTTATTTGTGTTGATTCTAGAGATCAGTTAATTTAATTTTACCACTACACATCCCCTCCACCCACCGAAATCTTTCACTTGCTGAGGTCTTGCGGGATATTTTTGTGCAGTGTAAAAGGAGTTACATAATTAGGTTCAGTTTAAATAATAATCTACCAGGAAAGATTGTGCAGTGTTTTTTTTTAAATATCCGGGGCCTGGGTGTCCGATTATGTATGTCGATCCGATTCCTGGAAATATTTCACAATACAAAACATTATATTGTCCTCCATCTCCTTGAAACTTATCTGGATCCTGGATACTTTAGTTTAGAAAATGATTTACTGTGAACAAATCATTTTCTTAAGTAAAATATTTTCAAGTGGTGCAAATAGAGGCAATTTTCCATATCATACTTGGGGACAAGAATGTCATCCAAGAGGGAGGTTAAGTCCCCTCTTGGATATGCCACTCAGGGGATTAATACCGTAAGTGGGTGTCCATCGCCAAAGCTTACCACATGTAGTAAACAGGCCTGGCAGAATTGCCAATCGAGATTAGCTATTTGGCAACCCTTTGGCAGAGTTGTGTTGTTCTATGATGTCATGAGAAACTATGCTGTTCGGAGGAATTATGTAATTGGTTGGACAAATTTCAAGGAGTTTAACTGGCAAAATAACTGAACTTGAATACGCCGGGAATGAAAGTCGTGTCGTCTGCGGAAGTTTTATATTTTATAATGGTTATTTTTGAAAAGTGGAATTTTTGCTTGGTTTTATATTAAATGTAGATAATTTGTGTAGAGCTGTAATGAAATCAGTTCCTTTACATGCTGAGTTTTTTCTTATTTCTTTATGAAGTGAATTTCGACAAAAATTTGAAAATGTTTGTTGCGAGTTGTGAAGAATATGTATCGAGCATGTGTTGAGGTATAGTTGTTATGTTTATTTGAATGCTTGTGATGAACGCATGTTGTTCAGGAATAAAATTTGAGGTATGTGGTGCTTTTATTTATTTAAATGTTTATTTCTTGCTTTACGATACACCAGTATATAGTTGAGAATATTTATGGTCTTATGTTTTCATAATTATGTAAGGTTTTTAGTATGTTGTGTTATTTTTTATGAATTAGGATGAAAATAAATTAATTTTAAAGGTTTTAAGAGGGATGGTTAATTTTATTTGTTATATGGGTTTGCTCCTGATTTAGAGAATTCCCGTACAATTTTTTGGTTTAATATGAATAAATATGTAAGGATTTTTGAGTTGTTTGTGATCAGATTTGATTCTATTCTGATTAATAGTGTAAATGTTGTGTGTTTGGAAGGTATTAAATTGCAAAAATCACATGGGAGAGGAAGTAGTCAGTTTATTATAGTGGTTTTCTGTTATTTATAAAGAGTCTTTAACATTTTATGAAAATATTTGCAGTATATTTTTTTTGAAATCACGTGCACTATTCAGGTTAAATATGATTCGATATATAAGCATTTTTGAACTGTGCGTGTGTGTGTGTGTGTGTGGGGGGGGGGGGGGGGTAGTCGGTTTATTTGAGTGTTTATCTATTAATTTAAGACTGTTGCTGTACAATTATGTGCAGAAACATATTTTACCATTTTGCATATTTTGAAGGGTATGGTTTATTTATTTTTTAACGTGTCCAAAGCTAGTGCTTTGTTTATGTACATTTGAAATATGTCTACAGATGTTTTAATGTGTTTAGATAAGTATGTTGTAGTTTGGGGTTTATTTTTTTCCTTATGTGTCTATGTATTTTTATGTTTTGTTTGGTGCGAAAAACAAGCTGCCAAGTTTAGACGTTCGCGACAAAAAAAAAAAGTTGCCGACTCAACCGACACCCGCTTACGGTACTATTTCCCCACTCAGCATATGTACCTGTATATTTGTGCTCCCTTGTCGGGGAGTGGTGAACCCCCTGTCAGGAAAAGTCTAGCGCCACCACTGGTTACAGAAAGGATCAATTATCTCGGAAACCAGCACCATCCAATCCGCCATATTATTTACAACTGACATCGTCAAGGCAAACTTGGGTTGGCGACAAGATTTTGTCGCCAAAAAGGACTACTACTATAGCTGTTCCTTAAGTTGTACTATTTATCATCTCTGTTAATGTAAAGCTGTTTTAATGTGACATTTTCTTATCTAGCCGATTGGCATCTTGGCATATCCGAATTGTCTATTTTTTATTTGTATGCTACTCAATCTAGTTTTGCATTATGCTTTTCTAAATACTTTTATCTTTTAGTAAAACAGCTGTATAGTTAGTTTATATACAAACATGGGCACCCCGAAAATTTTAACGGCTCGTATTATATACTTTATTCTAATTTTATTTTTTTAGTTTTCCTTGAAAAATAATAATCGGCTGATTCCTAGTTTATGGTGCTTCTTCGCCAAGGAGGCGATAACAGGTATATTCTGGCAACCTTGGCGACTTTAGTTTGCGTTCTGGCAACCATGTGGAAATCCGCCATTTTGTTTCTGTAGTGCGCATTTTTGCCTCTGATGGGACTCTTATTTGTTTACATTATTAAATTTATTCTACTAAAAAGAGAAGGGGGGTTGAGGGGGGCACAGCCCCCCCTCACATAAAAAATAAATAAATTTTACTTAACCGAATCTAAGCACTTGTGAGATGTTTTAGTCAATGTTGTTAGTATTGCTTTACATGAGTTACATCGTTTCGTTTCTTCGATTTCACGCATGCGCAGCTGTGTTTGTATGGGAGCAGAATCATATACGGTATATTTTAGTTTTGGTTCGAGAACGTTTTGATACGTTGTGTTAACGGAGCGCATGCGCGGCGGTTGGTTTGAATTCCAAAAGCCATTTCTTATGGAAACTCCGAGGGGTTAACGACAGACGTTTTCGGTTCCTCGTATTTTTCGGATCCGTTTTTTTGGATAAACTAATTCTTTTCCGTTAATTGTGTTTGTGGATTTTCACTGTGGATTATATGCTTTTTGAGAGAAGGTAAGCGTGCTTTACTAAATTGCGTGGTGTATGGTTGTGGCTAAACGAAAAATTTTAGCATTAGATTTTAAAAAATTCATTTTAGATTTCAAAAAATCTCTTTCTTGAATGGATTACGAGAGAACGACTGATTGCAGCTAAAAGAAAATTTTAGAGTTCAGAAAATCGGTTTTAGATTTCAGAAAATTGCTTTACTTGAATGGTTTATGATTAGTGTTTTGATTTTAGGTTTATGGTTTAGTGTTTAGATTTTAAAATTCGTTTTAGATTACAGAAAATCTCTTCTAAAATAGTATCCACAAACATAAAAATTTAAAAAAAAAGCCTCTATGACTTATGAGACGACGAATATGATTATTTAAATAAAATAAAAAATCAGTTGTTCAACAAGTTATGTAAGTACAATAATTTTTGTTGTTTAAAACTCCAATATTTATGCTTTTTAATTTGCTTATTTTGTGTATTTATCGCTAGTTTGGGTGCGTTTTCCCGTAGTGTCTTTGGGAGCATCTTGGCTCCCAGAGACAAGACGGGAAAACGCGCCAAATTGGCGATTTTTGGAAAATCGCCAAGAAGCACCATAAACTAGGAATTAACCTAATAATCAAATGAAGTAACAAATACAATATATCTAGAAATGGGGAAAAAATGGAAATTTATTTCTTCGTTAACAAAATATATTGCTTGCACTGCTTTGATATTTGCAATTAAAAGCAGTACACTAATTCTGAAAATCAAATTAGTAAATTAAAGAAACGCTCGAAAATTAAAATTTTACTAGTCACACTTTAGGTTACCAAACAGAAAATATCAGTGAAATGAAGTAATCGTTAACTGATTGAAAATGACTTCAAAGTGGCATTTTTTAAATTTTCCACCTTGTATAAACATGCGCAATAATACATCAATGAAATTAATCCGCTGATTTAACAAGAGAAAAACTGATCACATAAGACCTTTATTTAAAACAATCATCAAAGGAAGCTTCAAAAAAGAAATTAAACATGATATACATACGGTGTTTGAATTCCGTTTTCTTGTATTGATCTCACCATTAATAACAGTTAAGGCAGCTCTTCTGGTTGAAGTTCTGAGCTTGCCTTTCACAGGATAAGGAGATTTGAATACAATTTCATCCATACTTTCAAACAATATAGATTTAAGGAACGATTTTAGCACCCAAACATGTTCACAAATATTTAGTTTTTAGAACTAAGTCATAATAGTGTCGAACATCATAGAATCAAATGATTTTCCTCCCTTTCTTTTAGAAAATATTTCTTAAAATTTCAAATACAATCAACTTAAGGCTAAGTTCAATTCAAATTTAGCGGAATCCAACTAACTCCACAATTCAAAATCAAATCATACAACAAACAGCCAATAAAAATTATATATTGCCAGATACACAACACGAAAACTGTACCTTGAATACGTCATAACTGATAGCAACAGTCACACTGCACTTCCACTAGATGACCAAACGTCCCCATTTTCAGGACGTTTTTCAAATTGTCCCCAGAATGTAAAAATGGAACTGGGGACAATTTTAAATTATTGCATTGTTTTTCAATTAAATTACTGTTAAATATTGCATTAATTATAAATGTCCCCAGTTTTGTTGGCAGAATCGAGGACATGTCCCCGATTCTGACTACAAAAATCTGGTCACCTTAACTTCCACTGGACAGAGGTGAAAGAAATCCTTCCTTTTGTGAATTTGTTTGAAACAAATTAGTTCCTTTAAGTCTAGATTTTGTTTATAACATTTTTCTATATGTGTTGCGTACACCTAAGGCAACCATATTTCTAAACAGTATTTTGGGGACAAATCAAGCATTGTCCTCGAATCCAAGGAAACTTTGGGGACACTAGAAAATATTTTTGAGGACTTATTCGAGGACACAATATACAATGTATTGTACCAGTATACCCATACTTTAAATCTTGACTGACTTTGATCCTGTCCTGTTGAAATATTGCATCCTGTAGAAACCTGTAGGAACATCCCCCTGACAGCACACTTGCCCAGTTTATGTCCATATCTGGACAAACTTGTCCAAAACATGTCTATGTCTATGATAAGATATCTCCTGGACATCATTTTAGCGACATCTTTGGGAAAGTCCGTAATATGTCTAGAATAAGACATGATTGGGGCATGTAACACCCCAATTAAGTCTTATTAGGACAAAAACGGGAAAATCCATATTATGTCTGTTATATGACATGAATTGGACATCTAAACACCCCAATCATGTCTATTTTGTGACATAAATGGGAAAATCTATCGGCGACAAACTCTGATTGGCTCAATTTGTTTGATCATGCGCAGTAACATTTTTGTATGCACGTTGTTTTTAATAATCTGTGGTGGTTGTGGTAGATAGTACTCACATATTTGAAGTTTCCTTGTTAGAGAATTATAACATTTTTATGCTCACTTCTTGCATTTTGCTTGCCTATATCACTGTTCTGTTCTTTACAATACGAGGTAATGTACAACCTTTTGACTTAATATGTATTTTAATAAAAAAATTGAATCGACTCGTCAGGAATGGCGAAATGTTGAACAAGAAGTTAATGATGAATTATTCCTGATTGAAGCTGAATGTAATGTGAATGATATTGAATCGAAGCCTATTAATGCGCACGATTATAATTATTTTCATAATGAATTTGAAAATAGGATCGATGAAAATATTTTTGAAGATTCAAATATGTGTGATCCCGCAAGCAGTTCTTGTAATAGCTCCATTTCAGAAATTACTGATGAAACAGATACTTCTATTACTTTATGGTAGTAACTTATCCATAGCATAAAAATAAACTGTGGATAAATATCGACATTCTGTGGATAAATATCCACAGAATGTCTTTTAATGGACAAATTATAGATGTCCATAACATGTCCATATGAATGTCCATAACATGCCCATATGCATAAGTTCTGGATGTCCATAACATGTCCATATGGATGTCTATATTTTGTCCACAGGATATCATTATGGACGCCGTATTGTGCCATATGGGCAAGTTTGGGGGGTATTATGGACAAGATATAGAGAAATTTGGGGATGTCAGTTATGTCCCGAACTTGTCCATGATATCATATGGACATGTTCTGGACAAGTTTGTGCTGTCTGGGCCTGTTGAAATATTGCAATTTATTCAAAATTTAATTCTTGGCATAGTATTTATATTTTTCAGAAGACACTGCTTTTTACATTAGCTCATTTGTGATAATTTTTCATGAAACTTTGTACACCCTCTAAAAAAAGTATTCAAGTGGAAGAAATATTTCGTACGTCAATTTTATATTCCCTGACAGCACACTTGCCCAATTTATGTCCATATCTGGAGAAACTTGTCCAAAACATGTCTATGTCTATAAGATATCTCCTGGACATCATTTTAGCGACATCTTTGGGAAAGTCCATAATATGTCTAGAATAAGACATGATTGGGGCATGTAACACCCCAATTAAGTCTTATTACGACAAAAACGGGAAAATCCATATTATGTCTGTTATACGACATGAATTGGACATCTAAACATCCCCATCATGTCTATTTTATGACATAAATGGGAAAATCTATCGGCGACAAACTCTGATTGGCTCAATTTGTTTGATCATGCGCAGTAACATTTTTGTATGCACGTTGTTTTTAATAATATGTGGTGGTTGTGGTAAATAGTACCCATATATTTGAAGTTTCCTTGTCAGCTAATTATAACATTTTTATGCGCACTTCTTGCATATTGCTTCCCTATATCACTGTTCTTTACAATACGGGGTAATGTACAACTTTTTGACTTAATGTGTATTTTAATAAAAAAAATTAAGTCGACTCGTCAGGAATAGCGAAATGTTGAATAAGAAGTTAATGATGAATTCCTTATTGAAGCTGAATGTAATGTGAATGATATTGAATGAAAGCCTATTAATGCGCACGATTATAATTATTTTCGTAATGAATTTGAAAATAGGATCGATGAAAATTGAAGATTCAAATATGTGTGATCCTACAAGCAGTTCTTGTAATAGCTTCATTTCATTTCAGAAATTACTGATGAAACATATACTTATATTCCTTTATGGTAGTAACTTATCCATAGCATAAAAATAAACTGTGAATATGAGATAAATATCCACAGAATGTCTTTTTATGGACAAATTATGGATGTCCATAAAATGTCCATATGAATGTCCATAACATGCCCATATGGATAAGTTTCAGATGTCCATAACATGTCCATATGGATGTCTATATTTTTTCCAGAGGATATCATTATGGACGCCGTATTGTGCCATATGGACAAGTTTGGGGGGGTATTAGGGACAAGATATAGACAAATTTGGGGATGTCAGTTATGTCCCGAACTTGTCCATGATATCATATGGACATGTTCTGGACAAGTTTGTGCTGTCTGGGTTTAAAGCATGATTTTTCGTGAAAAGCTGAAATGGGAAATTTGGCTCGTACTCGAATACTTTATTGAAACACGCTACACACACAATGACAACAAACGTTTTCAGAGATCGAATTTCATTGTTTCTCTGAGTTATGGCACTTTTCGTCGGTTTATTTTTCTTATATTTTCAGTTTTTTCTGAAAGAAATAAACTAAACAGAAACTATCAGGGAAAAAAAGTACAAATCTTTAAATTTGGGGACAAAGTATTTTCGGGGGCGAAATGATAAAAAGATCTATATTTGGGGACTGTCCTCGAATTTCGAGGACGTATGGTCACCTTACGTACACCTAAAGAAATTATCCTCATAACTTGTACCCCGATATTACAATCTAGTCCACCCAGACAGCACAAACTTGTCCAGAACATGTCCATATGATATAATGGACAAGTTCGGGACATAACTGACATCCCCAAATTTGTCTATATCTTGTCCATAATACGCCTCAAACTTATCCATAAGGCACAATACGGCGTCCATAATGATATCCTCTGGACAAAATATAGACATCCATATGGACATGTTATGGACATCCAGAACTTATCTATATGGACATGTTATGGACATCCATATGGACATGTTATGGACATCCATAACTTGTCCATATGGACATGTTATAGACAACTGGAATATGTCCATAAAAATACATTCTGTGGATATTTATCTCATATCCACAGTTTATTTTTATGCTATGGATAAGTTACTACCATAAAGGAACAGAAGTATCTGTTTCATCAGTAATTTCTGTAACGGAGCTATTACAAGAACTTCTTGTGAGATCACACGTATTTGAATCTTCAAAAATATTTTCATCGATCCTATTTTCAAATTCATTATGAAAATAATTATAATCGTGCGCATTAATAGGCTTCGATTCAATACCATTCACATTACATTCCGCTTCAATCAGGAAAAATTCATCATTAACTTCTTGTTACACATTTCGCCATTCCTGACGAGTCGATTCAATTTTTTTATTAAAATACATATGAAGTCAAAAAGTTGTACATTACCTCGTACTGTAAAGAACAGAACAGTGATATAGGCAAGCAAAATGCAAGAAGTGCGCATAAAAATGTTATAATTGTCTAAAAAGGAAACTTCAAATATGTGGGTACTATCTACCACAACCACCACAGATTATTAAAAACAACGTGTATACAAAAATGTTACTGCGCATGATCAAACAAACTAAGCCAATCAGAGTTTGTCGCCGATAGATTTTCCCATTTATGTCATAAAGTAGACATGATTGGGGTGTTTAGATGTCCTATTCATGTCATATTACAGACATAATATGGATTTTCCTGTTTTTGTCGTAATAAGACTTAATTGGGGGTGTTACATGTCCCAATCATGTCTTATTCTAGACATATTATGGATTTTCCCAAAGATGTCGCTAAAATGATGTCCAGGAGATATCTTATCATAGACATAGACATGTTTTGGACAAGTTTGTCCAGATATGGACATAAATTGGGCAAGTGTGCTGTCTGGGCAGAGGCGATCCCAGACAGCACACTTGCCCAATTTATGTCCATATCTGGACAAACTTGTCCAAAACATGTCTATGTCTATGATAAGATATCTCCTGGACAGCATTTTAGCGACATCTTTGGTAAAATCCATAATATGTCTAGAATAAGACATGATTGGGACATGTAACACCCCAATTAAGTCTTATTACGACAAAAACGGGAAAACCCATATTATGTCTGTAATATGACATGAATTGAACATCTAAACACCCCAATCATGTCTATTTTATGACATAAATGGGAAATCTATCTGCGACAAACTCTGATTGGCTTAGTTTGTTTGATCATGCGCAGTAACATTTTTGTATACACGTTGTTTTTAATAATCTGTGGTGGTTGTGGTAAATAGTACCCATATATTCGAAGTTTCCTTGTCAGCTAATTATAACATTTTTATGCGCACTTCTTGCATATTGCTTGCCTATATCACTGTTCTGTTCTTTACAATAAGAGGTAATGTACAACTTTTTGACTTCATATGTATTTTAATAAAAAAAATTGAATCGACTCGTCAGGAATGGCGAAATGTTGAACAAGAAGTTAATGATGAATTATTCCTGATTGAAGCTGAATGTAATGTGAATGGTATTGAATCGAAGCCTATTAATGCGCACGATTATAATTATTTTCATAATGAATTTGAAAATAGGATCGATGAAAATATTTTTGAAGATTCAAATACGTGTGATCTCACAAGCAGTTCTTGTAATAGCTCCATTTCAGAAATTACTGATGAAACAGATACTTCTGTTCCTTCATGGTAGTAACTTATCCATAGCATAAAAATAAACTGTGGATATGAGATAAATATCCACAAAATGTATTTTTATGGACATATTCTAGTTGTCTATAACATGTCCATATGGACAAGTTCTGGATGTCCATAACATGTCCATATGGATGTCTGTATTTTGTCCAGAGGATATCATTATGGACGCCGTATTGTGCCAAATGGATAAGTTTGGGGAGTATTATGGACAAGATATATACAAATTTGGGGATGTCAGTTTTGTCCCGAACTTGTCCATGATATCATATGGACATGTTCTGGACAAGTTTGTGCTGTCTGGGATGCCGTTTGCTACGTAAATCAAGATGCAAAGTGAGGGTGGGTACTGTTAGAAAACGAAACTAGGACTGTCTTCCCATATTAACCTGCGGGAAACACATTTTATCTTCCTACGTCTACAATTTTTATTGTTTTACATCAGTTTTTTTTAATATTTTAATGTTCATTTAAAGTTGTAAAAACAGTTTATTTTGTTTGAACAGCCGTTTTTGTTTGAGCATTTGAGGCTGTTCAAACTTGCCGCAAACAAGTCGTTATAACTTGCTAATTAAGATAAACGATTTTTGTAAAGCAGATATTCATGCTCAAAGTGTTTACTTATTTTTCAGTAAAAAGAAAAAAATATTTGATGAAAAATAAATTAACGATGAGCAAAACTATCAAGTCTATAGAGCGCCACCTGCTCGTTGGAAGAGCCAGCTGGGGTAGTGTCTATGCTGTAGATAACCTTCAAATGTGAAAGCGAAATTTTTATTCTCAGAAGTGTCGCAGGAGCATTTTTCGGAAACTACAGAGCGTTTTAGTGAAAAAAATTAAGTTGCTTTGTAATGACTTTTACACATCGAGACTGATTTACTGCTTCTTAATACGGATATAAACCTTCTTTATTCTTGAATAACTGCGAGACAACTGTTTTGATGTTGAAACTTGCATTTCTCAGAATGAAGGAGTTACCCAGATAACACACTTGTCCATTTTATGTCTATTTCTGATCCAAGTCATCCATAATACATCCATGTCTTTACATAGACATCCATAAGACATCTATTTATGGACAGTGGCGCAGAGAGGAAGGGGAGCAGGGGAAATAACCCCAGGGCCTCACCTTGGGAAGGGGGCCTTACTCTTGCTGCTTCTATGTAATACTTAATTGTATGTTGTCAATTTTGAAAATAACAAAAAAAGAAAATGTCCAAATACAGAATATGTCCCCAGAAGTTTCCAAGTAATTTTTAAACAAAATTACAAAAACCAGCTAGAGCATAATCCACCAACTTCACAAAAATGAGGAGTGTTAGTGATCTAGTCTTTTTTCAAGAAAAGTTTTTTTTAGACACACTATTAAATAGTTGAAGAAAGGGAAAAGCCAGAGGAGAGACTATGGACCCACCCAACCAAATAAATTTTGATTTTTCCTTAACAAAATGTTAAAGATTAAGACTTTCTATGAGAAATTTTGAACTTTAGATCTTTTTGAACTTTAGATTTAGAACTTTAGAATTTTGATTTCTGAAATTTTTTGGCTGTCTGCTTGAATGCAAGTACTATGAATAAAAATATTAATTTTTTCAATACTGAGGAAACATGCCACGCAAAAATGTTGTTAACGTTCCAAATATAGTTTCTTTGTGGAAGTGACGAAACCTTCAAATAAAATGTTGGTATTTTTTAGAGCACGGATGTTTATTAAATTATAATACTTTTAAATTAACAATTTTAATTCTATTAATTATTTTCCAATTACTATTAATTTAAAGTTTCTTTAAATGATTAATAATTTTAATAAGGAATAAAAGACTGGTGTAATACAACAACAAAAGAAATAGAAAGTTCTTGACTATAGGCACAACTCTGGATGGGGGACTCCCTGGCACTGATGCAGGCAGTGTGAAATTTCCAAAGGTAAATCATTGTCAGGCTGTGCCCTGCTGTCGAAAGTCTGGGCTTTTTATTCCCCAAAATGGCAGCCGTCTATTATCTTGCATGATGAATTTAACAAACAAATTCAATCTGTATACAAAATGCCTAAGAATTTACAACTTTTTTCAACCCCTGGCTATAAATGCCATCCAATCATCGAGCAGATTGACAAGTTGTTTAAAATATTGCTTGAAAACATCAGAAAGGATAGAAAGGTTCCCAGACAGCACATAAGCTTAAATCAAGCTTGACATTTCCTTGAATTTGATGTATTAATGCAAGCTTGGCTTTAACTGGATTTTAGCTTTCAAAGTGCGCAGTGATGGCGCTATCTGTGAAAGAGAATGGACATTAATTGTCTAGCGTCCTCAAATTTGCTGAAAATTCGTAAAAGATGTGTTTTATTTTATTACCAGTGCCATACCGGCAGGGAAAACGGGGCAACTGCCCAGGGCCTACAGATTTTAGGGCCCAAAAATCTTACATGTTACGCTTTTCTAGTTTTAAAATAAAATTATAAAGGATAAAAAAATTCAGAAGTTAAATAATTTTTTTAATTATAAAGTATGAACAATGAAAATAATTCAAATTTACATTTGTATAAATTAATTTAAACTTATTTTTAATTCTTCGAAATGCTCTATATCGATATAGCATACCAATATGTAGGAAAATAACTAACCACATTTGTAAAGAGAATTTTTAGCGTTAAAAAATTGCAAAATTTTTCAATTATTTGTTATTTTAAGAAATATTTACAAAAATGACTAAAGTGTTTGTATTCCATACATGTTAGCAACTGTGATATAGCATTTCGAAGTAACGTTTAACTATCTGTTTCTTTGATTTCAGATTACTTAACACAAAATTTGTGTTAAGTAAGTAAACCCATTCTATATTTCCAAATATGAAAATTCTTCAAAATAAAATACAATTATACTACGAAATTGAATTCAAAATCAGTCGTTTGTCTCGATTTTGGCCAGCAGTATTGCTCATGAGTGTTGCGGTACTGAAAGTTTTAAAACGTGTGCTGCTCTTAAGTTTATATTATGTTTATATCCCTTTTAGTAGAGTCTCTAAATCACACATAACATTATTTTAATTTTGATGCATCCCATGGGAAAATAAAAGAAACAAATAACACATCGCCCACTTATCAATCTGGCGAGAAAACGGCGTGATAAGTCACTCCAGACTTTAGTCATATCTGCGTGAAGCTTAATAGCTGAACGGATAGCGAGCTCGACTCCCAATCGAAAGGTCCCGGGTCCCAGACAGCACGTAAGCTTAAATCAAGCTTGACATTTGGCTTGGCAATGCAAGCTTGGCTTAAGTTGGATTTTAGCTTGCAAAGTGCGCAGTGATGGCGCCATCTGTGAAAGAGAATGGACATTAATTGTCTAGCGTCCTCAAATTTGCTGAAAGTTCGTAAAAGATGTGTTTTATTTTATTACCAGTGCCATATTACCGGCAGGGCAAACGGGTCAACTGCCCAGGGCCCACAGATTTTAGGGCCCAAAAATCTTACATCTTACACTTTTGTAATTTTAAAATAAAATTACAAAGGATAAAAAAAATTCAGAAGTTAAATAATTTTTTTTAATATAAAGTATGAACAATGAAAATAATTCAAATTTACATTTGTATAAATTAATTTAAACTTACTTTTAATTCTTCGAAATGCTCTATATCGATATAGCATACCAATATGTAGGAAAATAACTAACCACATTTGTAAAGAGAATATTTAGCGTTAAAAATAGCAAAATTTTTCAATTATTTGTTATTTTAAGAAATATTTACAAAAATGACTAAAGTGTTTGTATTCCATACATGTTAGCAACTGTGATATAGCATTTCGAAGTAACGTTTAACTATCTGTTTCTTTGATTTCAGATTACTTAACTAAAAATTTGTGTTAAGTAAGTAAACCCATTCTACATTTCCAAATATGGAAATTCTTCAAAATAAAATACAATTATACTACGAAATTGATTTCAAAATCAGTGGTTTGTCTCGATTTTGGCCAGCAGTATTGCTCAACGATGAGTGTTGCGATATTGAAAGTTTTAAAACGTGTCCTGCTTTTAAGTTTATATTATGATTATTTCCCTATTAGTAGAGTCTATAAATCACACATAACATTATTTAAATTTTGATTCATCCCATGGAAAAATAAAAGAAACTTATCAGCATCGCCCATACTTATCGATCTGGCGTGACAACAGTCACTTCAAACTTTAGTCACAGCTGCCCGAGGCAATAATGGCCGAGAGGTTAGTACGCGTTCCTTTCAGCCTAAAGTTCCCGGGATCGAACCCAGCCGTCGACGTTTGATGGAACAGATTAAAATAACGTAAAATTTCAGCATAGAGGGGAAAATGCGCGGAAAAATAAATTATGTGGGGCGCGTTCGCCAGCGGGCGCCCCGTGTATTCAGAAAATTTTTTAAGCTTGAAATGTCAAGCTTAATGCAAGCTGGGCAAGTGTAAACTAGAACACTTGATTCAAGCTTACATGCTTGAAATTTTCAACCTTAATTCAAGCTTATTGACTTGATAAATCAAGCTTGATGCAAGTTTGCTGTGCTGTCTGGGGTTCTATTCCAGCCACGAACACTTGATGGAAACAGATGAAATTAAATTGAAATTTCAGTGTAGAGGGGGAAAATGCGTGGTAAAGTAAAATATGTGGGGCGAGTTCGCCGACCGGCGCCCCGTGTATTTAGGAAATTTATTTTAAGAAAATTTTTTAAGCTTGAAATTAAGCTTGAAATGTCAAGCTTGATTCATGCTTGAAATGTCAAGCTTAATGCAAGCTGGGCAAGTGTAAACTAGAACACTTGATTCAAGCTTGCATTAAGCCTACACTCTTGAAATTTTCAAGCTTAATTCAAGCTTATTGACTTGATAAATCAAGCTTGTTGCATATTTGTTGTGCTGTCTGGGTTATATAAAAATCTTCAATTAAAAAACATTGAATTGAGATTTTGTCTTCGGGGGATCCAATATTCGGGGGCCCCAGGCCCGGGCCTTATGGGCGTAGTTGAAAATAAGGGCCTGATCGAAAGGGTTTCTGGATAACAAAGGGATACCGAAGATTTTATCCCCAGAGCCCCGACTGGGCTCTCTGCGCCTCTGTTTATGGACATAATCTGGAAAATCCAGAATATGTTCATGAATAGACCAAAACTAGAATTAGAATATCAAGAATAAGTCCATTTATGGACGTATTCCAGATGATCCACACTATGTCAGTGATACGACATAAAGTGGATGTGTGGTTAAGTCATGGAAGTGGGTTAAGTAATGGACAAAATATGGAAAAGTTACTTTTTTGTCATTAATTTTCATTTTACCCAATACTGTACTTACGACGCATGAATTTATGAGAAATACCAAAGAGCAAGTAGTGGTGCATGTTTTTAAAAAAATTATCTTATTTATTCTCATTTTTACTCAAAAATATATCCATTTTCGCTTAAAATGTTTATACAAACTTTACAGATAACATTATTGTGTAGAAAATTCGACTAAATGTTCATTGTTAAAGATTAAAAACTGAATGAATGCAGAAAAATGTAACGAGGGGGGGCGCCGCCATAAGTTAGCCTTTGTCGGGGGGAGGGGGCGACGTTAAAAAGGTTGAGAACCGCTGACTTAAAGGTTGTTTTTTTAAAAAAATTTGATACGAATATTTTTACAAAATTCGTTATTAAGATGTAATGATAAATTTAAATTAATCATTACATAAAATTATCTAAAAATTATTAAACGGTTTTTGTTGATGTCCAGGATTCGACCTTAAAAGATCTATAAATAGACAAACACGTCCATTATTACGTCCATATACATGTCTGTAAGACGTCATACGGGCGTCCTATAGTGCCATATTGACGTAAAATGGAGGAGAATTGGACAAATCCTGGATGTTTAATGGACATGTCAGCTTGTGTATATGACGTCTTCTAGGCGTGTTCTGGATGTTCTGGACAAGTTTGTGCTATCTGGGTGTGTATATATAATTCAAAATGCGTTTGTTTGTTTGTTTGTTTATTGCGCTTGGTTGGTTGGTTCGTTGTTATGAGGTATAGGCTACAGCCGGCTGGCTTGCATCACCTCTAATGCTCCGTTGCACTCCCTGACTACGCTTTCAACTTATCCTTACACTAACAGACCGCACAACTCTCACCCCACTGGGAAACCAAAATTCACAAACCACGTACTGACCGAAGGAAAGGAAACAATTATATCAGTGGCGGCTCGTAGGATACAGCAAGTACAGCCGGGCTGCACTTGAAATTATCAGCACATACTTTAAAATAATTTATTCTACTAATTTTCCTAAATTCAGATTAGAAATGTGGAATTCCTTCGGTAAATTAAAAAAAAATCTCCGAAAAAAACCAAAAAAAAAAAAACGTATTGTGGCCGGATTGCTCATTCAGAAAAAAAGCACTTTAATCTTCCCGCAATTCAATTGGAAAAATCTTTGGTTCAGCCCAGAGCGCTGAAAAGAAAATTGGCAGCACCGTTGCCATGACAACGACTACGTAAGCAGCCTCTCCGGGATAGGGAGTATGCAGCTGATACAGCCGATAAACGATTTTTTAACGGCGGCTGAACTTGAGAACTCGACTAACTGATTGGGCTCGAACGAGAAGTGAGGGAGGGGGTAAGGAGAATATATGTTTGGAAAACTCTCGACTTTATATTGCTGAATTTATCAAGAAGAGAAGCCTGAATAGACGCTTATGAATGGACAATTATCCATAAAAGCAGTATTGTTTTTATGTAAGCAAGAACTGGCATTTATAGGACATGGCGAGCGAGAAAATTCTTTAAACATGGGAAATTTTAAAGAGCTTTTAAAATT
Source organism: Cheiracanthium punctorium (assembly GCA_038373885.1). NCBI lineage: Eukaryota > Metazoa > Arthropoda > Arachnida > Araneae > Cheiracanthiidae > Cheiracanthium > Cheiracanthium punctorium. The sequence continues at coordinate 113,463 of JAWZYV010012096.1, forward strand.
ATTGATATCTGAATTAAAACAACGCCTTTTTATGGGGACATCGACTGACCGATTCGCATGTTTAAAAGAAAGGAGGATTGATTTGACTTATAAAAAATAAGTAAGTTTTCTTTTCTTCTCAAGTTATCGTTACAAAAGAAAATTCTAAGGAAACTTCGAATCAGACACGGATTAATGCTATTTTGAGGATAAGAGCGGCTGGTTGAAATTTATGTCCATTTCATGGAAGTAAAATAGGATCTCTTACATTTTTTATGTAATTTCTTTTTTTTTTTTCCTCGGTGAGGGCTTAATCCGCCAGCTTTCGAATTCAGTAACAAAGATTTTCCAATCCTGTCCGGAGGAAAGGGGGGGTGCTCATATGCTTCCGGCTACACTAACAGTTTTGACCACGGGCCGCCACTGAATTATATACCCAGATTCCGCAGCCATGGGGAATAACACCAAAGAGGTAGGAACACGCACTACTTGTGTACAACTCAGACAGCACAGCAAACTTGGATCAAACTTGCAGCAAGCTTGATTTATCAAGTCAATAAGCTTGAATTAAGCTTGAAAATTTCAAGCGTGTAAGCTTAATGCAAGCTTGAATCAAGTGTTCTAGTTTACACTTGCCCAGCTTGCATTAAGCTTGACATTTCATGCTTGAAACAGGCTTGGCATTTCAAGCTTAAAAAATTTCCTAAATACACGGGGCGCCGAACTCGCCCCACATATTTTACTTTGCCACGCATTTTCCCCCCTCTACGCTGAAATTTCAATTAATCTATTTCCATCGAGTGTTCGTGGCTGGAATAGAACCCGGGACCTTTCGGTTGGGAGTCCAGCTCGCTATCCGTTCAGCTATTAAGCTTCACGCAGATATGACTAAAGTCTGGAGTGACTTATCACGCCGTTTTCTCGCCAGATTGATAAGTAGGCGATGTGTTATTTGTTTCTTTTATTTTTCCATGGAATGCATCAAAATTAAAATAATGTTATGTGTGATTTAGAGACTCTACTAATAGGGAAATAAACATAATATAAACTTAAGAGCAGCACACATTTTAAAACTTTCAGTACCGCAACATTCATGAGCAATACTGCTGGCCAAAATCGAGACAAACGACTGATTTTGAAATCAATTTCGTAGTATAATTGTATTTTATTTTGAAGAATTTCCATATTTCGAAATATAGAATGGGTTTACTTACTTAACACAAATTTTTAGTTAAGTAATCTGAAATCAAAGAAACAGATAGTTAAACGTTACTTCGAAATGCTATATCACAGTTTCTAACATGTATGGAATACAAACACTTTAGTCATTTTTGTAAATATTTCTTAAAATAACAAATAATTGAAAAATTTTGCAATTTTTTAACGCTAAAAATTCTCTTTACAAATGTGGTTAGTTATTTTCCTACATATTGGTATGCTATATCGATATAGAGCATTTCGAAGAATTAAAAATAAGTTTAAATTAATTTATACAAATGTAAATTTGAATTATTTTCATTGTTCATACTTTATAATTAAAAAAATATTTAACTTCTGAATTTTTTTTTATCCTTTGTAATTTTATTTTAAAACTACAAAAGTGTAAGATGTAAGATTTTTGGGCCCTAAAATCTGTAGGCCCTGGGCAGTTGCCCAGTTTGCCCTGCCGGTAATATGGCACTGGTAGTAAAATAAAACACATCTTTTACGAATTTTCAGCAAATTTGAGGACGCTAGACAATTAATGTCCATTCTCTTTCACAGATGGCGCCATCACTGCGCACTTTGAAAGCTAAAATCAAGCTAGTATCACTTGTCAAGCTTAAATTAAGCTATATTTAAGCTTGACAATTCAACTTGACTCCTGCAAGCTTGCTGCCAGCTTAAAATGAGTTCAACTGTCAAGCTTACATTAATACGTCAAATTCAAGGAAATGTCAAGCTTGATTTAAGCTTATGTGCTGTCTGGGAACCGGCCTCAAAACCTACTGCTGCGCAAGGACAGCCAAAGAATATACAGCCGGAGATCCTTGCAAACCTCCTCCCATAACTCCGCCCACATAAACGGGTTTCTGATCCTCATTCTATCCAAAAGGACCTTCCGTTCGTCCGCCAGCCCTCTACATTCGAAAACATAGTGATATTTAGTCCCGTTTTCCGCCAAGCATATTTGACACAAAGGGGACTCCCTCAAACCGAATGGAAACAGCCTAGATTCCGTCGCCATTGACAGAGTGCGAAAACGGGCCACCAGGACTTCCTCTTTCCGAGTTCTCGGTTTCTTATATTTATGATTCCCTAAGAAATCTCCATCACATGCGTACCTGCTCCCGTGCCACCACTCATCGAAATCAGTCCACATTTTTTGTCTTAGCTGCAGTTTCACATCTTCGGCAGAAACCCCTCCAAAAGGGGCCGTGCTGTAGGGACCAGATTTGGCCGCCTGGTCTGCTGCTTCATTTTCCGCAATACCTGAATGTCCGGGAACCCAGATAAGTTTGAAGCGGCCCTTGACATGACGTCCGATGTATCTAGAGAGATTTAAAATAACTGAAGGCGATTTTGGATTAACCGCCTTCAAAGCTTTAAGAGCTGATAAACTGTCCGAGATTAAAATGCTGGAATCCTCTCTCAGAATCCTAACCCCTAGCGACTTCAGAATCTTAACCCCATATGAAAGCGAGTGCCTCTGCACTGAATATGGAATTTATCTGATGCACCAAGTGGGCCCGAACCGCTGCTATAGCAGTGTTATTCTCGTCCTTCGACGCATCGGTAGCAACCCATTACCACTTCTGATACACTTCTGACCACTTCTCTAGACAAGATGAAGTCTCGAAAGCTGTTTTGAATAGTACTCATGGCAGGGCTTAATTTGGGCCGGAGCTCACCGGAGCTCAGCTCCGGTACTTCTTTTTTTTTGAGCGAATTTTTACATATTAGGCAAAACCAACCGGAACTCATGAATATTGGGCTCCGGAGCCCACCATTACATATTAATTTTTCATTTTTACGCTTTTCACACACACATCGATTTTTAACAGGCACACCACACAGGATTCGTTTCGCCACAAACCAATTCTAGCATCCTGAAACCGATTTCAGTCAGCTTAGCAGAATCCGATCTATCTGTGACGTATCTTGGTTCAAGTGCCGAATGTGAACCAGGGCCGATCCCAGAAGAAAATCTTGGGGGTGGGGGTTGAAGAGAGGTAAATTGCCGACTGAAAAAATAGATTTGCCGATTCAGTTCCTAAGTTGGACACCTCCCTATATTAGACAGTTTTCCGAGGAACAGAACGTGCCCATAAAAACAGCATAAATACCTCCGTAAGTTGTACAGAGGGAGCCGCAAACGTTCGACTTTCAGAGGATTCACATTATTTACGCATTAATGATCAATCTGGTTTTTACATTAATAAAGCGCATTACATTAATAAATTGCAGGGGGTTGTACGCAAAAGGCGGAATTTTCCACGAACAGGCTCAATTATTATCACTTTGCCAACAAAAATCCGTATGCGACAAAACTATCAGTGCCATAGTTTGGGTTGGCGAAAATGAGTTTCGGGGTACCCTGAATGGAGTCTTTACATTAACTTAAAAAAAGGAAAGGAAACCATACCGAGAGCACTGTTTGTACTTTCCAACACTGTCTTATTTGCGTATATACTATTGCATACCTGCCAGTTCTACTGGATTTTTCAGGAGACTACTAGATTTTGATGGTTTTTCCTGGTCTCCTGATTTTACATTAAAATCTCCTGGTTTTCTAACATTTTGAAGCTTTAATAATCGATACATTTATTTCTCCACCAGTTCTGAAAGATTACCGCTCTTTGAGTCTATTCATTCAATATGGACAAATATACTGTTACGAATTTTCGGGGCAACCCGCTGCTCTGGAACTTAAAATAGTTCAAAATTCGTGTTCTACGTTTCAAATAGTTAAATTTTGCCTTTTGTTGCATCAAAATCGGTCAACTAGAACCAGAGATACGGAGGTTTCGCTTTCCCGTATGTTTTTCTATGGGGCTTCTAGAAATCTCGAGAAATATTAGTCCTAGGGCTTCGATCTCTTCCCATTTGGGGACTTATTTTTGGCGCCAAATTTGGCGATATTTCGCCAAAGTCGCCAAGCTTGGCGATTTTTTGGTCATTTGGCGCGATTTTCCCAATGGGGCCTGGAAGTTGTTTTACCTGCATTAAAAACGCATAATAACCTAGCATTTCTATTCTATGACGTAATCAAAATTCACGCTTTATGTAGAATCCTCGAGAAATAGACTTTTCGGGAAGCTACACGCAGCTTCTGCCTCGGCTATATATAGAACCGCGCGCTGCCCCGAGAGTTCAGTGCGAGTTGAACGCCCAGTGTGTGAAGAGCTCTCTCAGTGTAAGTACGCTCTGTTATAAAAGCGGTGTTTCACGCTTGATTTCGAAGCTGTTTTTAAAGTGCTGTGTGTAAATTCTTCTCTGTTGAGTCTTGGGGGAGTGTTAGTGTTATCCCTCGTATATTTCCACTGAATATTACCGATGGAAGTGATTTATTTTGTGTGAGAAGTACAGTATTTGTGAGAGCTTCTGATCTAAGCGGACTGTTAAAAGCACATTACTGCTTCATTGTGCTTGTGAATTTTGTACAGCTGATCGTTCTACGAAGTTCTAGAAGCAATAAAGTTGTGTTCCATCCTGACCAGTGGACTTTTTACTAGAACTTCTACACCAACTGGACTTTAGAACGACGAACCCCGGAAACAAGCAGAGTATTTTGCAACAATACTATGGTATTTTGGTCCAATAATAAAGGTTTCTACTTATATTGATAACTCATTTGTGAAGGATTCTTGAAATTTTCAGAATTCGATGGCAAATCGTTTAATTGTAACATTTTTTGAGTTCAAAGTTCAAAAATTTTACTACTTTTTTTTAGTCTTAGATTTTGTAAAATTTCGAACATTTAAGAACAAACTTGTGAACAGTGGCGCACCCAGGATTTTAGCTTAGGGGGGGGGGACTGTGCTTCAAATACTGCTGAAATCGGTTATAGTGACCTCAATTATAGTTATAACGTCAAAATATTCGGTACTAGACTACTTGCCCATAGAACACAAGCTCGCGAGCAATGTAAATCATTATAGAGTCAAATAATTATCTGCTCATTTCAGTGATGTTTTAGCCGAGTTTAATTGTGTTTCATATACTAACTGTATTTGTACTACTTTTTATTATGATTTACTTTCATATCATCCATATAGAAATAACCCCAATTTTGTAATTTAATTTGATTTTAGAAAAATAATAGGTAAGTTATAAGAGATTAACTACAAGAGTATAGATCAAAGGCCCGTTAAAATAGGAAGACATGGCAGAACAAATAGGGGGGGGGTCGCGACCTTAGGAGCTTCAAATCATTTTATTCAATTTATTTCAATCTTAATTTTATACTTTCTCTTAAATGACAGGGAAAATTAACTTTTCGAGTTAGAATTGCTTTCCTTTTTCCAGTTTTTTCCCCTTTAAGCCTCACATTCTTTTTAAGCCTTTATTTTTTAACGCTTTCCAAAGAACTTGAAATGTTTATGCTTCCAGTTTGTCTGTCTACCCGTGCTCTAACTGTTGCAATTATGCAATTTTTATATGATAATGCAAAGTACCATAGCATGTACCCTATTGAAAAGGATGCAGGTACCATTTATATGTAGTTCTTTTACAGGAGCACACAAAATAATTCTAATGCATTGCAGCCTATGGGCAAAGAATGTTCAGAGTACATTTTAGAAACGTTCATCTATTTGAAGCAAAACTAAATTGGTATTTATTATTGACGTTTATGAGAGCATTCTGTCCATCGGCATGGGTGGACGTAGCGTTGATACCTATACAGGGCTAACAAAATAGCACTCATAGATTAGGCTTTAAGAGTAGGATTTAAAACAATAGTTTCTTCTTGACTTTAGCCTGCTCACTACCGCAGGCGCGTAGCCAGGAAAAATTTTCGGGGGGGGGGGATATGCACCTGGAAAATATTTCGGGGGGGATATGAACTTATATGTGTATAAATAGACGGAATTTCATCACTAATCCAAAAATTTCGGGGGGGATATATCCCGATATCCCCCCCCTGGCTACGCCCCTGCACTACCGTCGTTGCTAAGACGCAATGGCAGAAATTCCTCCCTCCTGGATAAATCATTGCTTCCAAGCTTGAGTCTTTGAATGCCCTGGCATGGCCCAGCCATGCGCTTGTGCAAAGCTGTGGCCAGAGCAGAAACTCATGCCGGAAAGCAACGATGGACGCAGGAAGGAGGAATCTCTGCCGTCGCGTCTTTAGCAACGCCGGGAGCGAACAGTTAACTGTTCGTCGTGCAATAGCATTCCAGCCAACATCTAGCTAAGAAAATAGTATATTTATGTGGTATCATAATCTTAAAATTACTTATCTAAGTCACAAAACACTCTTCGAAATTCTATGTATCTATGTATCTAAATTCTATGTATCATTTTTAAAAAATATAATTTGACATAACACGACACAGTTATGGTTTTTAAAGTGAAAAGTTTTTCTAACAGCTTATGTTTGAAATTTCAATCACACATAAGGTGATGATATTAAAAATAGAATTTGTAAAAGAGCTCAGAAATAGAATTCTTTTAACATAAAATGCATAAAACGTCAATGTTTCTGTACATTCACAAGCATAGGCGCACCCACGGAGGGGGCTATGGGAGCTCAAGCCCCCCTAAAGGTGGAAAGTTAGAATTGAAAAGCATCAAAAATTGGAAATTGTCAAATGATTTATTTGTTTTCGTTTTTAAAATTGCCTTCAAATTATTTCTAAAATACCTTTTACCAAAAAAGGATGATAGTTCTTAAGTAAAAACTTACACGCTTAAATCTATTAATAAAAACTAACACTCCTTTATTGATTAAATTTCTTATCGGCTGATTTAAATCCTTTTACGCTAAAAAATACTCATTAAAGACAATAATTTGTTATCTCCTCAATTCCCCTCAATGCTCAGGATTCGCTAGATTCTATTATACTCCATTTTTCACTAAAATCTTGTCTATTTGAGAATTCTGTCTCTCCCCCACGAAAGATGCGTAGTAAGATATCCTATTACTATTACGTGACCAACGCTCTTAACGGAAAACGGTACATAGTCACCACAGAAACACAACGCGGGAAGCGGGAATCGTATGGCTTGCGGTGAGCATCCAAGAGCAAACATGTCGTTATCAAAATATGAATTAAAAGGGTTTCTAAAGAGGATACCCGATGATACATTAGAATGGTGATAATTTTATTTTATATCCGAATACCAAATGCATCTTTTTCATATTCAGAATTGTGAAATAAATTCAACCTAAATGTGGAGACGATGCTTTCGGTAAAAATTTTGTTTTAATGGACATAGTTTCTTACGATTGGATTATAAAAATCTCGTCGCTCTTGTAAAACAAATGAAGTTATGATATCTTCAGTCAAGTGAGTAAGTACTATTTTACCTTTTTCGTGTAAATAAATTTGGTTGCTGCTTTAATTAAATCTCACAGCTGGTTTAACCATGATTGCATTTGTGTATTCTGACTGTACTGTGAATTCGTTTTATAACTAGAGACTATAGTGAAATTATATTCTATTTATTAAAAAAATACTTTTTTATAGTGTATTAAGATATATGTAATGTATTTGCCTTGATTTAAAATTTATTTTCTCGGGCTTATAATCATAGATTACAGCTCTGATAATAAAAAATGAAGAAAACGAATAATTCAATATATTAATCAAAAACAGCAACTTTTCATAAGACACCCTTTTTCTAGCTTAAAATAATAATCTTAATTGAGTACAGATATATTAATTAAAAAAGGACAGACACTCTTCATTTTTGATTATTATTTACCTTAAATGGAGCTGTTGTATAATGCTCAAAAATTGAGAATTTTTCGCTCCATTGATTTTTGTCGATTAATGGAGCAAATTTTACTCAATCGGCAGAATGGCTGTTTGAAGTCAATAATTGAGTAAAAATATACTCCGTTTGATTATTATTTTACTCAATAGATTTAAGCGTGTATAATCTAATCGGTGATGATCTTTTTCTTGGAGAATGGATTTGAGGGAGCTCCAACAGTTTGTATGAAAATTCTGTTTCCATTATGACAGTTATTTCGCGTTCTTCTTTTAGTCATTATCAAAACAACTACATATCACATTTTGTGCACTGCACTTATTGTCGTTTTCTTTTGTTTACAACTAGTTTCGTGTTTTTGCTTACAACTGGTTTCAATCTTCAGTCTTAAATGCACACTGCAGCAAACTTTTACTTCTTTTTGTTAAATGCTAGAGATTTTTTTTAATTTATTTATTTTTACCAAATTGATGTATTAATTTATCTTAAAAGCTAAAGATGGTTTTCTTCTAATCAAGGTATGCTAAGATTTACACGCTTAAACTCAAAGAGCGAGAAAAACGATACATCGCGGAGCGATCAGTTTCCATGAAAACCGACCGGTTTTCCCCCGAAAGTGCTCTTTAAGTAGTCTTTTTTCCGAGAACTTCTTTCTTCCCTTCCTGTTTTTCCCAAGAAATTCCGTCCTCGCTTATTGTTATATTCCGCTCCGCTCTTGTGATCGAAAAACGCTCCTAAAGGAGAAGCTCACTTTTGAAAACTGGCTCACTTTTCGCTCTGACTGATCGAATTATCTCGTTTGGTTTAAGCGTGTAGATTCCAAGGTATGCCAAGGCTCCTCCAAGTATATGTTTGACTTTGGCTCTGTTGCTGTCTAGCTAACCGAGCCAGGCGCGTAGCCAGGAAAATTTTTCGGGGGGGGGATATGAACTTATATGTGTATAAATAGACGGAATTTCATCACTAATACAAAAATTTCGGGGGAGGGAATATATCCCGATATCCCCCCCCCTGGCTACGCCCCTGGAGCTAACCGGAATAGGGGACACACGGACACACTATTTTCTACAGTACAAGGGAATTTCTTCTCGGGGTCCCCTAATTTTGAACCAATTCCAGAAGAGGGACCAAAACCCTGAAATCGGCACTCCCCAGAGGTATCATTTAACAACTTGGAGGACATTGGAGCCACGACAGATTTTACGTGCACCAGCTCCCATTACCGTACACGTTCCCACAGCAGTCGAGCCGAGAGGAAGTTGACAATCCCAAGCACTGTCCAAGCCGGATGCTGCTTCACTTGCCGTGCTTTTATGGGAACGGAGTTTAACACCCAGACCACTGCGGGACTGAATATTCTCGTTCTCATCCTCAGTATTTCTCCCACAGACATGCGCACAGAAGATTCTTAATTAGATTACTATGGACATGTGAGATGACTATTTGCTTTGGGAAAAATGCCGGGGCAGGTGTCATGGGACGTATGTGGTGTCAAATGCAGAGAGCTGATCCTCCGACTCTCCCTTTTGTGTATCTGGCCACCCAGTGCCGAGCGCTCTTTATTCATTCTCACTTCTTCCTTTTGACTGATGCGAATGGGATAGGAATTTCTCACTCGGTTTTGTATGCACTGGAAGTAGGACGTCAAAGAGACAAAAGTTAGAAAAAGTGCCGATTAAAAACTCTTTCGAATACTAGAATGAGGAGTTTTGGAAGTTTGGAATAGCAATTTTGCCGACTGTATTTTAAGATGGGGGGGGGTGTCTCACCCCCCCGTGGGATCGGCCCTGATGTGAACGAGGATTTTCTACCATGAACTTAATTTGTACTTCCCAACGTGCTTCACTTAGCATTGAAACTTATCAAATTTGATATTCATTAGATTAGTCGGTCCTCCGATCAACAAATTTGAACCAGAATCATTTGTTCGTTCATGGTTAGCTTATGGCCGTCACAGTGCTATTGATACTCAATCAAAAGCCAGGAAAGAAAAAGAGGAAGCTCCTGATTTATTAGTTCTGTGGAATATTTTTAATTAACACACAGGTATGTGTATTTAAAAAGAAATAACAAATGCCACATTTTTAACAAGCAATTGTTCAACAAATGTTTAACATTTTCTAAGTAATTTGAATTTTCTTGAATTTCCTCGTCTTCATAATTATGGTATATAAATTTCTTTGTTTCTTCATGTGTTAAAAATTATGACATTATTTCTTTCACTTGTTTTTATTAAGTATATCAATCACTTCTACATTACTTTAACAGTTTTCTTACTTTATTTCTTTTATTTAGGAGAAAATAAAATTACTTTACATGTTGCAAAACGTGCAGAAATCTAAAATCTGCACAAGGTCTGCTCCCAATTTGCAGATTTTGGGTCTTCTACTGTATATCGTTCATATTTCTTCATGCTAATTCCAGATCATTTATTATTAACCGTTTTGTGAAATATTTATTTGTGTGATTATGAAAACGCTACGCTAGGGCGATCTGTCAAGGATGGAGGATGCCTTGGAAGGGGTACTTTCTAAGAGTAAAATAAAATAATAAAAAACTTTGTAAAACAACACCATAAAGTTTACTTGATTACTTTCTAAGGGGTTCTAACGCGTATTCACGTTACATCTGGAGAAAACCTACCAAAACTACAGACCGTTAGATCGACAGCCGCGCGATGCGACCCGAACCCGGGACCTTCACACTTCGGCCGTCTACCATTTTCAGTGATAAAACAACTGTGCCATGAAATAATAAAAATATCTCAAATACTACTACACGGGAAAATATTTGAATAATTATTTTAATTGAATGTTCTACCTACCCCGTACATACGCCGCTGTATATGAGCATAAGATCGAGAATATTAGGGCTCCGGTACTTCTTTTGCTAGAAATTAAGCCCTGACTCATGGGGAAATCCTTACACTGGAAGGGAAGGCCTTCCGTAATTATCTCGAACCTATCGGCCCTTGGGCTAACGGGCCATACCCTTTGGATGAGATTTTTGGACGAGATAATACCTTGGTCCAGGGCCCACGTACTTTCTTCAAAGACGTCTTTTTCAGTCTGCTGGCCAAGGAAGTGGCAGGTCGGGCAACACCGAAGATAGCACGAGGAGCAAAGATATTGCCGGCAAATAGGGAGAAAGCACTGTCCAGATTCACGATTCAGCTTTGGGAGCGAGATCCAACGATGGACGCCGTACGGCGTTGTATGAAACTTCGAGTTTTTTCAGGTCGGTGCCAGACCCTACCTGATAGATTGGGCAAGCATACTCTATGACCCCTTTTATGATCAAATTCCCCAGCCTCAGCAAGTCGCTGGTACGAGCACCCCAAGACAGGGACGCAAACGCCTTAAGCAAGTTGAGCCTCCTGTCACACTTCCGACGAATCATCGCGAAATGCTCCCTAAAAGAGAGGTTATTGGAAAAGGTGCAACCCAAACTTTTTACCGTCTTCCTCCAGAGTAAAGGGGACCACTGCAGTTGAACCTGATTTATACGGGCAGAGAGTTTTATTGGAAAAGTTGATTGCCTCGCTTTTATCTGAGCGGAGAGAGAGCTTCCAATATCTACACCAACGGTTCAACCGATTCAGAGCCTCTTGCAGCTGAGCTAAAGCGCAAAGGGGGGGTCTTTGTGGGACGTATAAACCACTACATCATCAATGTACACAATTGCGCGTATCCCAGAGTCGAATATCTCGAAAATATTCCACATACAAATCATAAACAATAAAGGGGACAGTACCGTCCCTTTCGGGACGCCCCTCTAAGACGGCACCGACGTAGAGCACGTACCTCTCCAACGAACTTTGATGTGACGAATGCTTAGCCAATTGGCTATCCACTTTCCAAAATTGCCCCTAATACCGATCATGGTCATTTTGTACACAAGAGCATCTCTCCATACGGAGTCGTAAGCTGAGTTAATGTCCAGTTTGACGCCAGAACCCAGTTTCCCAGTATCCTGGCTTCTTTAATATCCTTCCATAGAACCCGGAGGGCCCTGGTACAGTCCCTGTTAACTAAGAACCCGAAATGACATGGGTGGAAGATATTCCTATTGATCACATGATTCAGCAACCTTTTCAGGAGCATCCTTTCCATAATTTTTGCAGCAAGACGCGGTGAGAGAAATCGGACGGTAAGAGACCAAAGCCATAGGGCGGCCGCTCTTCCATATTGGGAGAATAAGTGCAGAGGTCCAAGCTTGAGGAACACTACCATTACAAAGCATCTCATTGAAAGCGGCGAGTAGCTTCTTTCTACTCGCGGGAGAAAGGGCTTTAAACCGTTCAGCAGAAATCCTATCTCCCCCCCCAGGGAGTTGCACATGGCAACTTGGCATTACCGATAGTCCTGTTCCCCTAGTAGCAATGACTGCTCATTTTCTGCATGGGCGTTCATCCACTCATCGTTAACTCGCCGACTCATCGAAATAAGACATCGGCAATAGCACTTTTGATTTTCTGCAATAGATGAATGTTTATTCATGCATAGAGGTGATCTAGACGAGCAATTTCGCCGATGGGAAACCGACAAGCAATTTTTTATCCGAAACTGCAGCTCTAGAGTCATCGGGCCTTGCAGGTCTCCCATTTGTTTGCATTTTACCAAAATTCCTATAAATATTTGAGCAATTTAGATGTGCCTTTGCATAATCTAAGGAAAATTTGAACAATTCTTGAATTAATCGCATAATTTACTTCAAATTTCCTATATTGGGGTCGGGACGGGGCAGGGGGTGGGATTCCCCCTTGTCCCTTCCCATAAAATTTGGATTTGAAAAGAAATATTTACAAAAAAAAAAAAAAAAAACATATAAGAGTTTATTACATAAAATCGTTTGTAATATTTAAATAATAAAAAAAACTCTGTTTAAAAAAAAAAGAAAAGAAATCTAGTTGAGCGTCAGCTGCATTTGTACGGTAGCGTGCAAAAAACAGATGGGGACACAATTATAGGACGAACAGGACGATTTATTTCACTATCACAAACACATCCATAAAAACACAGGGTTACATTCACATTACATTATATTCGCGGTGTTAGGTGTGTGCTACAACCACAAGAGTCCGTTTTAAACTCGCGGTACATCTCCATGCATTCTTCAATACCGTCGCTGTCTCTGCGCCTTCTCGAACTGAAAACAGAACAACTTCTGACGTATGGCGCCATCGCATGGAGAAGGGTCTGCTCGACGTCATAACAGTCTATACTCCTCCCCTCACGGAGGAAAACTTTTCACGAGTTTGGAGGGAAAAGTTTTTACCTGAAAATCTTCAAAGTTTGTCAGTCCTCAAAGTTTGTTAAAAATAATTAATTAGGGCCGACAAATCCTATTTCAGTGCCAGTTCAGTGCCATTCAAAGAACAGTGCATTTCCCCAAACAAAAAATTCAATTATAACTACATATAAAAAAGTTACATGAACTTCACTAATAATCAGAAGATATGACCAAATAATACAATTATTTACAATATTAGTAGAAATATAAATTCAAACAAAACAGATAATAACATTATAATTTCTTAATTGCCTTTAATTTAGGGGAGACGACTTAAGCTGTCAGCCTTTTGATGAAGTTTGCCCTTTTTATGAACAACTTCATAATTGTATGGCTGTAAAGTTAGGGCCCATCTTAAAAGTCGCGGATTTGTCCCACTGTTTTTCCCTAACCACACTAAAGGATTATGATCCGTCTGAATAATGAATTTGTGCTGTCCATCGAGATAACACTTCAACTTTTGTACAGCATAAATTATTGCTGCACATTCCTTTTCAATAGTACTATAATTTTGTTCGGCGGAAGAAAACTTTCTACTTAAGTACATTATTGGATGTTCGTCATTTTCTACTTGTGATAAGGACAACACCAATTCCATAATTGGAGGCGTCGCACTGTACGAGGAACGGTTTTGTAAAATTTGGACTGTGCAACACTGGTCTTTCCGTTAACCTTCTTTTAAGTTCATCGAATGCAGTTTGACATGCTTCCGTCCATCTTATAGCTGACATGCGACTTTTTCCTTTTAGTAGGTCTGTCAATGGTGCTGAAATCACGGAAAATTCGGGAATGTACCTTCGATAATATCCAGCCAGTCCTAGAAATGACCTAATGTGTGTTTTCGTAGAAGGAGTAGGGAAGTCTCTTATGGCTTGGACTTTAACTTCCCCTGGTCTTCGTTGTCCTTGACCAACTACATGACCTAAGTACTTCACGGTCGCTTTTGCAAACTGACATTTTGATGGTTTTATATGCAACTTAGCTGTCTTCATCTTTTCGAATACAATTTTTAAATGCGATATATGCTCTTCCCACGTAGGAGAAAATATGGCGACATCATCGAGATATGGCACGGAAAATTCTTCGCAAGTTTTTAACAGTCCAGCCATCAACCGGCTGAAATCATATGGAGCATTTTTTAGTCCAAACGGTAACCGTAACGGTTTGAAAATACCAAAGCTGGTACAGAAAGCAGCATAACGCTGAGCTCGTGCCGTTAATGGGATTTGCCAATAACCTCTGGTCAAATCCACTAGTTGCTCTATATTTGGTAGTGGAAAATACTGCGTTTTAGTGACGTTGTTCAATTTCCTATAGTCAGTGCAGGGTCGGGGATATTTCCCGGGGACTTCAACTAAGATGAGCGGGGATGAAAAGTCGGATTCGCCTTCCTCAATTATTCCGAGAGTCAGCATCTTTTCTACTTCTTTCTTTAAAATTTCACTTTGTCTAGGCGACAACCGGTATGGCTTTGTACAAATTGGTTTCTCGGATTCCAATTCAATATCATGTTTAGTAAGGTTCGTACATCCTGGCTCATTTGAGAAAATGCCAGAATACTCAGATATTAGAAGTCTGAGAGTTTCACGTTCACTTTCAGAAAGTCGGGAGTTTGACTCTATGTTTTGGAAAAGTTCAGACTCTTCATTTTTACAGGAGTTCAGCTGCAAACACGGCATTTCTTCTTCATCAGCATCTGGTTCTTCCGTATATAACAAATTTATATTTTCTGGTCTTTGATAATAAGGTTTCAGCATATTGATATGATACACATGATTTTTTTCTTTGTCTGGAAATTTAACAACATAGTTTGTTTCAGATAATTGTTGGATAATTTGTCCAGGACCTACCCACTGCACGGACAATTTATTCGGCTTTGAAGGAGCCACCACAAGCACTAAGTCTCCCTTTTCAAACTTGCGTTCTGTAGCCTTTCGATCATACCATAGTTTTTGTTTTTCTTTTACGTTTTCCATTTGCTGAATTGCAAGATCTTGGCATCTCTTCATACGATTCATAAGTTCAAAGACATATTCAACTACACTACTTTCTGTCTCTTCTTCACCTTTCAACTTTTCGTAGAGAAGCATGATGGGAGTTCTTAAGTTTTTTCCGTGAACCAATTCAGCTGGAGAAAATCCGGTACTATCATGAGTTACCGTTCGAAGAGCGAAAAGAGCCTGGGGTAAGATATTTTCCCAGTCTGGTCCAGATTCAAAACATAGGACTCTGAGAATTCTTTTTAGAGTTCTGTGCATTCTCTCCACTGGATTACTTTGGGGGTGATAAACGGAGCTTCGCACCACCTTTATTCCAAACCTTTCTAGAAATTCCGATGTAAGTGCACTCACGAAAGATGATCCCTGGTCGGTCTGCAATTCTTTAGGGAATCCCATGCGACTAAAAATCTGAAGTAGCACATTTACAACAGTGGTCGAACAGAGATTTTCCACAGGGATTGCGTCCCTTTGCAAGAAGACATGCAAATTGCAGTTATAATGTATCTGTTTCCTGAGGGTGTCACGGGCAAAGGCCCACAAGCATCAACATTTATTTTCGTAAAAATTTCTGTGATAACTGGTACGATCTTTAATGGAGCCTTCTTCTTTTCTTGAGGTTTTCCAGCTCTTTGGCAACTGTCACAAGCCTTCACGAAATTCTCAACATCTCGGTAACAGTTGGGCCAATAGAAACTTTTAAAGAGTGCATCTTTAGTTTTTGTTGCTCCAAGATGAGCCGCTGTTCCTTCATGACAAATTTTCATTAACTGTTCACGATACTCCTCTGGAACTACTAGCAGTCGTCTTTCTGTTCCATGTTTGTCTTCCTTCTTATAAAATAACAGTTCATTATTTAATTCAAATTTACTATTTTCCTTAACTGTAGCTAATTCCATTAGAGACTTTAATTCTGCGCTTCTACTTTGAGCTGACTTGAATTCTTCAGGTGTGATCTTCAAAAGATTAGGAGTTTCAACAAAAGGCTCCGGTGATGGTAATATACTTTTTTCTTCATCAGTGATTTCGGTTAGGTCAATGATCTCTTGACAACTTTCATTAGAGATTTCTTGCGATTTCTCATCTTCCTTTCGTAATTCTTCTTTCTTCTTAGAACGTGTTTGAACTGCGTTTATCATATGCATTTCCACATCTTTATTTTTCTTCATACTGTCGATCAATGCAGCTGTCTTATTTCCTAACAAATATTTACTTTCTACCCATTTATACGGTTGTACTGCTGCTTTCGTTACAACATGCCCAAAACTACCTTCTAATTCTATTTCGGCTAATGGTAGACATGTAGCAGTCTCTATCAATGGTGATCTCACCCACACATATTCACCTGTAAACATATAAGGCTTCACCAACTTAGAGCAAACCAAATCTAATGTGGCTCCAGTATCGCGGAGTATGGAAACTTCTGCACCATTTACTTTACCTAAGGTGGTATAAGGAGCCATCAGGTGATCTACATCTCCGTCAGCGATATCGTTTGCAGCCACCACTTCTTTCAGTTTTGGACACTGAGGTCTAAGGTGATTATAAGAACCACACTCGTAGCATCGCGGCTGTTTTCTCTGCTCAAATTCCCTTTCTTTGTTCTTCTGTGGATCGTATTTTGTTTGATTCTTATACCTCTTGTCTTCACCCCTTAATTTTCCGTCTAACTTCCTAGAGTAGTCTGAGTTTTTCGATGATTGTCGATATCCGGTTCTTTTGAAACTATCTTTGATATTTTCATATTCGTCTATTTTATCTGCCAAGTCAAAAGGAGAAACCATTTTCATCCAGTCTTCCAGGAAATGATCTTTTATTTCTTGGGGCGCACGTCTCTTCAACTGTTCTGTAACCATTAATTCTTTCAGTTGTTCAAGCGTAGTAATCTTTAATTCAGAAGTCCATTCTTCGAAATAGCTATTTAACTCGTGAGCATAATTCCGCCATGTTTTTTCAAAACTCTTCTGATGCCTATAAAATAACTGTTTCAACCTTTCAGCATTTAATTTGTACCGCTTCAGTATCAACTCCTTAACATAGTCGTAGTCTTTAACCTTTTCTACGGGTTCTCGAGCCAACATATTCGTTACTTCACTCGGCAAAACACTAAGTAAATACGCAACCCAATCTTCTTTAGAAACTCTAGCCATTTCTGCACGACGCTCAAAATTTATTAGATAGAGTCCTATTTCATCTTTCTTTTCATCGAATTTTGGGTTAATTTTCAATAATTCTACTTTAGGACCCGTCTGACTGCCACTTGAGAAGTTGGTACACAACGTACGCTAATCGCCTGTAGAAGCACACAATTCTAACCGTTTCATTTCTAATGCAAATTCTCTATCTTTCTCTTCTTTAAGTCTCTCTTCTTCACGTTCAGCTTTTTCCCTTTCTTCAGATTTAATTCTATCACTTATTATCACACACAAATTCACAAATTCTTTTACAAATTCTTCATCATAGTTCTTGCTATTTAATATCAAATTCTTTAAATCGATCATTTTAAGATCATCAGTAACCTCCTCCCCTAACTCTTGAGCAATTGTTCTTAATTCCTCTTTACGCGCCTTCGCGAGATAGGCCATTTTAATAGTTTGATTTTTTCAAGAAATTCCTCAGCAACGATACGAATAGAATTAGGGAAAAGTTAATGCTAATTCTAACCAAATTAATTTTCTGGTTCTTCAGATGACCCACAAAAAATTTTAGTAATAAACAATGCACAAAATACTCAATTTTAAACTTTTTCTAAAAAACCACTTAATGTCTTAAAAACTTTAAATGGCAACCATGAAAATGTTTATCATCTTTAAATTTGCCAAAATCGTATAACTTATACCGACAAAATCATAAACATTAGTAAACCAATTAAACACATAAATAATAATAAATGAACAATGTACAATATAATTATTTAATTTTACTTAATTAATATTTTACTAATGATACTACTTAAATCAAAAGCAAACTACACCCATCTACAAATTACTTTACGAAGTTTACTTCCGTTTCTAAAAAAATGATAACAGAATTAAACACTCTTATAATATTCCCTGAGGATTTCAATTATTTTCTTCGAAAGCTGCTTAACAAACCAAAACTGTTTTTCTTTTCAAATGAAATCAAACAATATAATGCGATCAAGCCATAAAGAATTTTTTTTCAAAATTATTCAACACAAAATTCAAAACAAGGTCAAACTGCGTATGAGAAAATATATTCTTTTAAACAAAACACAACCTTCATAATATTTTCTGAGAACAAAATTTTCTAATTGAAATACGTAATTTCAGTAAATACCTCTCTTTTTTCTTATGAGAGCAAAAATTAGTCTTAAATCTGAATACACAGAATAAAACTATTTAAAAGTGTTCTCAAACTAATCACATTCACTTCATGAAAACAGAAGGTAATTCCTATGTAAATAGCAACTCTTAATGAATCATATAATCAAGATTAATCAAAATGGTATATTCACAATAAAATAATAATTGTTTTCTTAACTCAAAATGTTAAAAAAAAAATATTTTCATCTCACACTCTGCTTAGCTTTCAGGAAAACCAATATACTTATTTTAAACGATAATACAACCACTAAAACAAGTAATTATAGCATAAACACTCTTTTACTCAAATCGAAACCAAAATACATATACTTGTCTTAAACGATAATACAACCGCTAAAACAAATAATTAAATACCATTAACACTATTTACCTTAATCGAAACCAAAATACATATACTTATCTTAAACGATAATACAACCGCTAAAATAAGCAATTAAATAGTATAAGCACAACCTGTTCCAAAACGACCCCAAAATCAAATTTAGTAACCTTAATACAAAAGCACTGTTTTAGATGAATTAAAAAGGCACTGTTTTAGAACTGGCACTTACCCACTAAAAATAATCATTTCTTAAAACACTGGTTTTCGATGCACTGGTTCAATCCGTAAAGCTGCCACCAAATGTATTCCTCATCTGTACGGTAGCGTGCAAAAAACAGATGGGGACACAATTACAGGACGAACAGGACGATTTATTTCACTATCACAAACACATCCATAAAAACACAGGGTTACATTCACATTACATTATATTCGCGGTGTTAGGTGTGTGCTACAACCACAAGAGTCCGTTTTAAACTCGCGGTACATCTCCATGCATTCTTCAACACCGTCGCTGTCTCTGCGCCTTCTCGAACTGAAAACAAAACAACTTCTGACGTATGGCGCCATCGCATGGAGAAGGGTCTGCTCGACGTCATAACACATTATAAGAATAACGGAAGCTTCATTAAAATGAGCAACTCTTTTGAAACCTCATTAATCTAAACAGCAAAATAGAAATCAGTTAATTTTTAAAAGTTATCCAAGAAATATGAAAGTTAAAATCCCACTAAAACTCTCATACAATTTGCAATATTGTTTTTAATTATTAATTTTGAATGGTGCTGCTACTTACATACATTGGTAAAAATTGAAATTAATTTCTTACCAATCGAATAATTTGACTATTATTAATAATAGCTGAACATCACTTTGTCAAAATTTCACTTCAAGTCCCAATCTGAGACTAAAATAACCGCTACTTCGACATTTGACTTATACATGACAAGTCTGTATGGTCTTGGGGTAGAGCGTCAGTCTGTTACTCAGTACGCTCAGGGTTCGGGCCTGGTGGGGGAGGATTTTCTTTCAGAAAAACAGAAATTTTTGCTGCCAGTCGTTTATTTTTTATTGAGAAATATATTTTAAACAGTTTATCGGTTTCTCATCCGTTTTTTTTCTTTATTTCATCACAGTCATCGAAAAACGATGATTGGCTTGATTAGGAATGGACGCGAGATGAAAAATAGGCTGCAGCGTCTCTCAAAATCGCTGAAAAGCCTTGTCTCGTATCGCAAAAATCTCTATATCACAATGTAAAATGTGCCTGTCTCGTCTCGCAAATTTCTGTCTCGCAGTCCATCGCTAGGTTTGATAGGCCCTCGAAAGGACATTTTGTACCAGTTACCGAGGATGTTACCCCGTTTTGGGGTGAAAAGCCGAGATCGGCCATTCCTCGTTCTCCTCTGATTAAACTCACCCGCCTCTCATCGACCGATGGGTTATTGCTACTAGGATCAGTTCCTCTGCAGCAAACTTTTTATCCCATTCTGCATCCGATGAGCTCAAGTCATAGGGGATGCCTTCCAAATTGGTATCGCATCCAAAGTGGGTTGCAAAGATGGCTTCCTGAACCCCTCTGTCCGAATAAGTGCCGCCTTCGTGTTCGATGATCAAGTGGGAATCGCTCCCAGTCTGCCGTCTAGCTAGAGCTGTAATTATAGGATAAAGATTACTCTCACTACTGTTCCTGCAAAGATTACCCCAAAAGGCCTTTGCTTTAGTTCTCATGCACTGCCTGAGCCGGGCAGCACATATATATTATATTCTTATAAGCTTCCCAGTATTCGCGAGAAAGGTGCTTTTGAGCCAAACGGAGATTTTTTCTCTTCTTCCAAGGAGCCAGGAGTATTGAGAGTCCTACCAGGCTGGGTTCGACTCTGGTGTTTTGGCTCTAAGAAGCCCATCCTGATCTTCAATTGGTCTTAAAGCACTTATCTTAGGATCGTTAGTTCCCGTGAACGCTTCCTTCTGAATTATCCGATAAAGCATTTTTTCAGATCTTTCAAACTCATCTACTGTAATCTTATGTGCCATATTTTTTTCAGGCTTTTTCAAATTATGGTAAAATCTGAAAATCCAGGCTATCATTCTTACTATTTTTCTAAAGGACGAAAAATATCGGTAATACCAATCTGATTTGTCTTCTTGGTCCAATAGAGTTGTCGTATTGCTGGCCGTTACTACCGCTTTTCGTCTCTCTCTATTCACAACTTCGGAATCTGACGTAACTTCGGACGTAATGGGCCATTCTTCAGGTGGTTGGTATATCCACTTGGATCCTAGCCACCACTTGGATCTTTCTAATTCTTTTGGGTAACACCCCCGGGATGGCAGGTCTGCGGGATTAAATTTTCCTGGTATATGGTTCGAGGCATTTGGATCACTAATACTTCTGATTTCCCTCACTCTATTTTGTACAAACGTCGCCCAGTTTTCTTCTATTTTAATCCAATAGAGGGCGTTCATCGAATCACTCCAATAGTGCGTTTGGATGTTTTCTAACTCTATATCTTCTTTCACAGTTTCCACCAATCGGGCCCCTATGGTACAGGACAAAATTTCAAGGCGAGGAATCGTTGTTGGCTTCACGAGCGCTATTTTAGACTTTGACTGTACAAGCTGGCACTCCACGGAGTGACCACGATCCCGCCTCACGAAGACGCACGTTGCGTAACTTATCGAGCTTGCGTCACAAAAAACGTGCAAAGACACGTCTTTATCTATGTCTGGCATTTTTCTGGCAATTCTTATTTCTCTTAAATAAGACAGCTGATTTAACCAACGAAGGAATTTTCGGGATAAGTCGGGAGGTAGAATCTCATCCCATGTAATTTTCCTTTTCCAACACTCCTGCAGAATTTGTTTTGGGATGAGCGTGACTGGGCTTGTAAACCCTATGGGGTCAAACAGTTTATGCATAATCGACAGAACGTTTCTCTTACTTAATGAAAGTTTTGAATCATTTCTTACTCCACAAGACAAGGCATCCTCTTTTAGGTGCCATTTAAGACCCAAGACCTGGACTATTTCTTCTTGATTTTCCCTAGATATATCTAACTCTGGATCTTCGACTATAGGATTGTGTTTCCATCCCCTTAGGTCAAACTTCGCCGCTCCCATTATTTCTTTCGATTCAGACATGAAGTTATTCAATTCTTCAACAGAGTTGAGTTGACACTTGCGACGCAATTGTCCACATACATGCTCTTGTTCAATTTTGCAGCAGTGTCCTGTTGGTGTTCTGGCACATTATCTAAGTGGTGGTTGATAGTGGCCGCAAGCAAGAATGGGCTGGCATTTACGCCAAAATCTACCCTTCGGTGTCGGTACACTTTTAGCTTTGAACGGTCGCCTCCCTTCCACCAGAGAAAACGGAGGAAGTCTCTGTCTTGAGGATGAAGGCCAATTTGCAGAAATGCCTTTCGGATGTCTGCAATAACACCGTACTTGCCCATACGGAATCTGTTCAGGATCTTAGGAATCAGCTCAAGGTAATTCGGCCCCTTTTGGAGGCAGTCATTTAACGCTATCGAGTTTTTTGCCTTGGCTGATGCGTCAAAGACTGGGCGGATTCGTGTGGTGGAACTTTCTTTTATCACCGCCCTATGTGGCAAGTAGTTGCATGCCCTTTTTGTTTCGTCTAAATCACTAACTGCTTCTATGATGGCCTCTCCAACCCACTCCTCGAACATATTTTCATACTGATTCAAACAGTCTTTAATTTGAAGTTTTTTCACACATTTTTTAAATCTAGTTTTTGCCATGGGCAAGTTATCAGGGAGTTCTGGATGGCTTTCCAGCCACGGGAGTGACACCTCGTATCTTCCCTCACTGTCTCTTGTTATAGTGTTGTTAAAATATTTCACTGTTAAGTCTTCGATTTCCTTCTTTGTCTGAGAGAGTGCAGGGTCAGTAATCCCAAGTGAATCAAGCGACCATAAATCAGAAAGTTTAACACTATTTACGTGTAAAGGCAAAAGAACCTCATTATGTCCCATTGAATTTTCCTCAGAACAAACTCCCATAATTGTCCAACCTAAATGCGTGTTCATGGCCACCAATCCACCTGACAAAGTTTTAATCTCACCGGTAAATATTTTGATTGGTGCTCCGCACCAATCAAAATATTTATTTCTCTGGGATATTTATCATACAAACAAGAATTTTCGTCAATGGTCAGATAACTAAGAATAATTCCGTGACCTCCCAATTCCCTTATAATTTCAGGATTCTCTAATTTAGGAATAGTTGAGCAAATCTTCTCCTGATCCTTTACGTTTAAGATGCAACTAAAACTACCATCTACACCCTCCAAAAAAAGTATTCGAGCAAGAGAGAAATTTCCTAATTTAGATTTGCGAATAATAATTGAGTTTTTGAAAAACGCACAACTTGATAGAAATATAGAAAGTCATATTTATACATAGCCTAATTCATATTCTTTGATAAATAATATTTAATATACGAAATTAACGTAGGAAATTTCTCTCTTGCTCGAATACTTTTTTTGGAGAGTGTACATTAGCTAGCTCAAGAGCGTATTTGTTATGTCTCACTCTTTCCTCAGTCCCGCCAAACCATCCGTGAACTACTACCACAGTTTCCTGATCCTCACTTCGCAAACCCAATTTTTTCGCTGCATATTTAGTTATGAATGATCGAGAGCTAGCTGTGTCTACTATCCCTCTGAGAAAATAATCACTTTCATTTCTAGTTACTTTAACAATCAGTGTCTGTAAATACACTTTAGCGCTAATCGAATTTGATAAACTAGAATACTGGTTAAATTCCGAGTTATATTGCTTATTCCCTTCATTTAAACTGCTAATGGTTTTAGGTTTTTTGTCTTTGTAACACATTATGCTTAAATGGGCCCTACTGCCACAATTTTCACAGTTAATAACACGTGACCGACATGAATCCGTTTATGAAAAGCGCGTAAGCACTTCTGTAACATAACGCATATTTTTTACATCTCTCTATCTTCTCTTTAAACGGGAACGTTTGAGCGAACGCGCAATCTTCCGATCGGTGTTTGTTATTTCCCATGGCGTCGGAGCAAAATACGCAGCTAATCCCCTCTTTTTTAATCTCCACTTCTGAGGTAATTAATTCAGCAGAGCTCGGCTTGCGCGCGTGGCTAACATCTGCGAGCAGCGTTGCCAGGTTTGGCTAATATTAGCCAATTTGGCTATTTTTGATCACGCTTGGCTAGAAAATTTATAAGGAAATTAGCCAACCCGGTTTTGGCTAATTTTTGGCTATTTTTATCGAGGTTGCAAGACATTGGCTAATATTATCTACTTTGGTTATTTTTTTTAGCATTTTTGACTCGATAAGTTTTTGGCAGAAATTTTCAATTCAAACTTTTCAGCCTTAGCAGGAAAGAAAATCAGTTAGCACAACCAACTCCAACACTGACACTGAGAGAAAGGCAGTGGCGTAGCGTAGGTTTTTCCCGCTCGAGGTAGATGCCAAATATGCCTCTTTCCACGCAGTGGTGGGAAAAACGACTTTTTTTTTTTTTGTTGTTGTGAGCTACAACTTCTGCTACTTTTCGAAAAATGTATATACCTACAAATACAACTACTTTTTGATGTGGTTAGTTACAACTACTTTTGAAATGGAGTCATGATGTGTATTGCGTATACTTTTAGATTTTATTATTTATTTTTAATAATTATATATATATATATGTGTGTATATTTAAAAGAAACATTTATACATACCGTGTTTACTCGCGTAATAGTTGCCCTCCCATAATCGTCGCATCCCCGTTTTGAAGAAGAAATAGCTTTAGAGTTACAATATTATGTAGTAGATTCTCCCCGCATAATAGTCGCTCCTAGACTTTCACCATGAAAAATTTGCCCCAAAATATGTGCGACTACTACACGAGTAAACAAGTTGTATATGTATATCGTAACCAGCAAATTCATGAAACAAACGGCAATATTACCAACTGCAATACTCCACAGAACTGAAAATCACCATAGTCAATTACATGATATAAGCAAGATAATGAAGATCATCCATCATTTTTGAAGTGCGAAAAACACAAAAAAGGGATAGAATAGAATTTATTTATTTAATACAAATATAAATAAATTATTGTCTATTTTATCTTTTATTGAAAAGATTAAAACTATATGTTAATGAGAAAAATACTTCTAAAAATTATCGTTAATGAGAAATAAAAGTAAAACTTCTTTAATTTAATCTAAAATTTTATTATCTTAGTTTTCCACATGGCAAAATCTTTAATAATACTATCATCAATATAAATTGCGCAAGAAATAAAGATAATTTCAAGAGCTTAAATTGCATAATGAATTTTAAGAAATCGTATGGACTTGAATTCATTACATCATTTTCATTCCCCGTAGCAAAGAATTATTCAAAGAATCTTCGAATTTTACAGGCGTGGACAACAGAATTTTCTTAATCTAGTATCATAAATTCTCTATTATTATAATTCATTTTTGTGTTCTATATTGTAAAACTAAAAATATTGAACAAAACATCTAATAACTTAAAATAGTTATCTGAAGTTTTCTACAAATTTCAAATTGAGAACGAAACTGGGGAATTACATAAAATGTTATTTACAGAAAAAAGGGGAGGACTAGGGTACTTGGTGCTATCCCTGCAAACGTAAAAAGGCGCTCCCCTTTACTTTCGCCCAAAGAAAATCCTTTCGAAGACGGCGCCCCGATGCAATGGTTACCTTGCTTACAGTATCAGTCCGTCCCTGCTTTACAAACGAAAACGAAACCATAATAGCCCTAATGTATATCCAGCGTTAATATAAAAAGAAAATGACGAAGATAATTTTAAAATAGAAACGCAGGTGCTAGGTAAAATGACAGGGGAAAAAAAAGTCATAAGTTTTGATAGCCGAAATAAGAAAAACATGATAATATAAACAAAAGCGGAAATAGTTTTATTTAAAAAATTGCTTGAATTTATGTTTGTCCGATAATAAGTAGATTTAATCTCTTAACCCTCTCGTCACCGAATTATAAAAAATTCGAGAAAAAAATTCCTGACCAATGCAATTTACTTTGGGAAATTGCACAATGCCCCTCTCTTGTCTTTATATTTGCATATTTTGTACAACTTCTTGAAATCAATTTTAACTGAGCTATACAGGATTAAGCTTTCATCAATTGAGAAACAGAAGCAGTCACACTTTCTGATAGAATTAACTAACTGTTCTTGAAAATACGGTCCTAAGCTATAAGTTACCAAGTAAGCTAATTTGTCTTTTACTCTTCCCTCACGATGGATGAGCCCCCATTTTCCCATCCTTATACAAACACATCGCTTGATGCTTTCGCGGTCCCAAAAATACGTTGCAGTTGCTTCCGGTTTCAGTCTGGCAATTAGTGAGAAAGGGTTAAAAAAAAAATTGATCCCATTATCCAATTTCCCGTTTTTTTCCAGACTTTCCGGACCCATTTTCCAATTTCCCGGCTTTTTCCAGACTTTCCGGAGCGGTAGACACCCTGTTATTGTATTGTATGAGAGATTCTTGAGTAATTAATAGGTACCTGTTTTGCTCGTTTGCCTTACCGCATGACCGATTTTGTTTTTATTTGAGGGTTGAGCATGTGCGGAATTCAAGAGCAGAAAATATAAGTTTCTCTTTAAATTTTTAAACAATTGTTTTAAATCAATAGATTTTGAGAGAAAGTCGCCTCTCCCCTCCTCTTATGTAAAAAAAAAACTCATCATACTCTATTCTAATTTCATATTCAGCAAAGCTTTATTAAAAATCCGAAAGATGGCGCTGCAATCGCCGGTTTGGCTATTTTTGGCTAATTTTCAGAAGCCGTTTGGCTATTTTCGTAGATTTTGATCTGGCAACCCTGTCTGCGAGCCTAGTACTCGAACGCATCTCCCTATTCTTGACACTTTGAAGAGGTTTCTCCTGATTTATCGATGGCAGTGCGAAACATTTTTCGCGCGCCCTCAACTGCTTTGATAAGAAATCTATCAGATACTGTAAATCCGAACTCTGGTCTTCAGTTACACTCTTGTTATACTCTAGAACTAAATCTGGGGGGAAAGGATTTTAATAATAATGGGATTAGTATGGTTCCATAATTTTCGGAAGTGACTCCCAGACTTTCTAAACTCCGAAGAGTTTTCTGAACATGGTCAAAGATTTTCCTGAAATTTTTCGTGTCATTAGAACTCTTTAAGGAATTTAAGTTCAATAGTTGGTCCATATGCGCCTTGACCAATACGCTAGTATTTCCGAAACGACCTTTTAGCAGTTCGATCGCGGCATCGTAATCGTAATTTGTATCTGTCAGTGCCAAGTCATCAATGGTATTTAAAGCCGTTCCCCCTAAAAATGATTTAAGATAGTTGAATTTATCTACCTTGCTCAGTGATGGGTTTTCGTAAATCGAAGATAAATATGAATTCCAAAATGTTAGCCAGTTATTCAGATCCCCGTAAAATTTCGGAATAATTAATTTGGGTAATTTAACATTCGCTCTTATTTCTGACCCATGGTCGCTTGGGGTACCCTGAGAACGCTGCTCAACATTTTGTTTTAACTTGTTAAGTTTCTTTTTAGCAAGAAATCTGCAGGTGGTTATTTTCTCGGTATACTCTTCTACACTAAGTAGATCTGCCTCCAATTCTCCAATGGATAAATAATTTTCTAGTTTTGCATCTGCTATCTTGAGCTTTTCAGCTTTTTCGCTTAAGAGCTCTATCGACAGTTCAATGATGTCGACACTGGTATTAGGATCTGCCAGTTCCGTTTCTAATTTATTTGCCGCTTTCGTAACGGAAGCTCTAAGTATCCCTCGTTTTTCTTAAGCTTAGAAGAATTAGTCATTTATGCAGTCATGCAGAATTAGTCATTTTCATTTATTCAATAAATAATCAAATCAACGAAATAGTTCAGCTCACTTTCTAATAACCAAAATGCTTTAAATCTATTTCTTTCAACTTCCTCGGCGTCCCTGTTCGGGCACCAGGTTTTATATTTCAATCGAAATATATCAAAATTTAAAGTAAGTTCGAACTTACCTTTTTTCTTCTTAGGGGTGCCGGAGGGAGTTGACAGTCGATGAAACCTCGCTGGCTACCTTGCTGATTAAATAAGTGGTTGAAAGATAGTTACTTTTTAATATTTTATTGGATAAATGAAAATCTAGGATAAATAAGTAAAATTAATCAAATATATACATTGTTGATTCATAATAATAAAATGCTCCATCGAGAACAAAGTTTTTGAAGCACTTTTCAGTGGAGGTGTTATGCGGGCAATGTCTCTTGCCTCTCTGCTGAGAGGAACAAAATCAAAAAAGTTCTCTAAAGTGCGTATAAAAAAGTTCTCTCTTCGCTTTTTGGCCCAATGCCAATATAGATAACAGTCTCCTGAGGTGGGGCCCATGAAGGGGGGGTCAGATCCAACAGTAGACGAGCGTTCTAACCACTAGACACATTCGACTTGGGTAGCGATAACTAAAGTTTGAGGTGATTGTTGCTTCAATTTCGGAATGAAAACCTATGTATCTAAATAAATAAAATAAGAATTTGCTGTACAGTACTTGGTATTAAAATTTTTGAACAACCGTAAAGAAAAAAAGCTTGTCTGTCTGCCGTTCTGTCAGTAACGCTTTTTTATTTGCACATCACATAAAACTGACAGAAGCGAATGAAATAAAATTTGGTGACATGATAGGTGGTCACTTAACTTAAACTATAGGCGTCGAATTTTTAAGAAAATCATTAGATTTTGAGATTTTCTGAAATTTGTTTCAAACTGCACAAATTTTTGTTCGCACATCACGTAATAACGACTAAATGAAATTTGGTGACATGATAGATGATCACTCAACTCAAGCTATAGACGTTGGATTAAAAAAAAAATTCTTACTAGATTTTGCGCTTTTTCTGAAAATCCTTTCAAACTGCGTAAATTTTTGTTTCAGTAGCCATCCAATCTTCTATGTAAATAAGACGTCTACAAATTCATCTCTTATGGATGTTATACATGCACATCCAATAGATTCAGTGCCGGATTAACAATATAGCAGATGTAGCAAATGCTACGGGTCCCGCGCCTTTACCTTAAAAGTTTTCGTCTTTCACCCTCAAGATCTGGCTTTTTTGACACTTTTCAACAAGGTAGAAAAGTGTTTTAAGATTTCGGTTTGTCTGTCTGTCCGTCCTTGATATAACTCGCGTCAATAGGCATCGATTTCTACGAAATTTATATATGTTATTCTTATCTGTAGTACCATGTACCCTATTGTAAAGGATCTATGTAGCATTTGTAGATTTTTTCTACAGGAGCACTGAAAATAGTCCCAATACATTGCGCTCTATGGGACGTTATTCTTTAAAGCGTATCATCCTACTAACTACAAGGGGTGATCAAATGAAAAGGTACGAAACGACACGGTGGGTACAAATGTTAGACTTTATTCAAAATATACACCATAGGCCTGAGCACAACGATCCCACTAATGAACAAACCGCAGGATTCCTTGTTCCCAGAATTCCTGTGGCCGTGACGAGACCCAGTCAGTCACAGCGTCCTTGAGTACGTCGTCCGAGTTGTAGCGCTTCCCTTTCAGGTGGTTTCTTCAGTGGACCCAACACATGGAAATCGCAGGGTGACATGTCCGGACTGTAGGGCGGATGGTCCAACGTCTCCCACTTGAATTTGGCCAGTTCCTTGGCGGAAACGGACATTCCATTTTCTCATTGACTTGTAGGACACACAGCCTTCCCAGTATACGGTCATCATCCTGCGATGAATAGTGGCCGGTTTGACAGCTTCCGCTGTCAGAAATCGGATAACGCCTCGCTGCCCCTAACTCGTGGAATTTTGCAATGTGAACACCATCCTGTCCTCACACACACTGCCGCGTCAATTGGACGTAGGAGGGTGATTTTTAGAAGAGCTTCTGCTCTCTTCTGCGGGGCAACCGCATGTTCCTATCCACACAAAAGGCTCCAATCGCATTCCTAGATGTCTCGCTACGTGCTCTCATAGCTGCATGGACAAATATGATAACGGTTAGGTTGTTGCGACGTTTCGTACTTTTTCATTTGGTCACCCCTTGTAGTTGCGCTGAACCCTGACTTCAAGATAAAACTTTTTCCTCCATGACTGCAAAAAGATTACAATGTCAAGGACAAAAAGCCTAACAACTTCTACATCGTTTGTTCGATCCGCTTGAAATTTTTCACAACTTTGTAAAAAAATATAGATAAAAATCTGTCAATTTTAAAAATCTGAAAATCCACCCGTTCCCTCCTTTTTAAGTGATTTTTCGCTATTTTCAGCACCATTTCGTTTCCGTGAGTCAAAAAAAGTGAATCATTTGCTGACAAAATGACCTATTTTAAGTGAAAATGACGTCATACAATTGAGGGATTCCAAAACGTTTAAAATAATTTCTCCCGATTACACAGTTTATTATTATGTTTTTCCCCACAAATAAATCGTCTGCTTGATATTCGAATGTTTATGTATACAAAACGAAAGCTTTCGACTGCGAAAAAATTCCGTGCGTTTCCAGATGAGCATGAAATTCGATTTAGGTATGTAATAAAAATTGAATATGAACTTATTTATTTTAGGTGGATGAAAATTAAATATATTGAATAAAAGACAAATTTCCTTAAAATGTTTTTTCTCGCGCCCTTTGTAATTGCCTCCACAAAAGGCTTTGACTTCTAGTTTTAGAGATATTCTGCTCTTTGAAATGAAACAAAATTAGATGTTATTAAGTATTAAAAAATGAAGCTTTGCATCGAAAATAGTGTTTGTATAGTAAAAAGTTTTTCTATACGGGAGCACTCCAAATAATTTCAATACAATAAGGTCAATGGCAGTTTAGAGACAGGCATCTATTTTAAGCATATAATACTATCCTACAATATGATTAGCTAATAATCCGACGACGATCGTGTGCCTCCTTCAAAATTTGCGCCAAAAGCCGGCAATGTTGGCGACTTTTGCGATAAATTGCCAAATAGGGTGCGAAAAAAATGCTTTGAAAAATGAACCGAACTTGGCGATATTTTTATTATTTTACGATAAATCGAGAAAGGTATTTACGTATTATCCCGGCGGTCATTTCTGCCAAACTATGTTTTCCTCAAATTTGCTGGCAAACTGTTGGCAATCGTATTCCGAACCATCAATAATTTCATGTGTCCGGCATTTATCTTAGCGAAAAGGTTGCTCGTCTTAACAGATCGCCGGGATAATATGTAAGTACCTCGAAAAATGTCTAATGCGATTAAATTAAGCTATGACGATTTCTTTGGGAATTTTGAAAATTCGTTACTCGCACTGTAATTAACTGATTTATTTATTGTACTGTGTTTTGTTAAGGGCTATTTGCCTAGGAGTAGGAGGGGGTCTCCGGCCGACGAAAATCTGTTAATGCATTAGAACCCAAAACGGGTTAACGGATTTACACGGAACAAAAGTGCAAACTTTGATTCTTTAGCGCGTGGAAAATTAATTTGAGACTGTTAACCCTTAAAATAATAAATTTCTCGCTCTCTGTGTTCGTCCGATACCATTATGTTGTATAAAAGGATTATTTATACATTTTTAACTTATTAGCAAGTTTAAGAGTTCCTTATGATTTCGGTTATTTGTGGTGATCTTGATGTCCACTGGATGGGTGGACATCAGAACAGATGTCCACCCATCCAGTGTTCTAACTGCTGTGGATATACATCGATTTGTGCGAAATTTCTGTTTTTTCTATGTACAGTACCATGTACCATATTGAAAATGGTGTATGTAGCATTTATAGTTCTTTTACAGGAGAAAAAAATCCAATGTATAGCACAGTCTAAAAAACAGAACTAAAAAATTAGGGGGGTTCAGGGGGGGTCTCCCCCTCTATCTGTTGACACAGGAATGACTGAATCGACAGTTATTCTTGAAAACATATTTCAGAGATATTCTATTTTTGAAAGAAAACAAAGTTGGCATATATATTACTAAGGCTCTCAAAATGATGCTCTACATTGAGAATAACGTCCGTATTATTAATAGTTCTAGAGGAGCACTCAAAAGAATTCCCATACATTGCAGTCTGTAGCATTACACTACACAGAGACACTAATACATTTCTAGCACAAGACAATGAGTATAAAATTTTTATATTCTTCAGTTAAACGCTAAAAAAAATTAAAGGTCTTTTAAAGGGGCCCCTTAAATTGCATTTATAGTGATAATACAACATTTTTTAATCTACGAAATCTCGCCAGTTATAACTAAAATACATCGCAGATTTGTCGCAAAAATATTTTTGTATTGGAAAGTGTTTTATATAATCTATGAGCTTGCCATGATTTATCTTTGTTTATTTTTTAAGGCAACAGATAAATCTTGTAATTCTTTTTTTCTTTCGTTCTTTCTTTCTTTCTTATTTTTTTTTTTTATAAGACAATTTCTGTAGCTCTATATAGTGGAACTGTAAATCAGTTGTAGACAACACATTGAAAGAATATATGTATAACTCGGCTGTTCGAGCCTCGTCAATGGGAGACCCCCCTGAACCCCCCTAATTTTTTTAGTTCCATGATTGCAGTATTAAAACGATATTAATGGACTATGTCGTTTTATCTCTCATCTATCGTGTATTTCACCTGGTAACCCTATGTTGAAATTTTTAGGATTGTAACCTATTGATAGAAAAATACATGTGAATCACATTCTACAGCTTAGTAAATATTGTAACAATAGATTGTAACAAGCTGTTGTGAACTAATAGTATTTAAATATATGTAAAATATACATGTGATGTATATTCTACAGCTTACGAAATATCGTAACAATAGATTAAAGCTGTTGTGAACTAATAGTATTTAAATAAACGGATGAAATTTTTAAACAATCATTTTATCAAATACTAGCTGCGTGCCCGTTCTTCGCACGGTAGGAAACGAAAATTTTCCTTACATGTGTAATTCGAAATTATTCGTGGTGTGGAATTAAAAAAAAAAAAGAGCAAAATTATTTGACTCTTAATGTAAAGTTTGTGTCATGAGTACTAACCTGATCATTGCAGTATAATGATTCAAAAAACTACGTCAGTGTCATTCACTATCAAAAAAGTGGAAAGCTTAATGGTTTGCAGAGAACTCCTGGCTTTCAAAATGTCTTATTTCTATATAATACTGTTTCTTAGGCTCAAGTTGTAGCATTAAATACCTAAGACACATACATGAAATGGACATGAAATGGAGCACCATTTATTTCTTTCCGAACATGTACCATATAAGGAAAGTATTGTAATCACGAAAAAATTCGACTTCGAGATTTTGGTGTATTTACACGTTTTGAGGTCTTCTGAATTCCTTTATGCTATTTTCAAGAGATGTTTTTAAAATAGCTGCGCACCCGCTCTTCATACGGGAAGAAGGGAATATTTTACTACTAAAATCATATCTGCATGTGACAAAATAGAATTTCATTTTTAAAAAAGTTCAAGTAATCTCCTCTGTTGAAATTACTGCGGGATATATTAACGCAAATTAGAATTACTTTTCATTTAGTTGGTGTAAGACAACCGTTGAAAAAGGATAAACACTTTTAATTTCATGAAATATTTATTAACGTGGTACATTGCGATTTATTCATATTATCTTTACAAATCTAATAATACTACCTATTACGTACATTAATACTATCTATACTCGCTTCTCCCTCTTCAAGGCTCCCTTAAAAGAAACAGCTTAGATTATTTGGCCTCAATGGGATCTTGTGATTCTGTGGCGATTCTTTGCAATTTACGCATTAGCATAAATAATAATCATTTCACATAATGGTTGCCATTAAAGAAACTCTCCATATATATTTAATTTATACATAGTTTTATAAGATTGGCGTATTTAGCGCCGCAAACCATTTCATCTTACTGTGGGGAGAAAATATCCAAGGGGTGCCATTTTAAATATCCATGTATCTAATATAGCGATATCTTTTATATCCTCCATAGTCCTGTCTCCTGAAAAACATCAAACTGTGTAATCTCGAGGAGCTACTTATTCCCATTTTAATTGTGACAGGGCGTTAGAGTTGCAGAGATTACAAATTTCACGCATTTTTTTAAATTTATGACGTCACTGTTTGACTGCCGTAAAGGATACCCCGGTAGATTGAGGGAGTTAATTTCGATATTTAGCATAATTGTTTTCAAACGGTATCATTAAAACTTTGCGTTGGACCTTTATGGAGGAACGTAATTCAACGTGAAAATAAAACTATACTCGCAACCTGCATGCGTATGTTAGGCAACGCCTGCGCTAAATTAAATGCCAAAAATAAAAATAGTAAATAGAAAAATTTTAATGCATCGCGCTTTGAAACGAACTTTGTAACTTTTAAAATGAACATTTTCAGCGCCGTGAAAACATTTCAATTTTTAAATAAGCACCGGATTAAAATACCACTTCTAATAATAATAGTGAATTTCTTAGTTTATTTCTACAGTAAATTGTAATCAAAATATCGTCTCCCTGTGTTAAAAATAGAGCTGGAATAAATGAGTTAAAATTATGGCGTAATTTTTACGTATCTTAAAGCATTTGACGTCATTGATCCTCACTTGCGAATTGAAATTCTGATATCCCATTTAAAATCTCGATTGGTTGAAAAAACCCTTTTTTTTTAATCCTTTCTGTGGCAACAACCGAACATAAATTCTCGTGCCGTGATCGCAATGTAATGAATGGCGTAAGATCGCGTTGATGCTATTAAATTCTAAACATTAGGCTGCATTAAAATTCGTAAAAAATCATCTAATTTACATAATTTTTTCGTTTTTATTTTAAAAGAGGGAGAAAAGAATGTTTCACGATTTGTCAAAATATCTAAAAGTTATGACGGATAGAATTCAAGATGCGACAGTTTTAAAATTATTTTACGAAAAAAAATCGCGAAGCAGATGTTTAGTAAAAAAATTCCTAAAAATCGGTAAATCATGTTACGTATTCAGAACAAACTGTTTTTAAAAGAAAATTTCTTCCTCTATCCGATGATACAAATGCCGTTTTGCTGCGAGCGTAATTTCCGCCGTTATTACGAATTAGGTGAGAAAAAATGCCAAAAATCGCATAAAACATAAAATAAAAAAAAATCTAGGTCGAATTTTGAAAAATTCGCTTCGAGGTGCACAACTACATATTTACATCTTCCCGAGTACCAAATTTGGTGTTTCTAGGTGTAGCCGTTTGTCCGTAACGCTGCCGACAGACACACACACAGACAGACACCTTCTTTTATAATAAGTAGAGAAATGCAACCTTACGGAGCTTATAGAAATCGGTGGTTTACGTAACACATACATACTAACATCTTCAGCGGACATTTATTCTTACTTTTATGTCGCGTTTTCGGAACGCATTTTCGTGTCTCATTTTCAAAAGGGGGTGAGAGATAAAATGAGATAGTCATTAATATTAATATATTTAATGTGGATGTTGCATGCCTGCATTATTTAGTCAACTCATTACCTAGGCGAAACTGAATGAGTATTCTAAAGTCAGCAATAAGGACACACACAAGAGTATATTTAACAATACTGTGGAACAAAAACACAGTTCTCAGAAAAAAATTTCAGGGAGCATCCAAAAGGGGGGAAATAAAAGAAAGACAGAAAGAAAGGCTGTATCATTGTCTTTTTGTTGACTAAAAGCGAAACTCGGACAAACGGAGGAGGGGGTATCCAGATCCTTGCACCACCCAAATATGGCCTTTAGAAAATGGATTTCTTACCAATAATGTTACATTTTTGTCTTTATTTGAAGAATGAATCCAGAAATAAACAAAATATAGAAAGAAAACTAAGTGCCGAAACAAAAGAACAGACTCAGGGTCTGATCAAGGGCGGATTAAAGAGAGGTGGTCGGAGGAGGCGACCGCCCCTCCCGAGAAAAATGAAATTAATGTAAACAATCCCAACTTACTTCCATAAAATTTATATATATATGTATGTGAATCTTCCATCCAAGCCTCCACCCACAAAATTGTATTAATCCGTCAGTGGGCCGGATTATTCATTAGGCTGTAGTCTATCTGTCCCGATCATTTCAGGGACTTTTCAGTAACAAGTCGAATGAATTTTTTAATGAATTTGTAATCAAACTTTTCAAACTGACTCAAAAGAACGGAAATATTTGTGGCTATTTCTGAAGATGTTCTCTGGAACGCGAGTTGAGTTTCTATGCATTTCCCCCGAGAGCTGAGATCCATAGGATTAAGATTGTAGGAAAAACGCGCCCCATAATCAATAATATTCCATCACGAAACAATAATTTTTATTTAAATATTGCACATAAAGTTATTTTGTTTTGCAGTAAATATGAGGATGGTATTTTAAACGGATGTTGGGCAGCCCCAAAGTTCTTTTGTTTTAGAGCAAAGGCGGGTGGCTTTGGCGTAATTCGAAGGTGTACTAGGGTGTAAACCATTTTAGAAGGCTTTTGGTAGTTGGCTTGCTTTGTTTTTACTTAATTATTTATTTTACATTTTACAATATTTAAACAAAGGCGAATTATTTTTTGAAACAATAATAATATATAGAATGTAAGCCTTTTTTCTTATAGTGGGGAATCCACTATTACGATAAATTATCTTATTAATCTCTGAAATTAACCACGTTAAATATAAAAGAATTGATTTTTGACCGGTCAAAACCACAGGTCAAGAGCGCGAATGCCAGTACGTTCGTTCAAATAAAATAATTAGAACCGAGAGGATCTTCGCACAAAGACGATACGGTCGGGGTATCCCAGAAGCCATAACCCCAGGAAAACTGAAAACAAAAAGAATTTTCGGATACTCTTGATCCACAAAGAAACTCCCAAATTACTTGTCACATTTAAGATTATTATGTCTTGCAAAAACATTTGAGCGTAATACGATAATGAATGTTTCATTCGATTTTTTATTATTTATTATATAGATTATTCTATTTAGAAAAGATACAATCCTCATATAAAGATTTTTTTTAACAAAATATTTTATATCATTTTAATGAGGATAAGTTGAAAAGTAATGCACATATGCTTGTAGAACACTAACGAAATGACCTTTAGAAGTGTTCCAAGCGGTATGTGGAAGTAACAGTCCCCCTGTACAAGCATGTATAGTTTAAATGCCTTCCGTGCATGCAGCATATTTTGAATGGCGGAGGTATTAATGTGCTAGATCTATCTATCCACAGTTCGATTTCTTATGAATTAACCCATTAAATAAATTAAGAGAAGTTAAAAATATGTAACCTATTATTAGTAAAGACCGTCCAGATAATGAAATAATTTTACAAGCATGTATTTTTATAGGGGGGGGGGGAATAGTGTTTAAAGGCACAGTTTAAAATACATATTGATTTCGAAGGTCTTAAAAATTTTACAGAAAAAATTATTATTTTATGTGTGTAAACTTGTTTAGTTATATGTTTGCATATGGGAAAAGTGAGAAGTGTTAGAAATTCCAAATATATAGCCATGAACATTAACATTCATTAAAAAAACCTGAGTTGTACGAATAAATAACTTTAAACATCGCCAGTCTCACTATCTATTTAGCCCCCCCCCCTCACACACACACACTTTATTTTGACGGGCATTTTTTCCGCACACCAATTTACTTGGAGAAATTGATTTGTCTAGTGTTAACTCAAATTTGTTCATTTTGAATCAAGAAAATTCGTAAAAGTTGTGTTTTATTTTATTATTGCACAAAACCTACAGATTAGCTCACCCAAGGTGGAGAAAGGACTGGGATAAACCTCTCGCGAATATAACACGTGGGACCGTTTAGTTTTGTTTACATCTAATTAGAATTTGTAACACCATTAATTAGCACTAAACATAAAATGAAATATAATTAGCACTATTTACTTTCTCATTTAATTTATCTCTACTACTTTAATGTGAGGGTGAACTCCTCCCCCTAAAATATATATATATATATAGGTGCGTCACTGAGCAGGGGGGCCCCTTGGTAAAATTTGCTACGGGCCCCACGCTGTCTTAAATCCGGCACTGATAAGATTTGTACCTTTGGATGGCAATTAAATATGTATGGGATAACTCTTTCCTTACTACATAAGATGTGTACTGATAGATTTCTTATGGATGTCATAAATACATTTCTAATAGATATCTGGTTTCGGATGACTATTAGGTATCTATAAGCCCTCTAAGGATATCTTAGAGGTAGCAATTTAGATGTTCTATAGATATATATTTTTCTCCGCATATAAATATCCTTTAAATGTCCGGGATGTAATAGATCAGTTTGCATATCTATTAGACCTGATTTGGACATAGTGTGCTGTGTGTGTGGCACCTCCCGTCTTCTAGTTTCGAGAGCAGAATCTCTCAGCCACTGGTGGGCCCTGAGTATTATAGGCTACCTTTTATGCATATATCACAAATAGTTCTTTTACAAGGATACTCATAAGAATTACATTAGGCTCTATGTGTATCTCTGTAACTACCAGTGGCTTAGCGTGGAGGAACGCTTGTACGCTCGGCGTTCCCTGAACATTAGGAATTACGCAATTTTATCAATTTGAATATTTATCATAATTTAAGTACAGTTAAATTTCCTTTCTAAATTTTAATCCTTGCCAAACATAGCATTTAAAGTCATACATTGCATCATCCCCCCCCCCCCAGCAATCACGCAAAAAACGCGTCTTCGATTTCTCCCCAATGCATGCTGACTGGACGCTGAGACGATTCTGCGTATGGTTTCCTAGGAGCCGAATGAGTAAATGTTCGATTTTAGGACACTGCGCATGTCAGTTAGCCAGTCTTTTCTGTTCTAGGGAACGCAAGCTTACGGCTGTGAATGTACTCGATTCTTTCGTTTTTGGAGTGAAATAAAGACATTTGAGGTAACTCTGTGTTCGAGGTAGAACAGCGCGTAGAGATCACGGTAGTATATTTTGTTTTACCTGACATATTTTGTTGTTTTTATGCAGTAGTTTCTTTTAAGGCGAAAACAAATGGATGAGATAGACGCAGTGTTAGATATGAATATCATTGATTATCTTGCAGAAAACTCCTGGCTCAAATATTACGTTGGAAGAAAGATGCAGCTTTAAAAACAAGAGACCTTTGCCATGTCTAAACATTAAGAAGGTAAACAAAGGAATTACTCGCTCATGACATTTTTCGTGCTCCGATGCAGCAAAAAGCAAAAAAATGTTTTGCTACGTATGCTGTTTATTTAGACAGAAAGACAATGAGTGGTGCATCAATGGAATTTTCATATTTGAGCAACTTTATTAAAAAAGCAAATAAGCATACATCTTCAAGAAGAAGAAGTCATTTGCAGAACATGGAGTATTGTTTTGCTTGGAAAAGTTCGTGTAGATCATGCTTTATTAGAAGCAGTACGAACTCAAGCAGTGAAATATAACCAACTAGTTGTAAGCATAGGTGGCTGGTCCGGGGGGGGGCAAGGGTGCGACTGCCCTCTCACTTCCAAAAGTAAAGGGGCCTCACCCCCCCCCAATTTTCGAAGTTCAAAGGTAATAATCCATCTAAAAATGATGGCAAGACACCCAATAAATGGCAAGGCTCTTCGAGAACAGAATAATGAATAAAGTTGAAGATCTGATGGAACGAAAATTAAGATCCAGTGGAACGAAATACAGCCCAAGGAAAGTAAAAGGCTAGAACTGTGGCGTCGAAGGACACGTACAAAAGTACTGTGGTCGAAAGTCTCCTGACCAGCATCAGAACTCTCAGAACGGGAAGGAGGGAAACTAGGAGGTCGCCGCAGGTTGCCATATGTTCAAAAGCCCCACTTAAAAGTCTTACAGATTTCATTAGTGAATGACAGCAGTAATAGACTCTGTACTGGGATGCGTTAATGGTTCTCCTTGCCATATGGTCATCGATACTGGAGCTAATGTAACCATCATAATAACTGATCTGGCTAAGAAATTAAATTTAAAGAGAATCTGGACTCCGCCCTCGCTAACCCTCCAGACTGTGACCAGTGGTGTCGTCAGACTTTCCCCGACGGGAGGGCCATTTTCCCCAACAGGAGGGGCAAATAATAAACTCCATATGCGTAAAATTTTACAATTCAGTGCTTGAACAAATATTATTTTATCATTTAAAACAAACTATTAAAATGTAGCTTACTTTTGTAAAAATTGCTGACAAAATATAATTGTTAAAAACGTGGGCGTCCGTAGAACATTTCTTTACGGGGGCGGGGCGGGGAAGGCAACCATATATTTAAGATTACTTCAGTATATGGTTGCCGTGTTGGAAAGAACAGAAAAGCAGGGAAACAACTGCATATAAAAATCAAGGGAGGGGCAAGTACCCCCTCCCCAGCAAACACACTACTGCCCGCAAAATAACGACAGGGTACCGGTCGTGCTGGCAAAGTGCCGTGTACTGGGATCAAAATGCATTGCCGTCGACAGAAAGTCACTGGAGTACCAGTATCTGAAAAATGCATATGCGCCAGTACTTAACCAGTAATGGCGAAGTGCCATGTGTCTGTGACATGCACAGAAAAGTTAACGGCGTGGTACTGTTTAAAATGTACTGGACCAGCACTATTTGGCGGTAATGGAACTGTATATATTTCATAGTGTTAGTATAAACTTTCGTTATTTTAATTAAATAATATTATTTTACTTTCATACTGTATAGAAAGAAGTGTTAAACGATATAAGTTTCGGGCACCCAAAGGCAGGGTCACTGATAAGATTTTTTTTCGAGGGAGGGGGGGGGGTTAAGGGGAGGAGTTTATACTGTGCTTTCAAATATGTTAGTACTAAAAACTAAAATATTACGAACGAGTTCAGTATACTATAAAAATGTTCACTGCATCGACAGTGAAAACCCCACGCTGTAAATGAGTGCCTTTGTATAGAATATGAATTTTATATTCTTAAAATTTTTATAATTTATAATAATTTTTCACAATTTTGCTAAAATTTTCCTGAAAACATATTTGAAGATTTTTTTCTACGTTAAGCTGCTTTTAAAATCTACCGAATTAGGGTGCAGCACGAAGGTAAGTCAGGTCTTAATTTGCATGGGAGCTCAGCTCCTGTACTTCTTTTTTTTTCAGAGAATTTTAGGCTAAATTAAAATTTTTAACAGCCTACATAATTGTTTCTATTGATAATTAATTAATTATATTAAATTTAACAGTGATAAAACAAAACTTACTTAATTTTTAAATATAAATTAGGTAATTAATGCTCAAATTTATACAATAAAATAAATAAGAGCTACTGAAGTTATTTTGCTAGAAATTAAGCAATGAGCCAGTATTTCATGTAATAGTCAAAAATAGAAAGTACGCAATGGGTTCATTTAGGAATTTTATTTTCTTTAGGCTGTTTCGCTTGCTCTCGAATTAAATGTTTGATTTACCGCGGGGCCTCACATGTAAAACTATATACCAGATGTCTAGCCAACAATTCTAGCGTCGCCAGCTAACTTCTCACGAGATCACGGATTTGGCTATATTAATTCAGATTGTTTATACGCCGTTCAGATGAATTTTTGTATGCGTTCGTAGAGAGAAAATAAAAAATTGCTTGTCTATTTTAATCTGAAGTGTGTAAGATATCCTTTTACCTTTCCAAGGACGTGTATTGGTGTCTTGGAATACTTTGGCAACTGGGGCATGATATAAACCCTTTGGCCTTCTCTAGCTGGTTTGTTTGGTTAAGGTAACGCTATACGTGGACAATTTGTCTAGAATGGGGGAGTGCCTTAGTCTGGGGACTTTTTAAGGGGTTCTAATGCGCATTCACGTTACATATGGAGAAAACCGCCCCAAACTCCAGGCAATTACATCGACAGCTCCACGAATCGACCCGAATCCAGGACCTTCACTCTTCAGTATTCATTATCCAATATTCAGACTCTTTTGTTTACATATATTTGATAAATTTTTTATAAGCTACGTTCGGGCTAAATGAATAGTGTGTAATTATATTCAAATTCCTTACAAACATAAAAAAGAAGCACTTCACTTTCCAGAACAATTGAGAAAAACAAAGATTACAGCTTCACACCAAAAGGAAAACTATTTTAATATAATAAAATTTAATATAACAGTTATTACGGCAAATTTTAAGCTGAATAATCACAATATATATATATATATATATATATATATATATATATATATATATATATGAGACGTCAGATATTTCAGTAAAGTTCCAGAGTTAAGGCAGGTAAAACGGTTTATTAAACATTATCTTTAAGTTACAATATAGAGTGAGAAGAGGAGAGGGAGACGGGTACAAAAATCAGCGTGGACTAATTAAGCAGTTCCAGTGGCAGAAGTCTCCTGAATTTCGAGGTGCGGGTGTATTTACGTTCATCATACCACGTGGTTTGCGAAGATATAACTCCGCCTCTCTCTTATCTCTAATCGAACCACACACATTTACCGACATGACCCGCATCCGGGGCTACAAAGGCGTGGGGACACGTGTACACTCTAAAGAACTCAGAATCGACGGCCTGATGTCTGACAAATAACAAAATAAATAAAACATAGCTCCAGAGTGCGCGTGGCAAGTATGACAGGAAAGCAAAACTTACAGTGAAAGTACCCGCTTGAACAATACCCAAACTAGTAAAACCCAAATTACCTTTTTATACATTACATATATATATATATATATATATAATATAAAATAGCTAAACTTACGTAATATGGAATCCCTAGTAAAACATTAAGTAGTAGCACATGATAACAAAAAAGTACTGAAAAACTAAAAACATGAAATAAAAATTGATAATCCAGAGGCAAGAAATTGTATAAAACAGAGCTGATAAAGCTACAGAGAAGTGGGAGGACAAGCCAAGTAAGATCACGTGGGCGTAAGCCTAATTGTTCGATCTATATATATATATATAATGCACATAAAATATGAAACACGAAGTTAATATGGTGCGTGGTGGGGAGGGAGGACCGCTCCAGTTAGATGCTTTGAAAATTGACCAGTTTCATTGAAACGGAATTTGGCGCATTTTTGAATGTTTGCATTAAGTTAGCAACCATTCTTTTATTTTTTGTCTTTAATTTCAGTCACATATCTTGCATACGTTGAGCAAAGAGAGAATTATAATAGATGAATTACGAATCAAGTACACTTTTTAGGATACAAATTTTTTCCGGTTTCTCATTGTTGCACAGCTTTCGAGAAAGTTGAATTGCTTTGGTTACGCTGTTCAAGACAACTAATTTAGTTTCGTCGTTTGAAGCAATATAAGAATAACATTGCTTCAACGTTGAAATCCTGTTGGTTTATGATACAACATTGATGGATTTTTCCAGGATTAAATGGATTTATAACAGTTGGGAACATATTACAGATAAATTTTTACTTTCACTGTTCTTAATATACCTACTCTCATAGCGTATTTTAGTGTATAAAAGTATTTTCCTCCATAAAATTTGAGTTATGTAGTTATACAACAGGTATACATATAGAAATTTCTATTTAGAATAGCTAACATAAGAAAAATCATTTGATCTAAATAACATGTACAATACAGCAAAATGTTACCCTAAAGTTAATGTGTGTGTGTGTAACCATAGTACAACTTAATTTATTATTACTTCCTGTAAGAATTTGATTAATATATATATATGTATGTATGTATGTATGTATGTATATTGTAAGAAAAGTATTTGTAAGAAAATTGCAGTTTATGAAAACTGCACAGAATTCATTAATGGTGGGTGAGCATAATTTGTAAACGATGGGCAAACGGATTTTGCTGCTGTTTTTGGTTTTTCATTTATTGTGTAGTTTTAATCGCTCTCATCCAGAGTTATTCCCATGTGCGCCATATAAGTACAGTAGACTCTCCATTAACCGATATCGGATTATCTGGGTTGCGGCTTATCCGGGACTATCTTAATTTATTATGTTGATGACGCACGGAAACTTGTGTAGAGCACCGCGGTTGAAAAATCATAGAGGTTGATTTTATCAAATGAAATTCTTACAGATCACGACGATAATACTGAACTGTGAAGAAAAATCTTCTAAGGTTTGAGAACGTGTGAATTTTGAAAGCTGAAGTGCAACAATGGATTACTGTAACATCTTTTTTTTTTTTTTTTTTTTTTTTTTAAAGAGATGGGGGCTGATTAAAAAAGTGGCTTGAATGTAAATTGATTGGATAGAGACTAATAAAAGCTTATTTTACCTAAACGAAACGTACAGTAAATCCAAATGCTACCCTTAAGCAATGTCTTTGTTTGGGGTGTGTGTGTGTGTGTGTGTGATAAAAAAGCCCCCTAACCCCTCCCCTAGATACGACATTGGCTCTTATTTTAATTATGGTCGCATAATTGTAAATAGGCACTAAGCCGGCACCGTGCCATTATATAACAACCACAGTTAAGACACAAGGCTAGTGCTTTTATTGTAATTGATGGCCGGCACGTGCCATAGTGCCTGCACAGTGCCATTGCCTACCCGGGCTGCTGGCAAGGTACTTCTATGGGGGACCACTTTTGGTACGATTTAGTTACTTTTTGCAGTGCCGTGCCGGTGCTGAACGTAAAGGCAGAACGGCACTGGTAAGGTACTCTGCCAGCAGGTGTGTGTTTGCTGGGTTGCTCTATGCTGCGGCACCCCATATGGTTAAAAAAGAAACCGTTATAGTTAGTTTATCTGTTTGCTTAAATCGAACATTCGTTAACGTTTTAAGTAAATTACTTTTTACAGGACATGCCCCGACAGTTTCTGTATAGAAATTTATGTTTGAAACGTTTAAGCAACACACGAACTAGTTCAAACACAAATATTTCTTTACTGTGAATGTTCACGTTATGAAAACCTATTTTTTAAAAACTTGTATAGTATTTCCTCTGTAGCTATTGAAAATGAGCAAAGTGGAATTTCAAAATTCTGCTAGAGGTACGTATTGAAAGTAAACTAATTAAATAAGCATTTTTCTTTTTCCAGATTTAAAAAAATGGCTTGGTGGAAAAAAAGATTTATTTCAAATTTTGAGATCATTAAATGCCACAAATGCCTATTTTGAAGAGCTTGAGAAATCTTATTTGTTAAAAG
Organism: Cheiracanthium punctorium; assembly: GCA_038373885.1. Lineage (NCBI taxonomy): Eukaryota > Metazoa > Arthropoda > Arachnida > Araneae > Cheiracanthiidae > Cheiracanthium > Cheiracanthium punctorium. The sequence continues at coordinate 158,434 of JAWZYV010012096.1, forward strand.
AACATCGTTGGAAAAAGTGCCAATATGAAAAGAGATTATGTCAAAAAATAAAATGTATTTCTGTATGTATATTGCTTTTTCATTCCAAAGTCCCATCACAGACTTATCGAACTGCCCTCGTATAGTGTACCGATTATGCTTCACTTTGCTTTTTGTCCTGCTCTGCTTCCTCATGGAAGTACTAATGAATAGGCAGATATAAGTTGATAGATTAACTGATGTCATTTTTATATCCTCTTTCTTTTCATTTTTCTTTTTGAGCAGGGGGGACGACATATGTTGTCTTATTACTTGTTATTAGAAATTATAAATGTTTTCAAGAAATATAGCATAATCACATAATTTTTTTGTTTTGTTTTTTAAAATATTTTTAATTATAATAAAGAACTGACCAGTGGCCGAGTGAACAAGGCACTGAACACTGTTCAGGGCTGAAGTGTGAAAGTACAGGGTTCTGGCCTACTGCGTGGCTGTCGATCTCTGCTCAAGACATTTCTACCTTTAGCAAAGAGCGTGAATGTGCTATGCCTTAATAATAACAATAAAAGGGGGTACTATACAGGTTTCACTGAATTTAATTTGATTTAATTGGGAATAGACACCAAATCTAAATTCAAGTTCTTCATCTGTTGTTGTTGTTACTAATGCTCTATGTCAACCAGAACCGCGGAGCGGAGCCAGATCCCCCATATAGGACGGCAATGGGCAAAAGGGAACGACTTCCATTTTAATGAGCCCCAGTGGGAGGAAGACGGATTTAGCTCGGGGTGTCGTAATTTTGAACCAGTTCCAGATGAGAGACCTAGCACCTGGATTGCCCCTCCAGAGGTATTGTTTGAACATATAGGACATTATAGCCATGAACAGATTTTATGTGCACCAGCTCCCATTTGCGTATATGGTTCCACAGCTGTCTAGCCGAGAGAGGTTGTCACCCTCTCAAGCTCTGACCTAAGTCAGCGCTTCTTCATTTTCCGTGTTTTTATCTGAACGGAGTTTAGGAGGTAGGCCGCATTTTGTTCAGGATTAGAAAGGAGCTCTGCCAATCTCTTTTTCTTTTATTGGCCATTCAAATGTTCACATAGATTTTTCATTTGAGCGTTCATTTCATTTTGGAAAGTGTCCGGCAGGAGGGGGAGGGGATCAGGTATGGGCAACCTTTGAAAAGTTGTGGGGTAAACTTTAGGATTTTAGCGAAGTCGCAGGTCTAATTTGAAGACTGTACCGATGTCGCGGGCCGTATAATTGGGATTTATATGGGAGCTTGAATGACTTATTTGGGTTTTATACGGGATTTCATATGTTCCGTGGGCCGGATCAAAATCCGTGGCGAGCCACATCCTGCCCGTTGGCCGGAAGTTGCCCATATGGGCTCTATATTCTCTGGAATAGCAATTGGCAAATTTGTATCCAAATGCCTACAGTAGGCCACCTGTACAGTCTGAAGCAGCCTGTACAGACTGAAGCCTTTTGTTTTTTTTCTCCTGTTCATGATAAGTATGAAGAAATAAGTTTATTATACAATAATTCTCAAAATAAACAGTCAAAATATAAAATAAATGGGGGAAAAAAACCAGGAGGGTAAGAAGTGGTTTAAATCGTGTTTTTCTTGTCTTTCTTCTTTTTTTTTTTTTTTTTTTTTAAAAAAAGACCGTCTGGTTTAAACCTTAAATCAAACAACCCTGCTTCTTTCAGAAATAAATTGTTATTTCATGCTTCTTTTTGTTTTGAGAAACAATATATAAAGTGCTTTTTAAAAAGTTTATTAAGTGTTTAAGTCCTTGAAAATTAAAAATATATTATAATAGCCCTTGAATTTTTAATCCTTTAACGAGTAACCATTTTTAAACCCATATAGTTGAGTTATTATGGCAATGCTACGCATGGGCGATCTGCCTAGAATAGGGAGTGCCTCGGTCAGTGGACTTTCTAAGGGGTTCTAATGTATATTCACGTTACATCTGGAGAAAACAGACACAAAATTTAGGCCGTTAAAGCGGGACCGAACCCGGGACCTTCACACTTCAGCCGTCTACCATTTTGAGTGTCTTATCCACTCAGTCTTGGTGGGGCTCACATCTCTACAGAAGAACAACTTTATATAGTGTTCAATGCTGAAAAAGTACACCCGTTGCTATCTCTCGAGTTAACTACCAGCAGCATGGTGGTCGATCGAATCTCCCGCCATGTTGCTGGTAAACTTGAGAGATGGTAACGGTGTACTTTTTTGGCTTTGGGACCATTTCACCTTTTTTTTTTTTACACGATTAGCAGTTGAAAATGTGGGAAAGAGGTGGTTTCACGGTGTGGCAACCGCACGTTAAAGGGTTAAATGTAATTTAGCCAGCCACAACATTTTATTTGAGATCTTAAAGCTTTTTCTTATATATATATATATAAAAAAAAAACTAACTAAAGGAAACAGTATTGAAGGAAATTATTCAACTTTCATTTTTCTTTCAGTATTACCTTAAACTGTCCATATGAAATATTATGATAAGTGACCTAAGAAATTTGAAGCATATAATTGTTTCCTCATGTCTAAAGAAGAGAATGTTTCTCTCATTGTCTGTAAATACATCATACATCTTATTTAACATATTTAAAATTGCATTCTTACTTCTTATCTCAGTAGAGCCTGTATGACTGAAAACTCTTCTAGATATAATATAAGCAATTTAGTAACTATTAAGGCTGATGAGAAAAAAGAAAAAAAGAATTTATTTTAGTGTATATGTAACAACAAAAATCTCCACTTAGAAATATAAAAAGTGGTATTTTATCACAATAAAAAAATTCTCGTTAAAAATATCAAACTTTTTGGAATATAACCAGTTTCATAAAGTATAATCATAACTTTTTTTTTTTTTAAATGTTTAAAACGCAGTGCGCGAAAATATATGTGAAATTATACAATAAAAACAAATTAACAGGTGTTAATCTTCCATAAACGTAAAATGGAGAAACAAATCAGATAGTAACTCTTAAATTATTTTTAATCGAAATTTCCAGAACTCGTGTTTTAATGCATCTTTATGCATTTTTCAATGTCTTGAGAGAATGAGGGGGCATGGCAGGCTTTGATTTCCTGGCACGGCATAGCGCAACGTTGGCACCTCCATGTTGAAGCAAAGAATGTTGGTTTGAGGAATGGGAGGGGGAGGATGGAATTTCATTTCCCTCGGAACGGTGATGTCTTCTACGAAGTCTCCCATCCTTGATGCCGGGGGTTTTCACATTTGAATAATTTTCGACTTTCACTATCGTTCCTAAAAATAACTCACTCATAACAAAAATCTTGATGACGACAGTCATAAAGATGAATTTTCTTGAAACAGTGAGGACTAGATGTTTGCAATATTATATCTGTAATTAAGTCTTCCTTTGAATAATAACTAATGTATGGTAAATTTGGCAATTTTGTTTGATTTTTAAATTTCTTAGAACAAAACATTAATCAATAAAAGAATAGGAATTTTCTATTAATCTCAATTATAAGAGCCTTTCCTGCCAACCCCAAATTGAACTGAATTGAAACTTGCTGGTCAACAACAGGGCCGGATTGGACCGCTGAAACGGCCTGGGCGATTTCATCAGACCGCCCCCAACGACAGTTGCTCTACTCTTCCAGGATATTAGTTTAGCGGAGCGGGATTCACAAATACAGTTGAATTGTTTATATAAGGGCGGCTCTCTTATAACATTGATATTCTATTCGCTCAATCTGAAAGTATCTTAAGTGCAGAAGCTCGTTTACAACGTCACTGCGTCTTAAATTATGTGTTCCTTTCAATCACATTAAAATCGAGGTCAACTGTGTATGGCATTATTCGAGAAAATTTATTTAATACACATTTTTTGGTGAAGCTTTTTTCGAAATAATTTAAAGACAACTTTTGAAATATTTTGATTCAATGATTCAGTGACATTTCTCTACTTTTAAGAAAGTTCCACTTTGATTTTTACATTTGGAAGGTGTATGCTGATTTGGAAGGTGATAAAAACCAGGAAGAAAATGGAAAAAAGGCAAAAATTAAATTACTCAAATCTAGCATGTGATAATTATTAAATATCTCTTATAATAATGGTGTATGTTTCTGTATATTACTTGATGAATTGTTACGGTTGCTTATGAGTTTAATTAGGATATTGTAATTTAGATCAGAATATTTTAGCTAACCAAACATAATTAAATTATTTTCACATGCTTTAAATGCTTAATTTATATTTTTATCAGTAGATGCTTAGAAGGTTGGGCTGCGCAGGCCTTGGCACACATGTGGGCTGTTGCGCCAATGTTTCACTTTTAACTTAGAAACTTATAGATCTTAGGTACTTATACCCCAGTCTTCATTGTTGAGACAGTTTAAAGTTAAATATTGATTAGAAAATTATGAAGGTAAAGTTAAAGTAAAACTTGAATGGAGAAAAGAAATCGTGTAATAACTTAATTTAATTGTCTACTATTTAAAGTACTTCCATTCGAATTCATCATAATAGCTCAGTAAAAATGTAAACCATAATTGCATTTAAAAATAGCTAATGAACACTATTACCAATAAGTACCAATTACCTTGGACAGTATAGGACAGTATACAAAATAATTCAGCTACCATAGCGCATGCGTACCATTTAATGGTATGAACTTCTAAAAAAATCAAGATTTAAAACTTCGTTATACTCAAAAGGAAAGATGAAATTTTAATAAGCTATTCTGCCATGTCATCTTGTAGCAGATTTATTACACTCGAAGCACAGAGGCGAATATTTAAATTAGAAGCAAAAGGAAAAAAATCTTTATGCTTGAGAAAATTAATTAAAATTTTAGAATATTCATTCAAATTTCTATTTTTAATAAAATTTGTATCCTTTAACTTAATATCAAAGTGCAAAAATGTTTATACACCTACATATTATTTTAACAAAGCTTTAAATAATCAGCTATTCTTTTTTCACGTTTGCAAAAAAAAAAAAAAAATATTTATGCTTTTTCCTATAGTAGATGCAACACATCCCTATTTTTGAAAGGACTTTCCTTCCAGGTTTTTCTTACTAGTGGCAAAAACGTGCCAAACTTGTATCCCCCCCCCCTTCCTTTCTAATGGCCGGGTCAGCGGCCTACTGGAGGCTTGACCGCAGATGATGGTCAAGGGGTTGCCTATTAGACAGACCAACGCTGCCCCCTATGAGTGGTCTCCCAATTTTGAACCACTCCCAGATGAGAGACCTAGCACGTGAAATTGGCATACCATGAGGTATTGTTTTTACATGAAGGACATTGGAGCCACGAACAGATTTTACGTGCACTGCCTCCCATTAGCGTACACGGACTCATAGCAGCCTAGACGAGAGAGTTTTTCACCCTACCGAACATTGGCCCAGCCGGTGCTGTTCCACTTTCCGTATTCTTAGAGGAACGGAGCTTATCGAACAGACCCTTGAGGGACAAAAACCTGCACGTGCTTTCAATTACTTTTATTTGAAGAGTAAATCACGCAAAACTTTATTGTTATTTGCAATGTCAAGTAAAACGTAGTCTTTTACAATTAGTACCATTCATTCAATCGTTTTACTAATATGACGAAAGCTACATCATGCTTTAACAAAAGTTAAATTAAGGCATATAACCCCCCTCCTTGAGAAAAAAAATTGTGAATTTAAAAGTTACGGTCTATTCTTTTCTTCCCCACTGCAATATGGGCGTGCTTTTGTTTTTTTAAGCACATTTTCTTATTCTGGCAGTTGTGTTTTAAGACAATTTTGAGGCATTATGGGTCTAGTCTGGTATGGCGAGTCTTTATGTAGGTCTATAAATAGTATTCAATTCTCTGTTGAAATGAGGTGCGGATCATTTAGTCGGCCTAACGATAACCGGCACCGAGCTCGAGCTTCCATTATATGTTGTTCTAATGTGTATTTTCCCAGACAGCACATAAGTTTAAATCAAGCTTGACATTTCCTTGAATTTGATGTATTAATACAAGCTTGATAGTTCAACTTATTTTAAGCTTGCAGCAAGCTTGGAGAAGTCATTTGAATCGCGATATTGAAAGTTTTAAAACGTGTGCTGCTTTTAAGCTTATATCATGCTTATTCCCTATTAGTAGCGTCTCTAAATCACACATAACATTATTTTAATTTTGATTTATCCCATGGAAAAATAAAATAAACAGATCAACAGGCCAAATCAATAGTGGAAGATCGAGAGCGTTGCTTTATGGTGGCACCCTCTATGGGCGACAATCTTCAGTTGTTTGCTGTATACTGCCAGGATTTAAATTTAGCTTCGTTCCTGTCACTCCTATAAATTGGCTTGGACCTTTTTTTTTTTTTTTTGGTGGATTTTTTCTTTCACCATTCTCGGATTTTTCTCAATCTCCTGTTTTGGAGGGTCACTCTGTTTCTTTACAACTTCAACATCATTTTCGATTGACGCCCTGTATTTTTTAACATCTTTATGGTCTCAACTGAGCAACCCGCTCAATGGAGTCCGTGTTTTTTTCCCGGGGGGAAGAGCGGGTTAGTTTTCCTTTCCTCTTCTTTTTATTTTTTGCAGCATCGCTGCATTTTTATTTTTTTTCGATCTGCCACGATTTAACATCTGTAGGCATTGTCCGACTTTACAAACTGTTTCCGATTTCTCCTTTTGGAGTTTTTTATTTCATTTTTCAAAAGACACTCTTTAATGACACGCTGGGGATAAAACCCCACTTCGGTTCGGTTCGCCAGAAAACTGCGTGTTAATGATAACTTTCAGTTCAAACTTTAGTCACTCAAGTGCAAGTCAGGTTGGCCGAGTGGATAGGATGCTGTCTTCCCAACCCTTAGACTGCGGGTTCGAACCCAGAGATTGTGGCTTCGAACACTTGATGGAAACAGATTAAAATAACTAGAAATTTCAGTGTAGAGGGGAAAATGCATGGAAAATTAAAATATGCGGGGCGAGTCCGCCCCGTGTATTTAGGAAATTTTTTTTTTAGGAAAATTTTTTAAGCTTGAAATTAAGCTTGCTATGTCAAGCTTGAAATGTCAAGCTGGGCAAGTGTAAACTAGAACACTTGATTCAAGCTTGCATTAAGCTTACACGCTTGAAATTTTCAAGCTTAATTCAAGTTTGCTGACTTGATAAATCAAGCTTGCTGCAAGTTTGCTGTGCTGTCTGGGTTGCCTCTAATGTGTTCTCCAAAGTTCATTGCAATTTTTATAATTATAAAGATAGTTTAGATATGAGAACCATTATTCAGTATACAATATAGCTTGCAAATGTTGCGTCGCAATCTTGCTGGTCGATGTCGTGTCTAGGCCATCGAGAGCACCGGCCCATCGGGCGATCGCCCGGTCTGGCCTTTGTTAACAATCAACAATCGTTGGTGTAACTGGGTACGGGCTATTGTGGCCTGCCTGAAGTCTACTGACGATTAATGCAATTTTGTGGGTGGGCGGTTAGAAGATTCACATATGCATACAATTTATGGAAGTAAAATAGGTTCTTTTACATTAATTTCTTTTTTCACAGGAGGAGCGGTCACTCCCTTTATTCCGCCCTTGCCTCAGTTTACCCTACCCGAGATAGTTTTCGAGAGTGGGCTGAAATCTTACTTAGAATTTTCATTGCAATAATAGGCGATTGAGCCCCTAGAGAAATATTCAATGCCAAGAAATGAACCAAGATACCAACCCACTGGATCAATGTCTACAATAAAATACAATAATTATGTTAATAGCAAAAAATTTTTTAATGAATTTTCTATTACTCTTGAATTTGAATATAAGCTCCCTCTCAAAATTAAATGACTTTGAACTTGCAGAAGAGGGGCATATCTTTTTTAGGAATAACTTTATCTTGTTATTCCTATTTTACATAATTAATGTACTTACAATTACAGAAGCAAAATATCAGATTTTTTTGTTCACTTTATCAATCAGAGCATTCCCGAAGGAAATGTAAAAACTATCAAAAGCTGAATGAACTGGCTCCCAACTCAGTTTATTAATTTTCTTAACTAGCAGCAGTCTTGATTTTAAGAATGGCAATGAACTGGTTTAAGTTTAAAAACACAGTTTAAGAACAACTAAAACTAATTATACGAGAGCCACTGGTTAAGTGTTTACAAATGCACCCTTAGTTGGTTTCTTAACTTGCCATCAGTTAATTAAGAATGCGATAAATTCTTAATTTTTGAAAAAAAAATTTCACAGGCATATGTTGAGCTAAAACCAGGTGTATTTGTTTGCAGTCCTGTTGCCCTTCACACTTCTCATCCTCAAAACGAAGCATCAGCTCCAAACTGTTGCCAATCCGAAATCCAACTTTTCACCAGGCAACAACATTGCCTGGTAAAAAGTTGTTGTAATGCCCTGTGTAAGAAGAAATGCAAAATTGCATACGTCTGATTTTGATACTGCTCAAATTATAGACTACTGGGATTGCAGTTTATTATATCAAAACATTGCTGCACACATCTGTCGACATTTATAACTATCTATAGAATATGGTATCAATGGATTCAGCACAGTCATGCAGAACACTGTGCTGGATCTCAATGGCCTTTTTCACTAACATCAAAGACAAGCATGTTTCTTGGATGGCTTTAATGCAGAGTACAACCAAGTCACCAGCCCCCAAATCAAGAAACGTAGTTTACAAGTACCTGCACAAACAGTTCGACATTGCATGGACTGTTAGCTCAGTGGCCATGGCTATGTCTACCCTTGACACTGCATTAGACAGGAGTGCTGTCAATGGTGCGATCAACACACCTGACTTGAATGCAGCAGTGACATGTCTTTTCAGACAAATCCAAGTTCTGTTTACAGCTCATGATGATTGTATCTGTAGAGAATGCACATTGCCAGTAACATTGTCATAATGGCCCATCACCCAGAAGAGCAGTTCCCAACTGGTGGGGTGTGCCCCCAGGGGGACACAGAGCGTTTGCAAGGGAGGGGGGAAAGAGAAAAACTAGAAGTGAGAAGTGATAATGCATGTTTGAAAAAAATCTCATTTTTACACAAAAGTATATCAATTTTCGCTTAAAATGTTTATTCAAACTTTACTGATAACATTATTTTGTAGAAAAGGCGACTCAGTATTCATTGTTAAAGAATAAAAAACTGTATGCTGAAAAATGTGAGGAAGGGGGTGCCACCATAAGTTAGCCTTTGTTAAGAGAGCATAACGCTAAAAGGTTGGGAATCGCTGACCTAGAAGATGGCACTAAGTGCCATTAGATATATGCTTCAATCACCTGTTGTTTACATTCACAGCAGTCATTACATTTCTGCAGTGATGTAGCAGAGCCGGCCCAAGGGGGCTGCGAATGCAGGCGATCGCCTAAGGCCCCGCACTTAAAGAACCCCAGTTCCTGGGCCATTTTTTTGGTATCACACTAGACTGAGCTTGGTAGATGGTTGTGATATATCCCGAAAAAAGTCAAGAAATAAAGCTAATATGTACTAGCAGTGCTGGTAGTAACTTACGTAAGAAATGATAGAAAAGAGGCCCTGCTCTTGCGCTTCGCCTGAGGCCCCGCATGCAGTTACTCTAGGTGGGATGCTAGGACTACTTGTCCCCTACTTTTCCATTTGAGCTTAAATGCTCCCTCCCCCCACACCAATTTTATTTTCATGAAGGTTGCTCAAAACTCTTTCTAGTGCATTAAAATTTTCATATTGTGACTGGAAAGGAAAATGTAGCACTATACTTTCCAGACAGATGCTGAGTTTTGCAGAAGTTAGTGCAGGGATGAAAAATGTCACTGTGAATTATTCTGGATGGTAACAGGTTTTCAATGCTAAAGTCTTTCAAATCTACAGTCAACAGTTATATACCAAAATTTAATTAATATTAATCAGTTATAAGTAGGACCCTAAATAATACACGGAAAAAATTTTAGAATAATAAAATTAATTGAAACCATGTAGCATTTCCATTAATTTATTGATATAATGCAGATAAGTAGGGAGAAATAAAGTTTAAAAAAAATTATTACCAGGCACTTTGTAAGTATTTCTTAATTTTACACTAAAGTTTATTAATATAAATCGATTTTAGTGTGTCATATTCTGCCTTTGTTGTATGAATATTTGGCTGTAACAATGCTACCTTGCTCTGCTTTGTGTGTTGGTTCTCTAAACCTCTAAAGACCAGTCTCTGAATTCAAAAATTTTACTACACTTTTGGCAGAACATTTCTTGACTAGGGAATGCAATCCCGATCCTGTGAGATCCTGCACAAATATTTGTGGGACTAGTCCTGCGGGATTACGATCCTAATCCTGCGGGATTGATACTGAGAAATAAATTAATTTTTATTACAATTTCATGCCACTTTCTCAATAAATCGAATGAAAAATTTTTAATATTCATGTCTCTTATCTAACAATAAATGGATCAATAATTACAAATTTAAATTTTTATTTTTTTATATATCTTCCAATGGGAGTCTGGATCAAACATCTAAATCTAAATTTTTCGCAAACTTCCAGTCCCAAATGAACTGCAATATTTCATACTAATTTATCTCTTAGCGAACAGTCATGAATTATAAAAAGTTTTAATTTCAGTTTTAATTTTTTTAAATTCACACATCTAATTATTTTACTAAAATTAAATCTAGACCAGGAAATGATTCATTGGATTTGTTCGATTTTGTAAGTTCTTTTTTCAGCAACTAAGAAAATAACGTAAGTGTGTGAATGTAGTATTTATAAATTTTATTTTTCTGTAAATTCCTGATTTTTAGCAACTAACATAACTAATACTAATATACTGAGACATAACTTCGTATATCATACTGAAAATCATGATTATAATTTTCATATTTCTAAAAAACTTAAGTTATTGTGTAAATTATCTCATAAGATTAATTATTACTATTAAAGTTAAACTTCATAATGCTTAAAATCATACTTTTTTTTATTTTTCTTTGTTGAAATGAAGTCCTAGCTAAATGAATTGTAAATCTCAATCCCGAAAGACGAAAAACAGTGCGGGATTGCATTCCCTATTCTTGACATACTCACTGTAAGCAGTGTACTCGTCATAGTATTTGTGGATCATCATATTCTTTATTATTATTAAAGGCTACTTCATCATCAATATTTAAGTTGGACAACTGGTTTGAATCAAATATTCAAGCAGCTTTCATGAATTTCAAATACAGTAAGAAAATCCTATACACTCTCCTTTGGAGATATCCATTTCTAGATAATAATAAATGTTGAAATTGGTCTTCATATATAGCATTTTGAGATAAATGCAAAGTTCATTGAAAATGCAGTGTTATGTGGAAAATTGTAAATTATGCAAAATTCCACATTTTTACATGTTTTATAAGGCCCTAGCTATAAGCAACTGACAACTACAATGTAATTTAGTTATTTTATTGTATTTGAGATTTTAACATCAAACTAATTATTCTACTTAGGTTAAATTTCTTCAAAAGTGAGTGTTCCCCATTCTTCTCCTAAGGATTACACCATTGTATTTCTAGTGCATTAAGAACCATGGCTCAACCTGTTATTTGAATCTTGTGAAATGTTATGTTTCAGCAGGATATTGCACAATCACATCCTGCCAATACTGTGCAGACCTTCCTTGATGTTGAAAATGTACAGATGCTGCCCTGACCAGCATGTGCTTCAGATCTTTCACTAATAGAAAGCACATGGTCAATAGTTGCTGAGTGACTGACTTGTCCTTATGGTTGATAAACTGGAGCATTGTGTTGAAGTTGCATGGGCAGCTGTACCTGTACATCCAATCACTGACACAATGCCCAGGCATGAGAGCTGTTATTGTTGCCAGAGGTGGTTCTGGTATTGATTTCTCAGGATATCTGCTAAGAAATTTCATAAAAATTGACACCACCAGTTATATTTTTAACATAATATATTTGTGCAGTAAATATAACTTTGTTATTTGCATTTTCTCTTAGTGTAGCAATTTAACTGGCCAGTAGTCCATTTTGTTGTGCAACCTCAGTATCCTACATTCTTTGGTGATGTATCACTACAGATAATGAAAATATGCATTTGTTTTCAGTGTTAAAATTTCCATATGAATACAAAAGGACAGAAATTCTGGTACATTCAGAAAGCCTAGCTTTAAGAAATCTAATTAGATTTAAAATTTATGGAAGATTAATGTATTTATGAATAACCAATTTACTATCTTCAAAATAAAATTCAAGAAACATCAAAATACATTAAATTAAAAAAACTTTTATTGTTTCAATTCAATGACATCTAGCTAATTTTGAACTTGTTCAAAATTTAGTATATTCAAAATGTAAATTACATGCAAATATTTAAGAGCAATATCAAATATGAATTAATTTATAAAACTGGAACTACATAAGTATAAATGTTTAGTAAAATGATAAGCATTTTAAACTTACAATTATTGCTAAATATAAAAACTACAATTATACACATTATCAAGAAAATGGCAATGTATAAAAATTATACAAAAAGAATGGAAACACTTATAAAAATTATGTACATATACAAACCTACATATACAGAAATTGCAAATGTATACACTTTTAGCAAAACATTATTTAAAAACCCCATTCTTGGAACAGTAATAGTAAACTTGTAAATGTGTAAAAAAATAAAAGTTATAATGAAAATTTTGAATTTGCCAATCATTTTTTATCTAGAAATATTAATATGAACAGCATACTTCAAATCAGGGTTTGTAAATATCATGATATTTTTGAAAATATCAAAAATATCAGCTATTTTGATATATATTGGATATTTTTGCTAAAGGCTAATCTTGCTGTTAATAAATATTTTGGGACATGGTTTAAATATTATGACGTAAGATATTAAATTTTATATTTAATATAATTTTTTTCCCTTTAACTACAAATTTTTATCAAATAAAACAGCAAGCAGAATTGATTCTTCCCAGGTAGAGGAGTCAAGTCTCATCTCGTAGCAATCAAATTATACGTATTTTTGATCACTTAGCAAAGTCTCATGAAAATTTTAAACAAACAATACTTGTATATGCACTCAGAAGTAGTTCCTGATAAGCACAAAATTCATTTACTAATAATATGGAGTAAAATACTTTGTAGAATTAAATATTCAGATATGAAAGGAATTAACATTCCTAATATATAAAACATTTATAATTCATGATGCAAAAATAATATCAAAGTATCAAAGTGTAGCAAAAAAGAAAAATAATTTATTATGACTAATTCAATCGTCAACTATGTGAAAAAAAATTAATGTTACTGTAAGTTGATAAGAATTATTAGTAAGTCAGTACAAGTAGTACAGGGTATAAAAGTTATCACAAAATTTGAAAGGATGATTTTGAAAAGAGTGGAGCAATGTAACAGCAACAAAAAAGTCTACTTAAAAATGATGTATAATGGTATATTATAAAAGAAACACTTTAGGTTATTTCACTGTGTTCCAGGAATAGCTCAAAAAGTCAAATGGATGGTCCTATTAAAAAATACTTCTTTAAAGATGTATCAGTGTTTCTCAGAAAAAGTTATAAAAAAATTCTACAAATGATTATCCTATCATTTACATTTAACTTTCAAACTGGAATAACTAAACCCTGAATACATAAGCTAGTTCAAATCAAAATATGAACTATGCACAAATATAAATCAAAATGTGATTATATAAAAGGTAAAATGCTATTCCATACAAATATATAGCAGGATAAGACAAACTGACATATCAAATGAGGCACATAATTAATATATGAGGCATATATTGTGAAACGTTAAACTCAAGTAAATAACATACAAAAATACAAAACTATCAAACATTCTTCACAAAATATAAAGAAGGTAAATCCTTATTGTATAAAATTGGTAAATACTATAACATCAAAACAGTTAAAATATATCTCATTTAAATTAATTAAATTTCTTTAAAAGATTTAATAGCAGAAAAGGATTTTAGTGAATTTCATAATACAACAGAGAAACATGTGGACCATGTTAGATAGAATATTAAACTTTCCCTTCAATAAAATATAGCGATTATTTAAATATTTTTTTCAAATATCTCCGGTAACAAGCTGATTTTACAGCTAGCAATTTTTCTTAATACAATTTGAGTTCTTAAAAAGATTAAACTGATCAAATAAGAAAACAGCTGAAATGATTTTTGTACCTTTATGCCACATATGTAAACATTATGAAATCATGGCAAAATGAGATAAAGATGAAATTACCTCAAAATTTCTAACATTCAAACTAAAAAAAAAAAAAAAAGCTACAAAATACTAAATTTTTGGTTAAAATTAAAGTAGAAAAGAATTCTAATGCTTTGATTGAAAAGAAGGGGCAAAAGGCTCAATTTCTCATTGAAACATGGAGAAGAGAGATAATCAGATTAAGATGTATTGTGTACTAAGGCAAAGTCACTCGAGGGGCATCTGCTTAAGGAGGGATGCCTTGGGCACAGGACTTTTGATGGGCTTTTAAAGTGTATTCACGAAGCTGTCCAAATTGCCCAAGTTTAATAGCAGAGTTTTTGAACCTGAATGAAATAAAGATGACAATCACTTGAGCTGAAAGCTACAACACAATAAATTTTTTAACCAATAATACAGGTTATGGATATGTATATAGATTTATCTAAACTTTTATAAATAAAGATCTGTGAAATTTTACAATGTCATATTAAAGGAAAAAAAAAGAAAAGAAATGAAAAGAAAGACTAACTCTTAAACTAGTAATGCAAGCTGATTTTTAATTTTAAATGCTGAGTAAAATGCTGGTTATAATTTCAAACAACATAAAATAAGAAGATTCACTTTCTTTAGTTTGAACCCAATAAATGCTTCTAGATGGAAGGACACTTCTTTTGCATCTGTTAGTTTGCATCACATTATCACGTTTCATTCTAATGATTAATACTGAAACAATTATTTAGAATAGTATATAATGTGTATTTAATACTATCAGAGGAATAGTGATAAATCTTTTATTGGGGAGGGGGGGGGGGGGTAATAACCCCATACGCTCCAGTAGCTACGCCACTGAATACCACAGGCTATCACTAAAAGAAAATTTGTTAAAATAAAAATGAGGTTTGTTTTTAGACTTTGCTATAAGATGATTTTCTGATTAAAAAAAATTAATAATGTTTCATTTTTTAGAAAGCAGTACAGCATAAAAACAGTTTACACACATTGCATTTTCCTACTATCTCCTGATAATATGAAATTTATTTAAGATAAAAAAGTATAATTTTTAGCTGCAGATAATTTTTATTTGTACGATTAATTTTATCAACACAAAAGAAAAGTAAAAAAAGCTAGAAAAAATAGCACGTAAGTCTCTCTGACTTCAATAATGCATCAGTGGAACTGAAAATCATATAAAAATAATCATATGATACACTAAACCCACAAGGGGAAGGGAGAAAATACTTTTATTACAGAAATAATACACTCTCTTTAGGGGTTGATGTGGACGAAAATTGGGTCCATTTTGCAAACCCTTCACAAAATACAATCGCTTCAAATGGCCCTTCATTGGCATTTTACCCTACATTTTAATCTGTTCTATCAATTATTTTAACAAAAAAAGTTACTTTTATTAAAATTTAGCATGAAAATTCACAAAAATAAGTGTTGAAATTCACAAAATTATAAATTTAAATTCACAAAAATAAGAAATTTTCACAAAAATGGGACCTAGAAAAAATTCCTGGATCGACCCCTGCTCTTTTAATTTTGGGTATGGGAATGTTGATACACTTTATACTTTGATCTTGTTGCCAGTAGTGCTTTCATGTTGAATGAATCATAATATATATTTAGAGCACATTTAGATGGGCAACCTCTGGCCCACAGAACATATTAAAACCTCGTATAAACCATTCAAAATCCCATAAAAATCTTAAGGCCTATAACGGCCTGCAACTTCATTAACATCCTAAAGTTTGGCCCACAACTTTTGAAAAGTTGCCCATACCTGTTTTAGAGTATGTAAGTTTTAAAACACAGTAGTTGATGTTTGTGCCGGTAATACTTAACAGGTCAAAAATGTTAACATTTATTCAAACAAAGCTATATTTTAAAGGGGAAAAAAAAAGTTTGAAGATGACAATTTCTGAAACCACCACAACTGATTTGTATAAAAAACTACTATGTTTGAACAAAGTATTGAAACAAAAAAGAAGAAAATAATACAAAAGAATGAAAAATTCAGCTAAAATGGCATCAAAATTTGCACCACCCATTGCATATTGTTCCTCAAATTTGAACTTGCTCCAACATGCACTCAGCCTTTTCTAGAAAATGATTTACTTCCCATGAAGGTATTCAAAATAAGCTTGGTGATAAATTGCTCCAATAGATTCAGAATTTTTCCATTTAGGAAATCCATTTACTGCCTGAATGGCTGAAGAAGGTTGTGGCTGACAATGTAGCAAATTTTAAATAAACTTTCTTTTTTACATTTTTTAATAGATTTTTAACCAATATGGTTGGAAAAATATCCCCATACCCAATAGCCCATTAATTTAGTCATTTACCAAAATAATTCCATATAAATTAAACATCGTTTGGGGGGGGGGGGAGAGCTATGATATAAGATGTCATTTCAGATTGTGAAAAAAAAGTCGAACATGCAAAAATCATTAATGAAAATTTAGAGAATATATGAAATTGGTAAATTAAATAAAAGGTAACATTTTGTCATTAAATAAAAGGCAAGTTTTTTAATTTATAATTTCTTTATTAAAAATAAAACAATAGAAATGATTTGAATTATTTAATCCAGATTTTAGTAGAAAAGTCTAATACTTTATAAATTTGTATTGGAGGAGAAAAGAAATAAGCAAAATTAAGATACCAGGGTTCAAGCTCATTTTTTAAAATGACATTTAAGGAGTATTAAAGGACACCAAAAATTTTTTTATGGAGTCTTTTTTTCTGGACTGACAATAATTGTTAATTTTAAAAAAATGTTGTAATAATCGTTATTTCAAATAACTTGTTGGAAAAAAAAAACATAGTAAAGTTTGCACTACAAGAAATCTTAGGTTAAAGAAATCTACGCCAATAATGGGCTAAATACTTCAAAGCCTGTACATTTTGTGGTATACATCATTTCTCACAAGAAAATCATTACCTTGTGTATTTAGAAAGCATCAAATCTCAATCTTCTTCTCTGGACTTTTTTTACAGTTAGATAAAATTGATAGGATATATGTAATTTTTTTAAATAATAGTTACTATCAGCTTTAGCTAAACAGGTCAAGGTCACCACAACATGAAAGATTGCGCATTTCTTCAATCCCAGTTGTTACTGTGAATGCAAAATTAAGATTGAGTTTTGAACCCTGGATACCAGCTGAAAATCAAGACTTGTGATTTTAAAAAGATAAAAATGTGCAATTTTTAAAAAATATATTTATCATAAAATAAAGAACAACCATCATGTATAACTACTTTGACTAGTTTTGAAATATAAAAGACTGATACAATTTTGCATGAAAAAATGAGTCAATGCTGACCCCAACAAAATGCCACATGTATAAACACAAATACATTTTTTTTTTTTTTCTGTGCTTAGGATGCTTAAAAATCACAAATATGGGATTTAAAATACATATGTATATATCACCAAATAAAAATGACTTTAGAGTATTTCAAGTCAAAACAATAAAAAGTTACTCCTATGCATAAAAAAGTCTATAAAATTTAATGATTTAACACAAGCATATACAAACTAATTCAACAAAATGATTAAAAATTTAAGAGTACATTTAAGGGTTAATTATCTGTATTGAGATATAGCATAAAAAATGCATGAAAATGAGTTAATTGAATATCTACATATAAGTACACTACTGGTCAGCAGTATTTTTAGAGCCCATATTAGGAATGTAGCCTCTTGCCATAAGGCATGCAAAAACAGTCATAACCATCTTTTGTTTTACTTCAGTTATATCTTCTGGTAGGGCATAAATTCTAGCTCCAATTTTTCTTGCCATTGAAATTGCATACTTTGCATTAGCCATCCTATCCTGTAACATAAAAGTATTAATAGAAAGTAATTAGAATTGCATTATATGTAATTAGAATTGTTCAGTCACACATTTTTTTACAACTAAGTAAGGTTAATAAACATTTATTATAAGAAGGGAAAAGGGGGAATATTTATAATATTCACTGTTCTCTATATTAAATATAAAAACTGAATTATTTCTAATAACACACTTTATTTAGAACAATATCAATAATTTGACTAGACAGAACAGAATTTTTTTATGCAATATACATATACAATTAATTATTCATGCATATTCTTTCATACTGTAAAATATTTTCATGTTTTGAAAGTGATCATCTGGTTGTGCCATTTTAAACATCTGATTGATTTGGTGCTATCTATTAGAAAAGATTTCAGGCTGATTTTTTAAGGCCTGAGCCCTGGGATTTTTAATTGGAGCCTGCCCGAGCAATATTTAAGTCAGAGCTGAGCCTGAAATTTCATCTAATACAGGGGTGCACAACCTTTTTTAGTCATGCAGCATCGCAGCCATAAACACATGCGTTTTTCTCTGGGAAAGGTTGTGCAATCTAAAGAAAAAAGTAATAGACCACTTTGATGAAAACATGCACAATTTTAAAAGTGCAGATCTGACAATATGAGAAGGTCTATTTGTGTTAAACAATGCTGGAGAAGCATTTTCCATACTTTTCGCTATGTTACATGAGAATGTTATTTTTTATCACTGAACCCTACAACATAAAGGGCATTTTACATGAATTTTATGTTGTAATGCACATATGGTTTATTTGAAAAGAAAGCAGAAACAAATACCTATGCAAACCCTAACCCAATATTTCAGCCAATTGCTGATTTCAATGATGCATACTTCATGAATTGATGATGGAAAGTCTTCATTTGAAAAACTCATTTTTGAATTCATGAAGAACTCCCAATTTTGAAACAAATTTCCCTGACAAAACCAAGTTTCACAACGTCTGCTAGTACCGATACCGAATTTTAACTGACAACCGATACCGATACTTTACCTATAAATTCCTTTTCAAAAGTTGCCAATACCAATACTTTACATGTTTTAATGGCATTAAAGGTACATCTTTATTTATTTTGGACCAGTGGATTACCCTAAACCCTCGCACTGCAGAGAGGGGGAAAGGAGGTCCAGCTGAAGAGGTGTCCCCACACAATGAATTATTTAAAAAATGAAATGAAAAACTAATAGATATAAAATTTCACTTTTTGTTTTTTTAAGGTAACAGAAGAGCATAAGAGAAAAACTTTAACATACCTTTTTGTTTAGTAACACCTTACAAAGAGATGGCAGAGAAATATACTTACATATACAAGGCATTTGGTTACAATAATATAAAAGAAAAAAGAAATGGCTAAAATGTGCTTCAGCCCACTGCATGGTAACATTTTCTTTTCTTTTTTATTATTTTATAATTTATTTACTTATTTTTTGGATGTGCAATAAACGCACCAAGTATTGAAAATTCTATTAAAGCTGTGAAAATATCCAAAAGATCTCTCATTTTCGCGTATGCAGTTATTCTTTTGTAATCTTAGCTACAACATGACATAAGTAAAAGAAACCAGCAACGAATATGCATACTTAATTTGATGTCATTGAACTGTTATTTCAGGGGTCAGAGCCACTTATTCCCTCAAAAAAAGTTGATTTAGTGACTATTTTTGCAAAAAAAGTGACCATTTTTATGAAAAAAAGTGACTACACATGAAATTTTTTTTAAGTATATGCTATATGTGAAAAAAGAATGAATATGTGAAACTTGCTTTGTTAGAAGTATATTTTACAAACAATACTAAAAATAAATGATAAACTAAAAGTCAGGCCATATAGCTGTTTTTAGCTTCTCTGTAGATATATTTCATTCACAGTCTAGGAGACTGGACTGTGAAGGACTTATATTTCTACTGAAGATTGAAATTTTTTTGATTAAAACAGCTATATGGTCCGACATATAACAGTTACTTTTTGAGTGCTTTTGTTAATCAATACAATTTTTTTAGATATTAAAATAAAAAAATTTAGTTTAATTGCTCATTTTGCAATTAAAAAAATACTACAAAGATGGAAGGCTTTGGTGGTAAAGTTTAAATTAAAAGAAATAAAAAATTTTAGTTTGAACTAAAAATTCTTAGTATTTTATATAATTTTGGTCTTGGCATTATTCTCTACTCAAATTTCATTTTTCCTTTACAAATTTTGAAATTAGGCTGGATGTCTTCTTCTCGATACTCTTTTCAAGGTTTAAAACTTCTTTTTCATGTTTGTATTTCTTCGCACTTTAGGTTCTCAACACCTTCCATCATTCCTTGAGCCAAATGAATTTCCTGAACATTACCTTTTGAGGTTGCTGTTTTTAGCCTCTTACAGGCTTCCTCAAATAATTTTTCTCTGACTTCTATTTTTTTCATTTTTCCTGACTGTCTTTTAAATCATCTACAAAATCTTTTATCCTTTAATTTTATTTTCTACTTCTTCTGCATCTCTCTTCTTTACTACTTTTTTTCTTTCACTTTCTTTTCTGCTCTTTACAGTACAGTGTATAGCTGTGATGAGCATTTTGGGCTGAATTAAGCAGCTCTTTTGTAATTGGTACATTAGAGGGGTAGTTATCAAACAATTTTAAACCATCTATAACATTTAATCTTGCATTTAAAGTTCGTTCATTCATGTCACACTTTCAAAGAAATTGATTCATTAAAAAAAAGCCATTGATGTTAGTACTTGTGCAAAATAATCCGATAGCAATTTCACTATTATTTACTCAATATTAATGAATGAATTTGATCATTTATGTAATCAGATAAAGATAGGGCACGTCACTTTATAATCCTTTCACTCTTAATAAAACCTTTTTGCAAATAGTGATTAGAATCCCTTAAAGTCCTCTGACCAAGGCACCAGGGGCGTAGCCAGAAATTTTTCATGGGGGGGGGGGTTACGACTACTGCAACTCACATATATGCATACATGTGTGTGATAAGGGAGTGAAGAATATACATTTTGTATGGCAAAAAATTCCTCATAGGGGGGGGGGGGGTTATGAGCCCCCTAACCCCCTCCTTGGCTAAGCCCCTGTAAGGCACCCTTCCCTGTAGGATAGCCATAACGCAAAATAAATAAATAAATAAAATCTTACCATTAATATACCTCTTCCCCCCATAATCTACAATAAGTGGTTTTCCTATTGTTAATTTCAGTAGTTTCAATTTTGAGTCAATTGCCAGAATTCATTTTAAGTAGGAAAAAGGATAGGGTGCAAAGGTTTTAAAACAGGGCATCATTATTTTAAAAGGGCAGGACATACCTCGATTAAAAGCACTTCTAATTTGCAAAAAAATATTTTTTTACATTAAAAAATTGGGTAAAACAACACTTTATTAATTAATAAACTAATAATAATTAATTGCTAATCTGTATTAATAAAACAAAGTAATGTAAAAGAGTTAATTACTTTTTAAACAACTTTGTTGATTATTAAAAAATAAATTATGTATTTCTTTAAAAGTTCTTTAAATCACGTTTTTTTTTCTTTCTTTTTATAGCTAAAACAATCACCCAAGCATACTTAACAGAAAAGAAAATGCTTAGTTAAATAAACATTTTGCATAAGAAGCAGATTTTAATAAAAGATTTATTTGATTACCTTGTTAAGAATCAACAATAAAAGTTTAACTAATTTATGGAACACTTAATAAAGTTAAGTCCTGTCTAGCCATGAAAGAAAACCATTAAGAAGGGGGAAAAAATGTTTTGACAATAAACTTATAACTTTTGAACAAATTAAGCTATCTTTTTAAAATTTGGACTGTGAATCAATTTTTGCATTTAAAAGTGATCCTCAAAATTAAAAAAAAAAAAAAAAAAATCGATCCATTAATAAAAATTATAGATGAATGAATTTTTACACATTTGATTTCTATCCCCCTTCTCATCAGAGACAAATCCTACCCTGATGGGGCCTCCCACACATGTCCTTTACCACATGCTTTTGTTTGTGGGATTACGGCCGGCCTGAAATAGGGCAATTTGCTTAGACACCAACTGTTTCCAGCTCTTTGTTTCGTTTCAAGCATACTTTACAGTTCCTTTTTCCTAAAAGTTTTCCATATCGGCAAAAATACGCGTCAGAATAATGCACGATTATCGAACTTTATTCTTGAAAAAGTAACTTTTTACTCAAAATAGTGACAAATTAGTGACTTTTTCATAAAAATATGGACCTTAGTGACTTTGCTGAAAAAAAGTTACTTTTAGTGACCGGCTCCGACCCCTGTTATTTTGGATTTTCACCCATGCGTTAGTATTATTACGCTAAAGTTTACATCTAGTTGTTGCCCTTCGCAGCATAGAAATATCATTGATTTTGGTACCACATATGTTAGCTCATTATATTATACTTTTAATAAGTATATGCTCCTGATAAAACAGTACTGTCAGGTGTATAAATGTGAAAGTTTTTCTGCTTAATATACAAATGCAAATCCACACTGTTCAAATGATCGAAGATATTAGTATATGGCGAATTAGTATATGTTCGAAGATATTAGTATATGGCGAAATGGTAAAACATTTGCATACGATTCGCATGTGCAGAAAGAACAACTCGTGAGCTAGATCAGCACAGAAGAGAATATTGAATTACGGCCAGCAGCACAAGCGCTGCTCAACTTTGCCGATGAAACTTGTTTTGATTTTAAACCGGAGCTCATGTGGCCGTTTACAAACCATGCTGCTGCTCCATTCATAACAGCTATTAAATCTTTTTGTGACGACGGGAGAACGTATTATTGTTTTGAAACTGGGAAAGGCTTTTATTTAAATTTTAGTTACGTTTTATTTATGCTATTGTAAATAAGAATTAAGTAATTTAAGTTAGAATAAATTAATTTCAGTTTCATAATAATTAATCCCTACAAAATATCTGATCTTTTCGAAGCTTCACAACATTTTCTCATATAAGACAGTACAACACCCTAAGAGGTAACATTTATACAAGACCGACTCCTTCTTCCTACTAAATTATACACGTACAACACTTACTCATTATGCATCAGTTTTTTTTAGCATAGTATTCAGCAAAATTTTGTCTCATTTAAAAGTTTCATATGTTCAAAGAAAATAAAGAAAGCAATTCTCCCCATGTGTAGAATGGGTCATTTGCTAGTTTCTAATAAGAGTGTGTCGAACCATAACCAAAACAATTTATGTAAAAAAAGGTCTTTTTAAAAATATAAATTTAAATAATTAATATTTGTTCATTTTGCATCATAAATGCAAGAGATTGCATAAAAAACTGGTAATTACATAAATAATTTGTTCTGGTTACTTATTAAGTATCATCAGAACCATTAATTAAAACACAGATTTACTTCCAATGAAAAGGGAAAAAAAACTTTCACTTTATTAACATACTTTCTCGCACATGCATTAAATACAATCACATTCAACTACACATCGTCGAAGAGAACAAAATTCCATGTGTGTTCTAGCGATTACCGTTATTCTTACAGTTAAGCAGTGAATGTTTACACAGTTAATACATTACAAAAATTCCTTTAAATAAATTACAAAAATATGAAAAAAATGAATTTTAAATCTTAAAATTATTTACAATCAATACATAAATTAAAAAATAATATTCTCAATACTTTGATTAATTTTTAACAAGAATTATTATGCACTGAAATATTATTTTCTGACTCCATGTTTGCTTTAAGAAAAACGCATATCTTGGCTGCATGGTCGCGCCATCTAGATTTGCTACTTATAATTAATTTCATTTTGTATAGTAAACAGCTTTAGCGATATACTTTCTCCTACATTATTCCCCTACCAGTAACTAAGTTACGATACTAGAAAGACCTGGTAGGAGAAATGTTAGAATATGCATATTAGAGAAAATTGGATCAATTTACACTTGGATATACTTCACTAGAAAAAACTAACCCATACAGGTTACAATTGCAAAATGTCTAGGATTATACTAAAGATATCCAAACACATGCCTGTACATACCATTAGGATCATTAAACATTTAGCAAAAGAAAACTGACTAACCTGAACCTACTTTGCTAGCCTGGTGCAGTAAATTAAATAGTTTGACTTTATACCTCATACCAGCACCCTTAAAATGCAATGCATCAAATAAATCTATATACAATTATAAATACACTTATAAGTAATTAAATGTTGATGAAAAACATACAGTATACATTGAATACTAACATTGACACTTAAATTGAACTTAATTGTAGCTTAAATTGTAAACAGGTGCACAATATTGTTTCCATTTTTGTAAAATGTAAGTCAGGTATTAGCAGTAATTGTAAAGGTCCACCACTATGTTCTGAACCTAACTGGAAGTCTGATTGTTCTGCCAGAGCGAGAGTTTGTCTGGATAGGAGCATCAGATGTGCTTTGAGGAGGGTCCCCAGTTGTGTTCGAATCATTTAATGGTATATGATGGTTTGGTAAGTCATCAGTTTTGATGAGATAAGCAGGTTTAAGCCTGTCAATAGAAATATTTTTTTCCTCTTTACCTTTCATTTGTAAGGTAAAATATTTTGTATTCCTTTCTAATACTTGAAAAGGGCCATCATATGCTGGCTCGAGTGATTTTTTTACCCTATCCACTCTTACAAAAACATGCGAACATGATTTTAGATCTTTATGCACAAAGATATTATGCTGCTGAGTCTTAGGAGATTTTATTGGTGCTAGGGAAGCCATATATTGCTGAAGCTTGTTGACAAAACTGTCAGGTTCAACATCACATGTGGGTGGATCAAAAAATTCTCCTGGGAGTTTGATATTGGTACCATATATCATTTCAGCTATAGAGTGATTGGTATCCTCTCTAATAGCTGCTCTGAGACCAAGGAGGACTGTTGGAAGGACTTCAGCCCATTTAATGGTATTATGGGCTTTTATAGCACATTTTAAGGTCTTGTGAAGGCGTTCAATTTTCCCATTGCACTGTGGGTGATAAGGTGTTGTGTGACGGAGATTTGCACCACACACTGATGCTAGATTTTTAAACAATTGAGAGGTAAATTGTCGACCTTGATCAGTAACAATTTTACTAGGTACTCCAAATCTGCACACCCAATTTTCATAGAAAGCTTTGCTCACTAATTCAGAGGTGATGTCTTCTAGAGGTATCACTTCCATCCAACAGGAGAATCTGTCAATGCATGTGAGACAACATGTTTTCCCATTGGAAGGTGGCAGTGGACCAATGAGGTCAATGTGCACAACACTGAATCTTGCATCAGGCTCCTGGAATTCTCCAAACTTTGATTTTGTATGCCTTGTAATTTTCACTTTTTGACAATTTAGGCATGCTCTTGCCCATTCACTGATCTCTTTTTTCATATTTGGCCATATAAACCTGGCAGTTATCTGCTTCACAGTGGATTTAATGCCTGGGTGGGATAGGCCATGAATTTGATCAAACACTTTTTTTCGAAAAGCTTTAGGGATATATGGGCGAACATTATTTTGGGATGTGTCACGCCACAGAGAATGTCCAGATGGAAGAACACTCTTCTTAAATTTCAGCAAGGCATTACTTTGAATTAATTCTGTCAGTTCTGGATCACTGGTTTGCTCTTTTGCAATGTCTTCATAATCTATGTCTTCTAACAGCTACCTCTTCGATTCTAGAGAGAGTATCAGCAACAATATTATCTTTTCCGCTGATATGCTTGATAGCAGTGGTAAATTGAGATATATACTGGAGTTGACGCAGTTGTCTGGGCGAAGCTTTTTCATTTTTCTGTCGAAATGCAAAGGTCAAAGGCTTGTGATCTGTGAAAATTTCAAAATTTCTTCCTTCGAGCATAAACTTAAAATGTTTCACTGAAAGGTAGATTGTTAATAATTCGTGGTCATATGTGCTGTATGATCTTTGTGCATCATTCAGCTTCTTTGAGAAGAATGCAATAGGTTTCCAGCTTCCATTTTCCCATTGTTGTAAAACGGAGCCAACTGCCCAATCTGAAGCATCTGTGCTTACAGATAATGGACAATCTGGTTTTGGGAATGTTAGCAGGGCTGTTTCGGCTAGATCCGACTTACACTTTTCGAATTGTTGGATTGCTTCTTCTGTCCAAGGGACTTTACGTCTATCTTTCTTTTTGGCACCTTTAAGCAATTCGTGTAAAATGGCTTGAGTTTGTGCAGCGTCTTTCAAATATCTTCGATAAAAATTTACCATTCCAAGAAAGGTTCTCAATTCATGGATAGTTGTTGGTAATTTAAAATTACGTATAGCATCCACCTTCTCTGGAAGGGGACTGGAACCAGCAGGAGTAATACGATAGCCTAAAAATTCAATTTCCTTCACACCAAATACAGATTTGGCTACGTTGGTACATAGACCATACTTGTCAAGTCTCTCGAACACTAATTTCAGATGGTGTCTGTGCTCGTCTTCAGAAGATGAGGCAATTAGAACATCATCTAGATATGGGAAGACAAAATTTAAGCCTTGGAAAACTTCATGTATAAAACGTTGAAAGGTTGAGGGTGCATTTCTGAGCCCAAAGCTCATTACAGTAAATTCATATAACCCAAATGGGGTAATGATGGCTGTTTTTGGTTTGTCCTCTTCAGCAATAGGTATTTGGTAATAAGCTTTTAAAAGATCTAACTTTGTGAAAATGGACTTACCTCCCAAGATTAATTGGAAATCTTCTATTCTTGGAATGGGATACCTGTCAGGAATTGTTTGTTCGTTAAGCCTTCTATAATCGCCACAGGGGCGGAGTGTCCCATCTTTTTATTCACTAGATGGAGTGGACTCGCCCACTGAGATTTTGATGGTCGAATTATATTATTATCAAGCATAAATTGGAACTCCTGCTTGGCAAGTTGGAGCTTTTTTGCATCCAGCTGTCGTGCTCGTGAATACACAGGCTGTCCTTTGGTTTCAATATAATGCTGCACATTATGTTTAACCGATTTGTTTAACAAATTCGGTTTTGTAATATTGGGGTACTGACGTAACAGTTCTGAAAATTTTAAGGAATCACTTAAAGTGAAAATCACATTATCATCGCAGATTGACATTATATCACTTTGAATAGCAAGATGAGTAGTGCCATCAATTAGCTGCTTCTTGTGGATATCAATTAGGAGGTGAAATCGATTAAGAAAATCAGCCCCTAGGATCCTTTTGTTGACTTTGGCAACCACAAAAGGCCACTGGAATGACCGTCGAAGTCCTAAATCTAGTGTTAAAATTTTAATACCAAATGTTGGTATTTCGGTGCCATTTGCTGCGTACAATTTATAATTACACAAGCCTTTGTCTTTTGAATCCGCAGGCAGCAATGAAACGTCAGCACCACTGTCGACTAGAAACCTTAGTCCAGTGTTTTTGTCTTTGACAAATAGTCTGAACTTGCGGCTGTCTCCTATAGTAGCAGCAGGGCTAGCCGCTGACTCTACTGCTGACTGGAGTTTCCCCTCTTGGTTCCAGCCACACGGGGGTTTACACTTATCGGGGAAACACTTTTTCCCAAACTTGTAGTGGAAATAGCAGTATTTCCCTTAAGGGTCATAGCGTTTTTTAGAGCTGCTACGGCTTCGTTTATGCTGGTCGGCACGGCGATTACTCGGTCTGCTGGCACGCTGAACCTGTAGGCTGGCGATTTGTTTTCTAAGCTAGATATTTTGTTTAACAGTTCGTCGTAGGGGGTTACCTCTTTACTGGCAGCTGCCAACTCCATTCGAGGACTCATTTCTAAGATCTTGTCAGCCATCGTTGCTAATTTTTCCAGGCTTTCATCACTGACGATTAGAATGTTTTTTTACAGAATTTGGCATTTTGTCCATCCATAGTGTCCGTAGCACTCTGTCCGACATGTCGTTGCTGTCTCTCAGGGACTTCATTTTTCTGAGCAGCTGGCTTGCCTTCAAGTCTCCGAGCTCCAAACCGGTCAATAAACGCACTCTCTTTAAATAAGTTCGTTAGGCGTTCTTTAGCAGCAGTATATTTATTCTGGGTCTCATCCTTAATAATGTCCCAAATGTTCTCCACATACTTAGGATCGAGTTGAGCCACGAGATAATTAAATTTTGTTTCCTCCGACGTTATTCCGCAAATTTTTAAATTGGGCCTCCACCGTGTAAAACCATATTTCTGGTCTATCTGTCCAGAATTGTGGAATTTTGATGCTGACTTTG
The DNA here is from genome assembly GCA_038373885.1 of Cheiracanthium punctorium. Classification (NCBI taxonomy): domain Eukaryota; kingdom Metazoa; phylum Arthropoda; class Arachnida; order Araneae; family Cheiracanthiidae; genus Cheiracanthium; species Cheiracanthium punctorium. The sequence continues at coordinate 186,669 of JAWZYV010012096.1, forward strand.
CTTGCTTCAAGCTGGGAACTGTTATCATCTGGCATGATACGGCGAGGGTGCGAGTTGAAAAAGTCCGAATGTCACCAATTGTTCTGGTTACTTATTAAGTATCATCAGAACCATTAATTAAAACACAGATTTACTTCCAATGAAAAGGGAAAAAAAACTTTCACTTTATTAACATACTTTCTCGCACATGCATTAAATACAATCACATTCAACTACACATCGTCGAAGAGAACAAAATTCCATGTGTGTTCTAGCGATTACCGTTATTCTTACAGTTAAGCAGTGAATGTTTACACAGTTAATACATTACAAAAATTCCTTTAAATAAATTACAAAAATATGAAAAAAATGAATTTTAAATAGTAAAATTATTTACAATCAATACATAAATTAAAAAATAATATTCTCAATACTTTGATTAATTTTTAACAAGAATTATTATGCACTGAAATATTATTTTCTGACTCCATGTTTGCTTTAAGAAAAATGCATCTTGGCTGCATGGTCGCGCCATCTAGATTTGCTACTTATAATTAATTTCATTTTGTATAGTAAACAGCTTAAGCGATATACTTTCTCCTACAAATTCAAAGGGAACCTTTGAAAAAATTTTGCGGTGAGCCTGGTACTTTTGTGGGACGCCACTGTTCTGGACCGTTTCTGCAATGTAAATACCCTTCTCATCCTTATGTTAAAATGAATGACATCCTGAGAGATAAAAATGTGTGCCCTGTAGAAAATGAGGAAAATAAAAGCAATGAATGCAGTGAAATAATTCCACATATTTCTTTTCTTTTTTTTCTCTATTAAAATCGTGCTGACCGATGGCCGAATGGATAACACACTGAACATCAAAAACACTTGAAGAAATGTTGACTTTTATTGTCAAAAGGATAGTGTTAAAGTCTTTTAGTGAAAAATTCTGCCCTTTCAACCTTTTGGACCCTCCTTGAAAATTATTTCTTTCTGATAGCTTTGGGCCTTGAGCACAAGTAACTATCTCTGTAAGTCTAAGCAATTTAAGTTAAGGGTTATTCTTGCTTAGTGATATCGTTTCTTTGCAATATTTTTATAAAATATCAAAGGATATCAAGGACCCCTCCCCTGCAAGTTTGATGTCAATTTCATTCCCAAGCAGAATCAAATGTTCTCGAATCAATTTTTTTTTCATAAAATCTAAAACATCTTTTAAAGCATAAAATCAGTACCTGTGGTATGTCAGTGAGAGTTAACAGCCTCCCCTTTCCCCACAGAATATTCTAATCGTTTTTCATCCAGTTCACGACTTACCGATTAGAGCTGTAACAAACCGCATGTATTCGTTACTGAGATGTGGATAATCACTCAGACTCGAAGTAACGAATTGCTATACGGTTGATATTGTTACTGCGCGCGTTCAGATCGAGCAGCTTTGAACTTCAAATACAAGAGGGAAAACGAGTTCCGGTAATCGAGTAATAATATCTTCTGTTATTTGTTACTGGATATCGGATCGCGGTTTGAAGGGGAAAATCAGTCTTGGTATTTGAGTAGCAGTAGCAATATGTTCTACTTTTGTTATTGACTACTAAGGGGGTTGCATTTTGCATGTGCCGAATGGTCTCGTTTGGGTGGTTTGAAAGATCCATATGTTTTGTTTTCGTTACTGATGATGCAATATCAGATAGATACAGTAACTGCTGCTCTTTTATATGGGATTAGACATGGCATCTGTTTTATACAATGCGAGGATGTACGGTATATAGTATGTTATGCGTGGGTGCCAATATCAGATTTTTTTGGGGGGTGGGGGAGAAAGGGGGGTGTTTCTGCAATTGTAGAGCAATATCTATAAGAATAGAAGCACGTTAGTAAGGGGATGCTCTTGCTTTCTGACATTTTAAGGATTGAGAACTTATTTTTTTTAAATGCTTGAGCTAGAGCCGAAATATGAGTAATAAATGACAAGTTATTTAAGTAAGCTTTCAAAAAATATTATTTGCAAAAATATATACATATATATTAGGCTTGTAAACTTAAAACAAATTTTTTTAAAGTTATCATTTTGTTTTAAACAAAAATTTCGAGAGGGAACCGGGATTTCTATGCCTACCTGTGGGTATGCCACTGGTATTAAAAAAGTTCAGTATGTGTTTAAAATGTTGACATCTAAGGGAGAAGGGGAGAGACTTGACCCCCATCTTTCAAGAATCCGTGCTCAGAAGCGGAAGAAGAATATTTTTATAAAAAAAAAAAAAAAATTCACCCATTTTTATTATTTAAAATATTATTTGCAAAAATATAAATATATATATATATATATATATATATATATATATATACATAGGCACCGACTCCATGGGGCTTGAGGGGGCTGAAGACCCCTCAATATTTTTATCGAGCTCCCTCAAAAATTTTGCTCCAATCTTTCTACTGTCAAATATTTTATTTCCGATATTGGTAAGACTCAAAGAGTGTGGTGCTACTGTTATGCATGAAGGCGAATGCTTGCAGAAATGGAGCTTTTTCACAAAGAATGCAGAAGTTTTTGTGAGCAGTAACCGTCTCAAATGAATTTGTCAGAAGTACCAACAGGTCTGTTTCTAACCTCCCCTGCGCCCTAGGCACTTAAAATTGTTAAGGCCACTTTCCAGATCGAGAGGGAGTTGTGGGCCGCTTGGCCAATCATCACTTGTAAGCAATAAATTTTTCGCACTTCTGAGAAAGAGGGAGATACTCCTTACAATAGGTAATTGAGGACCGTGGATAATATTGCGGTTTTTACACATGTGGTTTCACACCCCATCTATTGTTCGGTAGAGGACAGCCCATGTGTTGCCGCGTCCATACGCGGCCAAATATCCCCATTCAAATACATTGTAGCCGCGACACTCCCTGGGTGTGGGCAATGACCTTTAGCCTCCCGCCAAATATTTTTCCAGAGCAACCCCATCTTTAGGTTCTGCACCTTGCCAGTTTTGGTTTGGGAAGGACCTTTCTTTGTTGTTGCTCTTTGGAGAATCTCCACTATCTACCACCTCTGGGGCTGGCAACTGGCCACTCTTGTTCATTTCTTACCAAGGCACAATGCTCCGTCCCCACCCTTTTGTGGATTATCACGGTAATCGACTAAAGATCTGAGTACACTCCCGACATGTTACAAGCGTTCTCATTTTAAGTAAGTTGAACCGTAAACCATAAACTTGAGGTGGTCGACAGCAAAGAGCAACAGTGTTGTAGCTTATTTATATTCTTTGGCTAGGGCTAGGGGTCATGATTGCTCCTGCAGGGTTTGAATTTTGCGCCTCCTCAACACAATGTTTGGAAAGTGTTCCCCACAAGGATTACGTCCCTAGCACTAGAATCAGGGACGTAGAGTCCATGGATGTAATGGAAACATTGCTTCCCTTCAGAAATTTAAAATAATTTTTACTGCCAATTTTGTTTTAGAAATCAAAAAATATTTCTTCAACCAACTTAAAGTTGTTTAAACGCGCTTCACCCAGTAGCGAAAATTGCGAGGAAGTAGAAAGGCTTGAGAGCAGTAGCACAACGCCACACACCGCGATGTGGAAGCAATATGTATCCCATCTTCCACACCAAACAGTTTTCTTAGTTCTGAAAGAAGGGAGGAATGGAGAGAAAGGAGAAAACTGAAGCCCCGTTACACTGTGGAGTCCAAGAGCTCGGAAGCAATCGTCCTACTGCTTCCGAAAGAGGAAAAAAAGGGAAATGGGGATGTGTAATCCGGAATTTTCACTTGTTATGCATGCAGGTGGAAAATTTAAAGGGATTTCTTTTTTCTTTTTCTTTCTCGCGGACTCTTTCTGGCAGTGATGATATTTTTTTTATGTTATTAACATTGTATTCTCAAATAAGCTGTGCTGTTTTTGAAAGACAAATTCAGTGAGTTATTATTCTGTGTTTCTACTTACGATTAAGCAGTTATGGTTATGTTTTTGAGACAATGTCATTGCAGTAATTTATTTATTTAGTTATTTATTTAAATACAAACATGTCAAATTCAACCGATCACCATTGTGTTATTGAAAAGCTGCTTGAAACACCATTTAGCTCATTCCCTTATAATGATAAACGTAAGGTAATAAAAGAAGGAGCTAAACCTAATTTAGATTTGCATACCAAAATAAAAACTTGCACATGGCACTTCAATACTAATTTATACGAGAATATATAATTTATCAATTTTCCCACATTCAGATGCTCTGTTCAAAATTTTACAAACAAAGAGGTGTGACATCGCTTTCTGCAATTCGCAATTAGAAGTTTTTAAGCGCTCCATGAAATTGCGGGAAGTTCCGGGAAGAACATGACCGATTTTGGAATGAAACTGAAAATTTTTTACTTTCAAATGATGAGGCTCGCCCAAAAAGGATTCGAATTGACTCTATGAGTGGGGAAGAAAGAAAAACCTTTTATAAACGGCTTTTTTTTTTTTTTTTTTAATGAGATTATTGATGTTGTGTGCCAGAATATTTCTCTGAGATTTTCAGACAATAAAAAGCTCATTTTTTTTTTTTAGTCTTCTTGATGGCAAATTTTTTCCGACATATAAAGTCTCATTCCCTTAAAAAGCTTTTTTGAATTTAAAAGAAAATTATGGGGCTTTTTTTGATTTTGTTGCTCTGAAGAGTGAACTTAGTTATATTTTCAGACGCAGATATGATAAAAGAATGTGTGTACGATTTATACCAATTTATGTATGTTACTCAGCTTTCAAAAGTTTTTCCTGAAGTTTTTAAATTGTGCGAGCTGGTTTTAACTATACCAGCAACGAGTGCAGCAGATGAACGCTCATTTTTGGCTTTGAAACGATTAAAAAATTATTTGAGAAATTCAGTAAAGCAGGACAGGCTGTCATCTCTAGCACTGATGAACATCAAAGAGACATTTTTGAAAACACTTCAGTCTAAACCCACTTTCTTAGATGAAGTTATAGATATATTTAGTAAGAAAAACAGAAAAATCAAGCTCAGTTATAAATGATAACTTTTATCTGTTTATTACACCCTTATTACCTTACTTATTACATCTCTGTAAAAACAAGTCTTCTTTGAGCAATTGTATGTAATTTTATTATATTAGTGTGCGTATGTATATAAAACTGGGGGGGGTCCCCTGGTAAATACATTTCTTCTAATGAATTTATAAAGTTGCTTCCCTGCTTTTAAAAGCTACGCTACGCCACTGACTAGTATACCCTAAGACCCCATAACTCCGAAATGCAAAACCTGAAAGCACCCCCGAAATGCGAGGGGGGCGAAGGGACCCCCCACACACAATTATTTTTTAAATGAAATTAAATATTTTCTGATTTTACTTTCGTTGTTTTAAGGAACACCAGAATATTAGAGCTTATCGTAATACCTTACAGAGGACATACATATTATAAATCCGTGATTAGATACATCATAAAAAAAAAAAGCAACTAAAAATTTGTGGGGGAGAATTTTCCTCACGCTTTCTCCCTTCTCTCACAACTTCCTACCGAAAATATTTGTAATAACTTATTCTTTGATACATCATTCTCATTCATAATTTTTAAGAAAACTCTTTATCGTGATGCTAGTAGACTATAAATTCATAATGAATAGGTAATCAACAAATAACTGAATACTGAGCTTGTATAAAAAAACTCTTAAAACTTAAAAAATTTAAATAACAGTACATTTTTGATAAATTTAAGCAAATGCAAATATAGAGTTTTTCGAATTTTATTTCAAATCTCTATTTTCGAAAATTTCTGTCTAAACAGAGTTGAATTGACAGGAATGGCTGGGCTTTTAAAAATTTGATGAGTTTTTAGGGTTAAGCGAGTTGGGTGGGTAAAAGAGCATCTTGAAAATTGTCTCCAGAAACTTGATTCGTCAATTTATAGGTTTGCAATGGTGAACATTTCTAATGCGAAATAAAAGATAATTGACTCTTTTTTGTAAATATATTGATCCAAAATTATACCCACTGGGAGACTGAAGGCTCCTGGTTCAAAACCAGTCGCATCCGCCGACTTAACCGTTTGGAGTTTTCCGTGCTTTCCTCTGAAACATAACACACAGGTAAGGACCTTTTAGAAAGGCCCCCATGGAGGGCACCCTACCCCGCAGCCTAGATCCCATCTGTAGATAATTGACCGTAATCCCCCAACATCAAAATTAAACATGCGTTTTTGATGCGCTCCATTTAAACTTATTTAATTTGAAATTAAGCTAGGATACTTCAAACGTTTATACAGATTTTCTAAAATTTAAAAAGAATTTTTTATGTAAGGATTATAGCGCAAAATGCTCATTCTAGAACATAACTAGAAAATTCCTGATTTTTTGGAAACTACTGGGAAGTATTTTTAACTCCCCCCCCTCCCAACCTACTTATTCGAGCCCCCCCCCCCCCCAAAAATTTTTCACAAGTCGGTGCCAGTATATATATAAGGCATGTAAACTATATATTTTAGACAAGTATATATATATACAGTAAAACCTGCTTAAGAAGTTTTCCAAGGGAATGGATGGCAAAAATTTCTTAAACGGGAATTTAATTTTTCTGATAAAACAAATGGAATAATTTCAGCATAGGTATTCAGCTGACACTTTTTTATAGTATTGAAATAATATCCAATTTTAGTTTAAATTTGTAAATTGTTTAGCATATATACAAAAATAGTTAATTAGTAAAATAACAATTACCTTTATTGAATCCAATCTTGAATGAAATTCGAGGAATTTAAACGTCATTGGAACCTATTTTAAATCGGTTATAGTTTTTTGTTTTTGTTTTTTGTCGGCAATCTTTATTTGAAAACAGTCTAGTTGTCTTAAGCTTTTAAAAACTTCTTCAGGCACATTTTCAACACTTTCGATAAAACGACGAAAGGTTTCTAGTCCTTTAACAGCATCCGGAAAACTAGGAATTCCCACGTCCTCTTCCTCAGCTTCACTCATTTCATCATCTTCTTCAACTTCACAAATTTCATCCACTGTTAGCACTTCACAAGGCAATATTTCATCATCTGCTGACACATACTCTTTAAACGAGGCAGTGAAATCTAATCTTTGTACTGTCTATCTTCAATATCTGATTCATAGTCGTATTCCTCTGTTAATTCTCCATCGAAGAATCTTGCTTATTGAAAACAATTGGCAATCACAGATGGTGTTATTAACTCCCATGCAGATAAAATAAAATGAATGGATTCCAAAATGTTCACTTTCCTCATATCTCAGGCATTGTCCAGTTAATCATCCATTTAACAAATCGTTTTCTGTAGGCTTTTCACTCAAACTTTCTTGAGAGAGAGAAAGACGACGTTCACTGACTTAAAAAGCTTTGAACTGAAAGAGCCAAAGATTTAAGAACTTGGGTGGTTCATTCTTCCTGGAAAAGGGGCGGTAAATCTATTGAAAAAGAAAGCAACTGATAAACTTACCCTGAATACTGTAGGAGCAGGATTGGACTAATCTCTTTCCTAATCATCATTCAATACTGTTACAATAAACTAACAGGTGCGCACATCTTTTTTCTTTTACCGGCCACTATTGTCACAGTACCACTGGTTTCATTCACTCTCCACATTCCAACAACAGGTGTGGACGCGAGATAAAAATGAAGGAGTAGAGGCGGAGTGCATTTTGATGAATTAGACTTTATGGGGAGACATTTCTGGTCAAAGAGGACTATAACGAACGGAGTCTGCAATTTTTCAGAGAACGGGATATATAGAGAGGCGGATGAAAACACTTTTTGAAAGTGAACTTGGAAGTTAAAACTTTTTAAGCAGGAAAGAGTTTCGAACGAAACTTCTTAAGTGGGTTATTTTAACATTGGAAGAATAGGATAAAAAACAGGAACCGAGAATGTGAACTTCTTAAGCGGGTTTTACTGTATATATATATTAGGCATGTAACAAGAAGAATATTTTTATAAAGTAAACGAATTCACTCATTTTTATTATTTAAAATATTATTTGCAATATATATATATATATATATATATATATATATATTAGGCATGTAAACTTAAAAGCACTTAAGTTATCGTTTCGTTTTAAACAAAAATTTCGAGAGGGAACCGGGATTTCTCTGCCCACCCCCAGGTACACCACTGGTATCAAAATAATTAAAAAAAGTTCAGTATGTTTTTAAAAGGTTGACGTCTAAGGGGGAGGGGGGGTGACTTGACCCTCCATCTTTCAAGAATCCGCGCTCAGAAGCAACACTAGGCACAAGATTTCCATTATACCTTTTAAGATGAGAATGAACAGGTTAAATCAGCATTCAGAATTAAAAAAGCGGGATGGGAGACTAGGGGGGGGGGGGCATGTTTTTGGAAGATTTCTATGGGCGCTATCTGAGTTATTCTGATAATTTAACATTGTATAAAACAATACATTTGTATAAGAACATCTATTAATCAGAAAATAAGCTCAAATATAACTCTTACGCTTTAAAGTAAAAAAATATTGTATGATATTTTTATTTGTTTTTAAACCAAAAAAATGTAATTGTATGAAGTATTTTAAACATTCGTAATCGTACGTAATGCTATGTACAGTGGCGTAGCCAGGATTTTATTTCAGGAGGGGTGTGTGTGTGTGTGTATCAAATTGCTAACTAAGTATCAGTTGTAAATAAATATCACATTGTAAGCTAAGTAAAGGGTTAGATTTAGGGAAGGAGGGCTGAAGCCTCCTCCGCTCTAGACACGTGCTATAAGACTTGTTTCTCGCGTTCAAAGTAGTAACGAATACTTAGTAACTGGTAGTGTGTTTATAGTAATGAATACATACGAGTATTAATATTTTTGTTACTTTTACAGCACTATTACCAATGCGTGTTGAAAAAAAATGCAAAGTTTGTTTCATTGACAGTTTGTGAGCATCCACGACACAACTGCACAAATGCAACGACGTCTCTCATAACTATAATAAAGATTCTAGTTAAGTATCGGGGAAAACTAATGAAGGTATTGGGAACAGATACTTTTACATACCTGCCAATCTTAGAAAATTAACATCAGTAAAATTATGTCCTCATTTCAGTAAATTTTTACCTCCCATCAGTAAAACTGAGTTCATTTATTTTTTTGGTACAAATAACTGGTGCTCTTGTTGCTTTTCATTCATAACTGAGCCTGCTCTACTTAGTGTTTTTTTTTCCTTACCTGGTTTAATTAGGGAGGGGGGGGATTTAAAAAACTAAATTTAAAATAGGAATCAGTTTTTATCCTTACGGCATTAAAGATTTAAATGAAAGAGTTGTAAAAGAAAAATATTTACTCACAAGAGCGATGGAAAAAGATTGAATTGAAAATCTGAACCTGCCCCATTCAATGAAGTGTTTTTTTTTATTGGTTTCCTTGAAAGAGGAAAGGGGGGGGGGGAGGTTTAAAAAATAATTTTAATTTCAAAATAGGAATCAATTTTTACTCTTATGGCATTGGAGATTTAAATAAAAGAGTGCTGAAGGGAAAATATATATTATCTAGACGGATGGAAAAAGATTGAATTGTTAGAAATTGCGAACTTTGAAATTCGCCAAGCAATCCGTAAAATTACTAGTCATCTCCGTACATCAGTAAATTAATGCCAAAATCCGTATATTTTATGGATAATCCGTAAAAGTGGGCAGGTATGCTTTTAAAATATGAAAGTACCAATACCTACAAAAAGGTGAGGTATCAGCACCGATACTATCGGTCGATCCCTATCTGCTAGCTACCTGGTTAATGAATTGATATAAAAAATATCAATGTAACATTTTATGGATAAATTAGCAGAAAATACACATAAAGCAGGAAAAACAAATTAAAAATTAGACTTGTGCAGTGAATCATGCATATTTAGTTCACTTTTAGATACTGAACAGGACTGAGGATAAATCATAACAAGTGTCAAACATACCTCTGGGTTATCTCCTGATAATACTTGATTATAACTTATTGATCCTGGCTGAATAGCATCAATTAAATTAATAATAGGTAAAGCTGTAGAAATAGAAGAATCTTGAAAACTTTTTATACTACTGTCTTTTCCAGCTTCCTTAAGCTACAAAAAAAAAAAAAGTTAACAATCTAATTATTTTAGAGCTGATTTTTTATATCATATATTTACACAGTACTTCATGCACTTAAGTTCTTATAGGTATTTTTAATATTTTTAAAATAAAAGCATGTTATTAAATAAAATGCTATTACTCATATAATTATAAACCAATGTTATTAATTCTTTTTGTCTTTTATAGAAAAGTAATTAAAGAAAAGAACTGGATTAAAAAATATATAAATTCTCCAGAGGTATAACGTTTAGTTCATTGTGACGATGTGCCACAGGTCCAGTGTTTGATTCCCAAGCTGGGAAAATTCATTCAGCCTTTCATCTTTAAGTGGACTGATAAACTGTGCCAGGATGACCACCTGGCTGAGGCATATGCTTCTGGCTCCCCTTAGCCCATGGCCGAGAACTGGGATAGGCAGCTCACGCGTTGGCTCTACAAGGCTTGTTGCAAAAATGATTAATTATACAAATTCTTTATTTTTTGTAAAAGAAATATGAAAAAATATTGCTCAACAATCATGTTTTCCTGTACATGTAACCTCTTACAGCAAGCACAGATAAAGTCTGAATGCTTTATCCTACAGTTATTACTACAGACCTCACATTGATGTAAAAAAGTGGTATTATTTTATGAACTTGTCCTTTTTGTTTTATTATATAAAGGAAAACACACTGCAATAACACAAGTAAATTGAAACATATGCTGACAAGCTGCATAACTAACTCACACTGATGTCGTGGCATGATGGGTCCTCATACATTGTATTTTTTAAGACTAAATATTACAGCACTATCATACAGCATAGCATTATAATGGTTAAACTGGTTGAGAAAAAATAAATCAAAATGTAAGACTTTTTATAAAAGGTTAATAACTTGTTAAGAAAATATTAGCTTTAACAAAATTAAAATCAAATTTTATTTGTGACCTTGTTTTTAGCATTCATAACTTCTTAACTTAATAAAAGTTTTTACCTAACAAAACTTAAAATAAAATAGGCCAATAGTTTTTGAGATATGCGACTTACGTACATAGATAGATGTCAGGGAAAAACTGGTCTAAATGAACTCGAGGTCCGTCAAAATGGTTTGTACACATGTACATGCATTCATATGAATGTACATGCATGTGCATGATGAGATGCAACACAAAAATTCTTAAAAGTAAATTTAGAGATAGTCAAAATCTGTTTTTTCATCGAAATGTGGCTCCTGAAATTTTTCGTGATCACATTACTTCCTTACTTCATACAAGGAAGTAAAAATACCGGTAAAATATAACAGCTGCAAGAGCAGATAAGAATGTGCTGAGAAGTTCACAATCTAATGCATGAAACTGCCAGTAGCGCTATGTGAATAACTCAAACTCTACAGATGCTATTCTAAAATATTCAGTCTTATTGATTGGAAATGCTATAGAGGTTGGCTTATTTTATCCTCCTTTCAAAACACCCTAATGAAATATGCCTTTTGTTGCTTCCTTACATGAAAGAAGGGTAAAAGAAGAGCCACATGTAAACTTATGTTACAAGTAGAAATCTGTTTATTTTCAACCAAACCCCTGCCAATTACTACCAGTACAAAAGAAAAAATTGCCACTACATGTTGAGATAGTGTATTTAAAAGGACCAATTACAAAAAAAACATTGAGATACTTTCTTGCTACTTTGGTAAGTGAAAATAATTTACATTTTAATCTGAAGAGCAAGACAATTTATTTACATTGGCAAAGAGGATCCGTTTTTAAAAGTCAAGCCTTGGACAGGGAACAACCGGATTTTAGCGTCAAACAACAAAAGATAATTGAATTGCTGTCCACTAGTGATAAGTGAAGGTGGAAATCGGGAGTGGCTTGTTGCTACTGTTTTCCCATGGAAGATACTGGAAGACATTTGTTTCTAACAGCTTGTCTCCTAATTAGTAGCATGAAAATATAGTCGGCAGCAGATTTATATAATCGACAGTTTCAGCTCTACCCAGCTGGGAAAATCCTGTGTGTAGTAAATAGTAATCATGTGTGCTCAAATACTGATCAGTAATACAGCCAGTGGAAGGGGTTGTCACCACATAATGAATGACCAATTTCATAAAGTGGGAAAACTTTCTTTTAGATGGCCATTAGCATATGATTAACAACTTTTTTAACATGTGTTATCTATTTTGAATATCTGTGCTCTGTGCTGCAGATGCATCGACAAAAGAAAACCCGAGTAGAAAAATTCTGAAAGATGCAAATTGTTTTGAGATCGTTAAAAAAGTTTCTTTCAAAAATCAGACATTAGATGCCCTAACTTTGAAAAGGCAATTAAAAAAAAAATTCATTTAGATTTTTATTGAATATTATTTGATCAGCGGTGTCCTTTAATTGGCGACACTAGGTGGCTGCCTAGGTTCACCTAATCGTAAAGCCAGCTCTGCAGCCTTTCATCATTAAGTGCCTCAGAGATATCTTTAAACAAAGATGATTGGGGGCTATGCATGAATTTTAATGTAAACACATATTGCTAGAATGCAAAAAAAAATTCTTTCATAATTTCTGTACAACCCCTGAAATGCAATCAGCTTTTTCCCATACAAGAGCCATTAAAAAGTGATTTAAGTCAGCATTATTTTAATCTTCATATCTCTGTGCAATCTTGTTATTTTTGAAAATAACAAGAAGGATTTTTTCTTAATGGAGTCTTGTGACGGAAAGACTCCCTGGGAAGCTTACAAGACCCAATTTTCGATCGTCGCCAGAGCCAATGGTTAGAGCGAGTCCGAGAAAGCGAACCAACTGGCCGCTTCCCTTAGCGGAGATGCAATTACTGTATTGCAAACTATCGGAGCGACGAAGATAGGAGATTTTGACGCCCTTGCCAGTGCCTTGGAGATGAAATTCGGAGAGAAGTGCCAGAAAGAATATAGTAGAATCCAACTTAAGTCAAGGATGCAGAGATCTGGCGAGACCCTTCAAGAGCTGGCTTCGGACATAGATAGGCTGTGTCATCTAGCCTACATGGACCACCTTGATAATGTCCGAGAAGAAATGGCGGTGCGTCATTTTATTGAAGCCAACCGTGATCCAGAAACCCAAAAGTCACTTATGTTGGAGGATTATAAGGATTTGAAATCTGCTCTCGTCTTCGCAATGAAGCTAGAAGCAGCTCAACGGGCCGTCAGGAAAGATCGGCATGCTGTTAGAGCTGTCACGGTCCAAGAGGGAGCTGACAAAGAGACAGAGAGCGTCGAGAACAGGTTAAAGAGAATTGAAGATCTCATAGAACGAAAATTAAGATCCGATAGAACGAGAGATGGCCGAAAGAAAGTGAAATGCTGGAAGTGTAGCGTTGAAGGCCATGTACAAAAGCATTGTGGTCGAAAGTCTTATGACCAGCAAGAGAAATCTAAGAACATGAAAGAGGGAAACTAGGAGGTGGCCATCTCGCGGGGCGGAGGTTGCCATATAGTCAAAAGCCCCACCTAAAAGTCTTGCAGATTTCATCAGTGAATGGTGGCAGTAATGGACTCTTCGTACAGGGATACGTTACTGGTTCCCCATGCCACATGGTGATTGATACTGGAGCGAACGTAACCATCATAAGGACGGATCTGGCCAAGAAATTAAATTTGAAGATTATTTGGACTCCGTCCTCGCTGACCCTCCAGACTGTGACAGGTGACAAGATCGAAGTGGGCGGAAAAGCGCAAGTAGAAATCACGTTTGGAAATGCCAGATACGACCATGTGGTATATGTCGCCAATATTACAGACTCTTTTATTCTCGGACTCGACTTTTTAAAATCACACAAATTTAATTTGGACTTTAAGAATAATGAGCTTCGTTCAGACTCAGAAGAAATAGCTGCGTTCGATATTAGAAATGAAACTGTTTTGCCTGTTCAGCAAATAATAGCCCAGACTGATATCACTCTACCTCCCAGAACTGATTCAATAATTTCTGGAACAGTAAAAGAAAGCAATAAATTCCGTTTTGGATTAATCGAACACCCAAGCAATAGTGATTCCGTCAGAGGAGTGCTTGTGGGAGCAACACTTGTGGACTTGTCGAGAACAGAAATTCCAGTTAGAGTAGTAAATGTGACGGACAAGTCGAAGGTGATAAAGAAAAATGAAGTGTTGGCGACATGCACTCCTGTTACCTGCATTAATAAGAACATCAGCCAAACGACAGCTAAATCTTCCGAGTGCCTGACGAAGGAATTAATACAAGACGTGGAGTTAACGGCAGAACAGAGAAGCGCTGCAGAGAAAGTAATAGCTGAATTTGAAGACCTCTTCTCCCGTACTTCGGGTGACTTTGGCCGTACGAGCTTAACTCAACATAGGATAGATACAGGCAGCCATTCTCCCATCAAGCAACATCCTAGGCGGCTGCCATTTGCTAAGCAAGAAGAGGTGAGCAGACTTTTAGAGGAGATGCAGCGTGATGACGTCATCGAGCCATCGACTAGTCCGTGGGCCTCGCCGATTGTTTTGGTCCGAAAGAAAGATGGTTCCACCCGGTTCTGCATTGACTATACACGTCTGAATGACATTACCAAGAAAGACAGCTACCCTCTTCCCAGGATAGACGACACATTGGACACTTTATCGGGAAACGAATGGTTCTCCACTCTGGATCTCAAGAGTGGCTACTGGCAAGTAGAAATCCATCCCGATGACCGTGAAAAGACTGCGTTCACCACGGGACAAGGATTGTGGCAGTTCAAAGTTATGCCTTTTGGACTCTGCAACGCACCGGCTACATTCGAGCGTCTAATGGAGACAGTGTTGAGAGGACTTTCCTACGAAGCATGTCTCGTTTATTTGGACGATATCATCATCGTCGGAAGGACTTTCGAAGAGCATCTCGAGAACATTCGAAAGGTACTACAGAAATTAAAAGAGGCAAACTTGAAACTAAGTCCATCGAAGTGTAATTTGTTTCGTCGGGAAGTACGTTACCTCGGGCACATAATATCCGCCCACGGAGTCCGAACCGATCCCGAAAAGACGTCCGCAGTCCAGAACTGGAGTCGTCCCGAGAATATCCATGACTTAAGAAGTTTTCTCGGTCTGTGTACTTACTATCGAAAATTCGTGAAGGGCTTTTCTCAAATTGCAAGACCTCTTCACAAATTGACCGAGACTGGACAGAAATTTCTATGGACTGAGGAATGTGAGGACGCATTCAACGAACTGAAGACGGCTTTAACATCTTCGCCGATCCTGTCGTATCCTCACCCTGACAAGCCATTTATCCTGGACACAGACCAAGTAAGGAGAGTGTTGGAGCAGTTTTGTCCCAGGAGATAGATGGCCAAGAACACGTCATTGCTTACTGGAGCAAATGCCTTTCAAAGGCAGAACGTAACTATTGTGTTACGAGAAAGGAACTTCTTGCTATCATTAAAGCCATGGAGAACTTCCATCATTACCTGTACGGCCGAAAGTTCCTGCTCCGAACGGACCATGCCTCTTTAACCTGGCTTCTAAATTTCAAGAATCCAGAGGGCCAAATAGCCAGGTGGATACAGTGATTACAAGAATATGACATAGAGATACGTCATCGGAAAGGGTCATCTCATGGAAATGCAGATGCTTTGTCGAGAAGGCCCTGCATAGACAGTTGTCGCTATTGCTCCAGGGCAGAGAAAAATTACCATCTGAAACATCCCGTTGTCCGCCAAGTTACATCATCGGCATCATCTCAAGATCCCTGGAGTGACGAAAATGTTTGGGCGGACCAATTAGCAGACAGCGACATCAAACCTATTGTAGAATTTATGGAAAAATCCAGCGCTAAGCCCAGTTGGCAGGAAATATCATCTTACAGTCCGGCAACAAAACAGTACTGGGCTTTATGGGATTCGCTTCGCCTGAGAAATGGAGTCCTGTATCGTAAATGGGAGTCGGACGACGGCAAGATGCTCCGATGGCAGTTAGTACTCCCTCGCTCGAGGATTCCGAAGGTTCTAGAAGAACTTCATAATGGCTTAACTGGGGGCCATTTTGGCGTAATGAAGACCCTGCAGAAAGTTCGCGAGCGCTTCTACTGGGTTAGGGCTCGAGGCGACGTCGAAAAGTGGTGTCAAGCTTGTGACGCCTGTGCCGCCCGTAAAGGCCCGAAGAAACGAAGCCGTGGAAGACTACATCGTTATAATGTAGGAGCGCCTTTTGAGAGGATTGCCCTCGACATCCTGGGACCTCTTCCGCGAACTTCGGATGGCAACAAATACATCCTAGTTGTCATTGACTACTTCTCTAAATGGCCCGAAGCGTTTCCTATTCCCGATCAAGAAGCTACGACCGTAGCAGAGGTACTGGTGCAAGAATGGATTTCCAGATATGGAACCCCTCTGCAACTTCATTCCGACCAAGGAACGAACTTTACCTCTGCAGTCTTTAAAGGACTATGCCAACTTCTCGGAATGGACAAAACCCAGACTACGCCTTTACACCCACAATCCGACGGCATGGTGGAGAGGTTCAATCGTACAATTTTGAACAACCTCTCGCTCCTGGTATCTAGGAATCAAGAGGACTGGGACAAGAAACTCCCCCTGTTCCTGCTGGCCTATAGGAGTGCCGTCCATGAGACTACCGGCTTCACACCTTCCCAGATGCTGTTCGGCAGAGATCTTCGTCTTCCCGCCGATCTAGTGTTCGGCCGCCCTCCAGATGCGCCTTCATCGCCAGAGGAGTACGTGGAAAACCTTCGGGCACGGTTTGAAGATGTACACCATTTTGCTCGGGAGCGGATCAACCTGAACACGGAAAAGATGAAGACTCGCTACGACACGAAGGCTACGGGACACGAGTTCAACGCAGGTGACAAAGTTTGGCTATGGAATCCTACTCGACGGAAAGGCCTGTCTCCCAAGCTGCAATTGCCGTGAGACGGTCCTTACACAGTCGTAAACCGGCTGAATGACGTCATCGTACGGATTCGTAAGTCACCAAACTCGAAGCCAAGAGTTGTACATTACGATCGGCTAGCCATCTACCGCGGTTGTAATTAGCTCAGACTATGGTCACTATGGCGTAATTCCTCTTTTCTTTCATCTCTCATTCCTTTCCTGTCTTTCTCTCCTCTTCCTCTTTCTTCAACTCTCTTTCTCTCACTACTTACGCCCTGTTTAGTGTACATATTTGTAATATATTGGTTTTTACTAATGTGTATTTGTTTATTACATAGATTACTTATTAGTGTAATTGTTTATTATGTATTTTATTTATTTATTAGAGTGCATTTGCTTACTGTGTTTATTGATTATTTGCTTGAATTATGTTGTTAAGATCCTGATAATGGTTATATACTGCATATATTTGTGAGACCTCCTAACTGGGGATTGTACTGCCCGGGACGTGCAGTCCTTGGGAAGGGGGCAATGTTATGAATTTTCGGCGCAACCCGCTGCTCTGGGGCTTAAAATGGTTTAAAATTCGTATTCTACCCTTCAAATAGATAAATTTTGCTTTTTGTTGCATCAAAATCGGCCAATTAGAACTGGAGATACGGAGGTTTCGCTTTCCCATATGTTTTTCTATGGGCTTCTAGAAAACTCGAGAAATATTAGTCCTAGAGCTTAGATCTCTTCACTTTTGAGGACTTATTTTTGGCGCCAAATTTGGCGATATTTCGCCAAAAGTCGCCAAGCTTGGCGACTTTTTGGTCATTTGGCGCAATTTTCCCAATGGGGCCTGGAAGTTGTTTTTCCTGCATTAAAAACGCATAATAACCTAACATTTCTCTTCTATGACGTAATCAAAATTCACGCTTTATGTAGAACCCTCGAGAAATTGACTTTTCTGGAAACCTCTTGTACCTCCTGCGTCGGCTATTTATAGAAGCGGGCATCGCCCCGGAGTCAGTCAGTGCGAGTTGAACGCTCGATGTGTGAAGAGCTCTCAGTACGTTTGTGAATTAATTGATAGTGCTATAGAAGCTGTGTTTTAGCTTGCTTTACGAAGCTGTTTTCAAAGTGCTGTGTGTAAATTCTTCATCGCTGAGTCTTGAGAGTCTGTTAGTGTTATTTCTCGTATATTTTCACTGAATTTTTGCCTGTGAAAGTGACTTATTTTGTGTGAGGAATACAGCATTTGTGAGAGCTTCTGATCTAAGCGAACTGTTAAAAGCACGTTACTGCTAGATTGTGCTTGTGTATTGTGTACAGCTGATTGTTCTACGAAGTTCTAGAAGAAATAAAGTTTGTGTTCCATCCTGACAAGTGACTTTTTACTTGAACTTTTTACACCAACTGGACTTTAGAACGACGAACCCCAGGAGTAGCAGAGTAATTCCGCAACAATATTTTAATTCAATAACCAATTTTATATATAAAACTAAATGATGTTTTGTGATAAGAAAGGTACATATGTAGGTTGCTATTTATATTTCTGGCCTTCGCAACAGAAAATATTGCTAGACGATCGCAGATGATTGAAATCGAAAATTTAATATTTGTAAACATAAATTCTTCAGAATGATTTGCCATTTCAGCTTGATTTCTGTAGTTTACAGTAAATTCAAAAATTGTCTTGTTAAAACAATGGAGTTGACTTGAACATTTTCATGCAGTTATTTTTCATAATTTTGTGAAGACAAGAGTACTTCGATGAACTTTAATCTTTATACAGCAATGAAGCATCATCCTACAGCACTGTAAAAAGATGGTATAACGAATTTAATCATGGTCGGTGTTAGATCCAGGATGAATTCTGTGCAGGCCATTCAAAATCGGTTGTTGTGCCAGAAAATATCAATGCTGTGCGAGAACTGGTAAAGCAATTCCATGTGACATACCGTGAAATTGAGGTATCTTTTGGACATTAGTATGACAAGCATGAATAAGATATTACATAAACATTTGGCAGTAAAAAAGATCTGTTCACGCTGGATCCCGCATAATCTGACAAATGCTCAAGAGAAGGCTTGAATTGATTGGTACAAGGAAATGCTGACAAGATACAATCAAGGTGCATCAAAGGCTGTGCATAATATCTACACAGGTGACGAATCATGGATCTATGCATATGAGCTGGAAACAAAACAGCAACCGACTATATGGGTCTTCCAAGATGAGCAAAATCTAACAGAAGTTGTTTGAGCAAGTAGCAAATCAAAACAAATGGTTGCCTGTTTCTTCAGCATTACCGGTCACGTGGCGACAGTGGCATTAGAGGAAAGCAGGAGGGTCAGTTCTGAATGGTACATGACTATTTGTTTGCCAGAAGTCATCTGAGAAATTCGAAAAAAGCAGAAGAGGCGCATAATTCTTCACCATGACAATGCAAGCTCTAACATATCAGCTCAAATAAAGGATTTTCTGAAATGCCAAAACATCAAATTGATGGGTCATCTGCCATACAAGCCTTGATTTGGCACCCAATGACTTTTTTATTCCTATACATCAAAAATAAATTATGGGGGCAACAATTTTTGACATCCAAAGAAGCGGTTGATGCATTCAAAATACATTTTGCAGTTAACCCAATCGGAGTGGAAAAAGTGCTTCGAAAATTGGTTCATACACATGCAAAAGTACATTGATCTTCATGGAGAATATTTAAAAAAACAATAAAACCAATTTCGATCATAAATATTTGTTGTTTCATTATTAGGCCAGAAATATAAATAGAAACCCTCGTACAAACTCTCATAAAGATTATAGTGCTTAAGTAGAATTAGCAGACATACAACTCTGAGTTTTCTGCCCATACTTCAATGTCTGTTTTTGGTAGCATGAGCTACCAAGTGTCATGTAGGGTTCTTTATTTAGGTCGTGAAATTGTGTTGTAGGTGGCTTGATTTAACACTCCTTTTAAAATACCAATATAATTTATTTACACAGACGAACTAATTTACATAATATTTATAACAGGATTCTTGTTAGAAAAACTTATCGTAGGTCACGTATTAATTTAACATATCATTATCATACGTAGCGTGTTTAACGTATAGCGTAACATCGGCACCCGTGTGGTCCAATTGGCACCTTCTCTTTTCTTCAGAGCAGAATAAAAAAATGCATCATAGAGGAGTAAAACTAAGCGTTTGCAGTGCCATGCCTGACACCAAGCAATTTTAATTAATATTTCAAGGAATTAATTAGTTAAGATTTTTAATGATTTATTGAAAGAAAAAAAAACTTTCAATCAGCATGAATTTTCTTGAAAGAAAATAAATGCCAGTTTAAAAACAAGATTAAAAAACATATCATGAGTTACCGTGGAATCACCCATAACATTAAAATAATAGGTCAAATATTTTAAGTTGCAAGAGTCACAACTGCTGTTAACCGTTTTAGTGAAAAATGTTTTTTTAACCAGGCAGTTTGACGGAGTGCAAATCTCTGAAGTTTAGAAATATGGCATACAGTTTGTCACTGTTTATGAGGTCAGTTCATTTTCTTTTATTACTTTGCCTGATTTCTGCTTCTTTTTGTCAATCAACCAATTTATTAGTGTTACTTTACTTCAAAACACTGCTCTTTTGTAACAGCAATACAATGATATTTTATTTACTTTACTGTAGGAGAAGGTATGAATTTTTGATGAGTATTAATAATTAAAATTGCAAATGCATAAAAGAGCAAAATTTTTCAAAATATTGTTCTAATGATTCTCATGTTGAAATCTACTATTTTGGTCACAAAAATATGGATTATAGAGCAGCTGTGCGAGTGTTTTGTAATGTTATCTAATAAATAGCAAATATATTCGAGAATACCACCATAAGAAACTTTATTAAGGACAGAATTAAGTTTCTATAAATTTGAATTGCCACTAAACATTGTTGCAATGTATTCAGTATAATGAGTTTTATATAATGCTGAAATGTTCAATGGATATACAACCACATTTATTTTGTTTTATCATTTTAATAAAACATTTAAACTTTATGATCTTTCAGCTGTTAATAAATTTGTTGCTAACACAAATTTACTTACCCTAATAGCACGGATGGTCACAAAAGAGTCACTGTGACATCACAGAAGGTCACAATTGTCGCAGAACTGCCACATACTAGTCACATACATTGACACAGGACCTCACATTTTGACTTGTGAGTGATGCGACTCTACTGCGTGGTCACTGTGAAGTTTATTTGTGACCAGTGACCAGGTGACGTCGCCGTGAAGTCACCATGTGACTAGCATGTGATCGGTTGCTAAGTGACTCCACTGTGTGACATCACACTGGCTGTTTGTTGTGACTTTGGAAAAGGCTCATTTTTCTAACATTTTGTAGCAATTTCTTTCGTGAAACATTTAAAAATAAATCCGAAATTGATAACGAGTAATTGAATAAAATCTCAGTTATGAAGTAATGGAATTTAGTTTTAAATTATTAATTTTAAAAATGAATTATTTTGTTTAAACAAAACAATATTATTTATAAAAAAATATTCTGAAAAATATTGAATTTTAATCACAATGGAGAAAACTAAGTATCTGTGAGTAAAATTAAAAATTTCTTTCATATCCCCATGGAATATATGTATTCTGTATGTAAACGTTATTCCTAGAGTGGAAAAAAGATTTTATTTCATAATTTCTGTACGACCATTGAAATGCGATTATTCGACAGGATTTTTTTCCCTTCCAAAGCCATAGAAAAGTGGTTTCAGTCAGCATTTTATTTATCTTCATATCTCTGACACTTTTTAAGGTACAGTTCTAAAATTTTATATTTCACCTCATTATAGTACAGTGCAAATTTTACTAATTGGGAATTATTTCCCACGGGGCTTGTATAAAAATTTAGAAAGTGCAACTTTTTGAAAATTAATGAGAGGAATTTTTTATTAACGGAGTATTATTTCAGACCTTATTTTGAACATCTTTTCAACTTACACTGCCCACTTATCTCTAATAGATAAAGAATTAAAGCCTGTAACACCCTGTATATATATATATATAATATATTGATTATGCTACTGATGTTTGCAAACTTTAGTTGAAAACAAAATATGTATGTTATCAAACCCCGTAAAGATGCCGCACTTTACAAATTTATTTTATAACCAAAGAAAAAAAATGTTCAATAAATCATTAGTTTTTTCAAACGAATACTTGAATAAGACAGCACATTATCTCCTGAAAATAATTTATGTAAAAAAAAAAAAAGGTTTCCAAGATTTTTAATTTATATTTGTTAATTATGGTATTTTCGCTACATTTATAAAATACTCCAGAAAATTTTTAAGTTTCCAAAACAAGCCATGCTAAAACTAACTTTAACAATCAGTTTAGTTTTTAAAGCTGCCAGAACAAGATGATCATGGAGCAGAGGCAGAGCACTGGCCTATGAATGTGTACCGCGAGGGTTCGATGCCAGGACTTTCCTTCCGTGGGAGGTTTTGGTGCTGCCATCTGGTGTATGTTCTCAGTAACTCTTTTACCCCAATTTTTTTTTCACTGTCACAAAACGGTCATAATGCGACTTCACTGAAGAATCGCAATGTGACATCACTGTGGGCAGACATAACGACGGCAGGGTGACCCGAGGTGACGTCGCAGCGACTATGCGTGACCCGGATGTGACTGTTTTGCGATGTCACTTTTTGGTGCTATTAGGGTATCAGATATATTCTACAATACTTTGTCAATTTACGAGTTTTGTCATATTTTCTCCCTAGGTATGATAATTCATTACACACAATATTTTTTTAATTGCTAAATTAAATTTCTTCAAATAAAAAATTGCTTTATCAATATTTATTTATATTTCAATATCTTTTATTAATCGTCACTGAATCAATAAATTGAAAATTGCTGTGTTCTTTAAAGAAAAGTAAAATAAATAAGTCTTACTTTATTATTAACCCATTCAACTATTTCCTTTTCAACAACAGGATGGCCAGTATTTGCTAGTTGTGTCAATATTGTTAGAGTGTATGCTCGCATCAGTTGCCATACTAAAGCTAAAGAACAAATCACTGTTTAAAAAGATGTTGGTTTTAATCTTGAAAACATTTTAGTTTGACTCATTCACATAATATTCCAAAGGCAACAATTAAAAATTAGTTAAATTTTTATGTTAACTATCAAACACTACAAAAACTTCACCTTAAGAAATTAGAATAAGAAATGAACATATAGTTAAATAACTACTTAGGGGTACAGAAACAAACTGAGAAAGGAAAATAAAATTAATGGGGAGGGAGAGGAGAGATTTATAAAACTACTCAATAGCCACAATAACAAAAAATAAGCATACACAGTAAATTTAAATACAAGTACTTATTATTGGTTCAGCAGGTTTCTGTAAATAAAAATATGCAGTAAAACCTTTACCAGCAGTTCTTTTTTAAACCAGCCAGTAGACAGAATTGAATCCATTGAATCAGCATTATTGTGAATCGCCGAAGAGCAATCCTGATTACAGTCACCTGAATTATTAGAAATGGCCACTGTTTTGTTAGAAAAAAGCAATACATCAGTCAATGGTCTCCCCAGACAGCACATAAGCTTAAATCAAGTTTGACATTTCTTTGCATTTGACGCATTAATGCAAGCTTGACAGTTCAACACATTCTAAGCTGGCAGCAAGCTTGCAGGAGTCCAGTTGAATTGTCAAGTTTAAATACAGCTTGATTTAAGCTTGAAAATTGATACTCGCATGATTTTTCCTTTTTAAAGGAGCGTTGATGGCACCATCTGTGAAAGAGAATGGACATTAATTGTCTAGCGTCCTAATATTTGCTGAAAGTTCGTAAAAGATGTGTTTTATTTTATATTACCAGTGCCATATTACCGGCAGGGCAAACGGGGCAACTGCCCAGGGCCTACAGATTTTAGGGCCCAAAAATCTTACATCTTACACTTTTGTAATTTTAAAATAAAATTACAAAGGATTAAAAAAAATATTCAGAAGTTAAATATTTTTTTTAATTATAAAGTATGAACAATGAAAATAATTCAAATTTACATTTGTATAAATTAATTTTAACTTATTTTTAATTCTTCGAAATGCTCTATATCAATATAACATACCAATATGTAGGAAAATAACCACATTTGTAAAGAGAATTTTTAGCGTTAAAAAATAGCAAAATTTTTCAATTATTTGTTATTTTAAGAAATATTTACAAAAATGACTAAAGTGTTTGTATTCCATACATGTTAGCAACTGTGATATAGCATTTCGAAGTAACGTTTAAGTAATCTGAAATCAAAGAAACAGATAATTAACACAAAATTTGTGTTAAGTAAGTAAACCCATTCTATATTTCCAAATATGGAAATTCTTCAAAATAAAATACAATTATACTACGAAATTGATTTCAAAATCAGTCGTCTGTCTCGATTTTGGCCAGCAGTATTGCTTCATGAGTGTTGCGGTACTGAAAGTTTTAAAACGTGTTTTTTTATTTTAATTTAATTTATTTTGATGCATCATTTTAATTCTGATGCATCCCATGGAAAAATAAAAGAAACAAATAACACATCGCCCACTTATCAATTTGGCGAGAAAACAGCGCGGTAAGTCACTTCAAACTTTAGTCATAGCTGCACAAGGCTACGGTGGCGGAATGGATAGCGTGCTCGACTGCGAAGCCAAAGGGCCCGGGTTCTATCCCAGCGACGAACACTCGATGGAAACAGATTAAATTAAATTGAAATTTCAGCATAGAGGGGGAAAATGCGCGGAAAAATAAATTATGTGGGGCGCATTAGCCAGCGTGTATTTAAAAAAAAATTTTTTTTGGAAAATTTTTTAAGCTTGAAATGTCGAGCTTGATTCAAGCTTGAAATGTCAAGCTTAATGCAAGCTGGGCAAGTGTAAACTAGAACACTTGATTCAAGCTTGCATCAAGCTTACACGATTGGAATTTTCAAGCTTAATTCAAGCTTATTGACTTGATAAATCAAGCTTGCTGTAAGTTTGCTGTGCTGTCTGGGTCTCTGTATACACGAAGCCATCAAGGTGGTGACGGAATTTTCCTAGAAATTCTAGAGAATAGACAAAGGATTGGATACTTCAGAGATAAAGGGTATTGTTCTGTGGCACACGGACCAACCAATGGAAACCATGCTTTCCTTTTGCACAAAACTGGAATGGAGGGGGGGGGGGATACATGAGATCCATTATTGCTTAACATGAGAGTCCAGCGACACCTCATACCCAAATTGTAGCTTTAAAGGTCTTTGCAAAGACAGGACCAAGCTTGTTACCTTTCTTACTGATTAATATACATCTTTTAATCCAAATGAGCAAGAAATCAGCAAATAACACAAATGTGGAGAGGTCTCTTTCTTTTGTATGACTTTTACTTAGATAAAGAAAAATTAGCTATGTGTTTCCTACCACAGAGTGAAACTGGGAGCACCCTTTAAAAAAGTATCAAACATCTGAAAAAGAGTTTGAAAGTGAATGGATATTTTTTGGACTTTAATTCTTTATGAACAATTTCATTCAACCTAATATTTTGCTTTCATGCTTATTAAGTTATTTTTATTCATTTTTGATTGAAATACGGAAAAAATTAATTAGAAATTAAAGAAAAACTTTATTACTAAAACAATTAAGTAAATGTCATACAGAAGAGAAAGATTAAGTGAATGTAAAATAGCTCTTATATTTGGATATAGCAGAATGCAATTGTGAATTATTTATAAAGCTTATTCAAATTTAATGTAAGTCATGAACAAAATGCTGTGATGCAATCTTTATACTGTTTTATTATTGCGACAATTTTTGAAAGACAAATCCTATTTTTAAACTTCATAACCAAATATTAACAGGCAGGATAAATGAACTAAATCATATAAAAATACACAAAACAGTGAAAGAAATTATCTAAAAGAACTTTGAATAATATCACCATAACAGCTGATCAAATTCAGTGTTTCCCTTATTCTTATGTTATAATATTAAACAAATTCTTTTATTTATTTAACCTCAATTGTAATTTTTCAATTAATTAAAATTATTACAGTAATGTTAATAATTTAATGGTTATTATGAGGTTTATATTGTATCCACAGTATTTGTTTCATAAATTATGTTAGCCATACATACAAAACTGAAAATCAAAAAACAATAACTCCAAACACCAGTCTTCAGAGGTTTTAATGTATATGTATCAGGGTTGTCAGATTTGCTGCCTGAGTAGCTAGCTCCCCATTTTTGCCACTCGGGCATGGCTTTTTTTAGATAAAACTGATTTGCATCATTTTAAAAGAAATATCAGAATAATAATTTAATTTATTGTAGAAGCATTTAATTTCTTAAAAATTTTTTAATTTCTATTTCAATTCAAGATAATTTTTGTCACTAATGAAACTATAAATCCTAATTCCACTGGGTTGCTTTTATGAAAAATAAAAAAGTCTGTTTTCTACCAGTTGTAATTCTGTTTAAAAGTTACTTTTAATAATTTTTGACGATTGAAATTTGTCATAAAATTTTCTGTGACCAAACAGTGTTCTATAAAATGGTAGTTGTTTAAAGAATATATAATCGTAAAGAATATAGAGCTATACAAATGCATCAGTTAATTTTTATTAAAAAGAAAATATATTTATGCAAACATAGTATCCAATATTTCCTCTTTAGAATATTTAGAAATAAAACAACCATTCAAATATATGATAGTAATTTCTTGGCTGTATAATAAAAGCAGGTCTGGTTGCACTGTATCGCACTAACTGTTGAAATTAGATACCACCAGATTAATAAATCAATACCACAAAATAAAGAAGAACATACATTATGGAATGAAAGGAATTATAACTTAACACTGTGTTACTCATTAACTATTTAAAGATTAAAAAGAAATGTGCAGGTTGGTTTTTGTTTTTAAAGCAATATAAAAAAATGAATGTCAAAGAAAATAAAATAATTTGAGAAATTCTATGTAAAGTTGTTGCGTTACTGCTAACATTTTCTTTCATATTTAAATCACTGGAGTTTCTCTATAATTTTTTTACAATAAACTTATAAATAGCATTAATAATATAATTTCTTGAATTACAATATAAGATAAACCTTTGTCTACGGAAAAAAAATTTATTCGTATACTTTGTTTTACTATACCCACTCAAAAAAGTATTCAAGTAAAACCAAATTTCTCATTTCAGTTTAGTGAGTAACTAATTAGTTTTTGAAATATGCACAGCTTAAAATATAAGAAGTTATTATTTGTTGAACCATGCTTTTTTTATGATGAACAATGCTTTACAAATGAAACTGATATAAGAAATTTGACTTACACTCAAATACTTTTTTGGGAGGGTGTGCATTTTTGTTTGTACAATTTTGTACATTAACTTTATTTTTCCTATACAGATATATTTTATTTAAAATTATTAGTTATACCACTTTTTTTAGGAGGAGAGGGGTAAACAGTTACATGGATGATGTATTCTTTTTTATTTTAGAAAAGATAAATCGTTTCAAAAAGATATCCATATTTTTGCTTTATACAGATCTATAGGAGTACATTTCTATTTGCACAATTTTGTACATTGGATGTATATACATAGCTTGATGTATTTTAATGGCATGTTTGTTGCATGCCATTAAAATACATGGCATGTTTGTTACATATAATTTACTAAGCTAATAATTATTTATTCAAAAGAATATGCAGTGAAAGTTTTTAGAAGCAAATTTATTCATTCATTTATTTTTATTTATTTATTTTTTGGAGCACAGTACCAAGTTCCCTTTGTGATTTAAACCTTAATTTTATGCTGGTCTATGGTTTGAAGTTTGGATTTCTATATGTGCCAATTTTCAAGTACCAAAAATTTAAATTTTGCCCAATAAAACCCGGGTTTTTTTTTCACCCTAAACACCGGGTTTTTTAAATAAAACCCACCTGGGTTGGGCTTTTTACGAAAAACCCAGTTTTTTTAACAACCCTGATATGTATATGTACTTACAGAAAATTCTTAAAGTATACACAGTAAATTTTGCTTCACAGGGTATTATGGAATGCATGATCAATTTTTGAAAATGACTAAAATCCATTCAGACACTATTGAAAATACATTTTTTAAATTATTGAAACAATCCAAAATGCAATAGAAACCTTCGTTTGCCACAAGAAAATTTGTTTCTAAAAATTCTATTGTTCAATAATTCATCTTCGGCTGATTCTAGTTATTCATATGATTAAAAAATATATATATATATACTATAACTTACTTTTAAATCTTATATCTACAGCTGATTGAAGTAAAGAATTAAATCTTTTCTGGTATAGATATTTATTTATTGACCGATAAGAAATGAATAGCATGATGAAAAAATAAGTAATAATTTACAATTGTAAAGGCATTGCATGCAAATCCTGACAGTTGTTTCGATATAAAAACATTCTAAGGTACACTAAAAAATAAATATTATTAAAAATACAATCAATGCACTTTTTCCCAGTTATGCATATGTACTTTCCCAGTTAAGTTTCAGTTTTCATTGGTGTTTTAGCATGATTCTTTATTATCTTTTAAGTATATTCTTAAGTTAAAATTAGTACAGGAAAGAAAATCAGAAACAGTTTTATTGGTTTATTAATTAGTTACTTAAAATTTTAGAGATTATCAAACTGTACTTGGAAAAGGGCATAACCCATGAATGCTTATAATTTTCCTAATTAGCCTTTCAATAATGATATGATTCATTGTGTTTTAATGTTAATTATTTTTAAAAATGGCTAAGATAGAGAGAGTAGAACTAAAAAATAACTTTTCAGGCATCTTAAAATATTTAAAGGAGTATATTTTTAGAAAGTGATTCCATCAACCTTTCAAGTTATTAGGCAAGTTGGAGTGTATAGGCTGATTAATTTATTTTTCACCAACTATGCAAAAAATTCCAGAGCTGGGATTCGTTTATATTATCACGTTATGCGGCAGTCCTGGGTTCGAATCCCAGCTCTGGAATTTTTCGCATATTTGGTGAAAAATAAAATTAATCAGCCTATACACTCCAACTTGCCTAATATTTAAAGGAGTTTCAATATTATATGCCAGATGTTATTTTTTAAGGCATGAAAAAAAATTAAGGAAAATTCTAACTAGAATGTTGTGTAGATTGATAATTATACTTTCTTGGGAATAAATACAGCAGATTAATAATGCATTGTGAATAGTAGCTATAAATCCAGCTACAGGTGGTTGAAATTGCCTAATAGCATGAAAAAGGCTGCCTAAAAGTTTACAAGGTCAGTAAAATTTTAGTGAACAGTTAAAAAATAAGACTATGAATATTAAATTTAATAATCTGTTCAAAATTTACTTACTATTGAACTATATGTGTAGCATTCATAATTATATTTTTAAGTCAATTGAGTGACTAAAATATTTTGTTTAAATTTCTATATAGTGTATTTATAGAAAAAGAGCAAAATAGGATGTTAAGACTCACAAAAATAAAATATAATTTTCAAGGCTTTAAGTTCCATTCTCTATTATGACCAGCCTGTACAAACAATTATTAATAACACAAAGCATAATGTAAGCCTTAACTCTGGTTAATTCACAAAACTAACTGTATGTATATTATTTAATATCATACAACTAAAACTAAGTTCAAACTTAAAAATGTACGACATATTTACCTAGTGTAAGAGTTGGATTCCCTTCGGATATGTCATGACCTGCAATTCCAACTAGAGAAAACTTCAATTCTTTCCCAAGTAAAACAGCATAATTACAATTTTCCAATTTTTCCATAAAAGCTTTTAATTTGCTGAATGCTCTATGTACACGATTCCAGTCTACAATACCTGGTTTGATAGTATCATAAAGCTGAAAACAGAGAGTTCTTTAGTTACATATGCTTTCAAAATAACTTATAAAAGTTATTCCATTCTACCACTTAGTTAAGAATGGTTTAATAACTTAAAGCTAGTTACAAAAGACAGAAACACTTAAAAAGGGGAAAGTCTAGAACATGTTGGATAAGTTTAAAGGATAGGATTTATATGAATTTTACATTTGAAGTACAATATTAAAAATTAAAGACAATCAGATCTGTGTCTTCCTGAAGTTCAAAACTAGATTTACAGATATGGATTCAAAAAACTTTTTTTTTTCCCCCCAATAGACCTATTAATGTTTTCAGTTATATCTTGATCTTGAAAATAGATTTTATTTCTAACTTTCATTTTTTTAAAAAGCTTAGAAATGTAGTTATGTTCAAAAGCCATTAACTCATGCATTTATTTCTACTTAAAACAGGAACAAGATTGACAAAAAAGCAAAAAGACCAAAAACATAAGAATGACATTTGAGCAACTTAAAAAAAAAATTAATCTTTAATTTTGTACCTAACTTCTGGAAATTACTCTCCCTACACAAAAATGACAAATGTGGAAAGTACTATATGAGAGCTAAACTTTAATCTTTAGTCTTAACTTAATCTCTAATACTTACTTAAACCTTAAATCTCTAATAAATCTAATAAAATGGAACTCTTTTTTTTTTTTAAATTTCAAATACAGTAAGACCAACTGGATACAAATCCTTGGGCATAAATTCTGAACATGCAACAAATAATAATTTTCCTTAAACAAAAATTGTAATGTACAGTAATAATATTTTAACAGATTCACAGACAATAAAAAACTTTAGATAATGACTTAACTTAAATAAAGGCCAACTTATCAAAAGACAATAAAGGGTTTTACTATCAAGAATTATTTCAAAACACTGGATGACAAAACAATCCTATGTCTAAATTTTATTTATTTTTTTAATTCTGAATAAATTAATAAAAACTTGCTAAGCATTAAAGCATTATTTAGTTCGGGAACCTTAACTTTATTTTGTAAAAGCTGACTAGTAATGGAGTCTAAAAATATTTACGAGTAAGAATTCTTGCTAGGGAGATGCATTACAACATCTGCCCTAACATTTATAAACATTAAACAAAAATTGCATTTCTTTTTTAATCTATTTTTTAATAAAGAAGTTCTTTTTCAGTATAGAGTCAATGCACAGAGCTAACTTTTATTCCTTTTAAATTGGAGCAGCAATGCAATAGCTGTTAACTTTTACTATGCTCCTACTAAAAAATTCAATGTTTTATCATTGGGAAAAGAACACAAAATATTACTTAATCAAAATATTACTTCATCACATTTTTTGATGTCACTGAAGATTAGAATTATTTGTACTTTTCATATAACAATAAATTGCAATCATTAGCTTTAAAATACACTATAACAAATAAATCGACGTACCAAGAAGGAGGTGTCCGATTGAGACGAAAATTTTTGGATAGGAAGACAATGTACAGAATAGTAAATGATTAAAATTTCAGAACAATTGAATAATTTATTTCAGAGTTACAGTAACAAGTTCAATAAGGTGTTGACCCGCCGCTAGCCTGGATACAAGCTGCCACACGGCGTGGCATAGACCGATAAAGCTCCCGGATGGTGTCCTGCGGTATTTCCTGCCAAATTCGCTCCAATTGTCGAATGAGGTCATCAACGGTCTGTGCCAGATGCAATCGCCTTCCCATCATATCCCAGACATGCTTGATGGGAGAGAGATCTGGCGATCTGGCAGGCCAAGAAAGAGTTTGACAAGCTTGGAGACAGTTTAGAGCAACACGAGCCGTATGTGGTCTGGCATTGTCCTGCTGAAAAACCAGCCCAGGGCACTGCAAAAGGATTGGTAGCAAAACAGGTCTTAGGATGTCGTCCACGTACCGCTGTGCAGTAAGTGTACCTCTAATGACGACCAAAGGGGTCCGGCTGTCAAATTAAATGGCACCCCAGACCATAATGCCTTGTTGAGGGCTGGTGTGGCGTGCAATAGTGAAAGCAGGATTCCCCCTCTGCCCTGTGCGTCTCCAAACATGTTTTCGATGATTGTCAGGACACAGTTGGAAGCGGGATTCGTCGCTAAAGACTATACGTCCCCAGTCGGCATCATTCCAACCTGATCCAGCCCTGCACCACTATAATCTGGCTCGGCAGTATTCAGACGTGAGTGGTAGGTGGCGCAATGGTCGGCGCGAGCGTAGATTTTGCTCTCTCAACCGTCAGTGAATGGTCATGATGGACACTGGTGTTTGGGATGAACGTCTGATGGTTGATAGAGATGAAGAAGGCGCTGTGACAGCTGATCAGACCATCACTCTGTCCTCACGATCTGTTGTAGCCCAAGGTCGACTGCTACCATCCTGATGCTGCACTCTGCCATTTTCCACCCATCCTTGCAAGCATCTTCGAATCGTCGCATCGCTTCGACTCAAATGACGAGCGATTCTCCGATTAATCCAACCGGCCTCTTTCAATCCAATGATACGACCTCTGTCAAACTCTGGCAGTTGCTCGTAATGAGCACAAATCCTGCAGTGAGGCATTTAAGTTGTGGAAAGGTCATCTGAATCACAATCAAACCGAAAGTTTTAACAACCGTTGAAGAACTGCTCCTTATATACGTCTGCTGGATGCGCAGCTCCGATGAGCTAGAGATCAAACTATTCATTCATTGGACACCAAATTTGAATCATTTGCATATCTGTTCAAAGCATTCATGCATACGAAATTTCAAAGCAATCTGATGATTGTTTCTTGGTGCGTCGATTTTTTTGTTATAGAGTGTATATATAACCATGACATTTTAATGCTACAAATATCAAAAATTTGCTTTTTAGACATACCAAAACTCTCTTCCCCTCCGTTTTTGAAATTTTTCATAATTTTTATCAACTTTTTAAAATTAAAGCCTATTAAAATAAATACTCATTATTACTATTCAGCACTTACTTGAAATATAATTAATCCATCTGCAAGATCACTGTACAACCAATTAACATATGGAGACACTCCCATACTATTCATCCAATTTCGATATGCTAAAAAGAAAACAGAAGAAGTGTGTTATGTAATTTTACATCTGAAACAATAACGTATACAACATAGCAAAACAGAATTCCACATTATAACAAACAGTTATTTCATTTCAAAAAGTTTTAAAATGTGTAATGTGATCCAGCTTCGAGGGCACTAAATGACAGCAGAATTCCTAACAAATGATAGTTATTTTAGATCCATATAAAGAATGAAATTATATAAATATTAGTTATTTTTTAATCAGAAAAGTATCAAAAGATTAAAAAAAACATTTGAAATTTCCTTATCTAAATTTACATAATTAAAATTTTACATTTAGTTATTATCATACTTGTTTATTTGTTTGTGGATTAAGGCTGACTGACTGCACTTGGATCCTAGGCCTATAGGGGAATGCCTTTCGTGGAGGACTTTCTAAGGGATCCTAGCCTGCATTTATGTGAGGTTTTAGAGAAAACCATGGAATACTGAACAGCTAGGTCAACAGGCGCAACCGGGTTTAGAACCTGGCACCTCTCACATTCCAGTTTCGAGACAGAACTTCTCAGACACTGGTGGGGCCCTGTTACACTTTTAATTCTCCATGTCTGCCTAGTAGTAACCAATATATCTGATTTATTGATGAATCTATAATTATGAGACATGGTGAAAAAACAATTACATATCAAAAGAAAATCTCCAGAGAGTGATGCAACAATAAGCACTAGCGGAAAATAATTTTGCAACATAGACTTACTGCCTTTAAGCGAAAGTTTTAGAAATATTGCATTATTCAATATTTATACCTGATTAACTATACTATAAGAGTGAAGACAAAAATTTGAAGACTTTTGAATTAATACATGGATAACAAGAAATTAAGTAGACTTTTTGGGAAAAGTTGTAGGAAGAATGATAAGCATCACTTAAAATTTCATTGTTTACTCCTATTTTAAAGTTTTGAAAACTTTTAATATTACAAAATGATAGGACAGTGACATTACCTGAGGATTATTAACAACAACAAAAAATAGACTAAACAAAAGAAAATCACTGAAGTACACTCAAGATTTCAAAGTATAATACTGATAATTATTTCTAAATTTTCATGAAAATAATAAATTCTGAGAAAAAACACACCATAAAAAAACATTCGGGTTACTTTATAGCAAAAGTATGAAATCAAACATAATGAATAATCATAATCATTTCCAAGTTAACAAACTCTCAAAGCAAAGTTAGAACATGCACCATAAGAAAATTCAAACTGTAACTTAGCATAATTTAGCCACACATATGTATAAACCTGTAAAAGAAATATTCTAAGTTATAAAAGTAAATTTTAAAGTAACATTGCAATGAAATGGTGTTAACTTTTGTAACCTTAGTTTCAGAAAAACATGCATAAACATAATAATCATTTACATTGAGCTTTTAATTCTTAAAATGATTTAAGTACAATATGATTCCTAACTACCATAATTTCCAGAAGAAAAACTGCACTCAAAGAAAATGGAATGAAAAAATATTAAAACTGCACAGAGAAATGCTGCACTAAGTTACTAATTTAAAATCCAGTGACATCATAGTGAACATAACAGTTGCAAAATCTTGCCCTGTGTCATGATGTATGGCACATCATTTAAGGAAAATGAAATCAAATCATAACCAAAAAATAAATTTAAAGTTAGAACATATAAAAAATGTACTACATTCATGAATATACTTACATTAACCCACTAAAAAAATTCATATACGAAATACTTTTTACTATGTTTAAAAAAATATCCAATACTCATATTATGCTATTTTTTTAAAAAGGAGAAGGGAGGGGAAGAATGTTGTAGATCGGTATTGCATCCATGATTGCAACAAAGTTGGAGTTGTGTCAGCATTTGAAAAGAATCACAAAAGATTTATTTACAATAAAAGGGGAAGGAGAGAGAATTGATTCGGAAAGATTCATCTAGGTATGGAGAATAAGAACAGAATCTGTTCAACCTGATGCCAAAGGGAAAAATATCACTCTTCCAAGATCATTTTTAGGGTAATTAATGCACTCAAGGGAAAAATATACAGACACCAGATAAACACAAAAAGTTCACAGAAAACAACTGACTAGTGTCTTCTCTGTAGAGCACCAGTGTGATAGGCTAACACATTTCAATGATATCCATGGAATATTTTTTAGTGCATGTAAGTGCCACATACGTGGAAATGCTGCACCTGCTCAAATTTTAAGTTTTCAACACTTAAACGCCACAACATTTCTTCCAGAAATGACAGCAATTAGATGTTTAATAAACTTATACAAACAAAAGATCCATACCACTTCAATTTTATTATTATACTAAAATGAAACACAGGTGCTATACACTCAAGTCTAATAAGTTTAAAATCTTACAGTACCAGCAATTTCAAACTATCTACAACTAGCTTACACTAAAGATCAATTCATGTATTTCAAAAAATATAAATCATACTTTTTTCTTCTCTAGTTTCTTCCAAGTTTATCATTTCTAATGGTTCATCAGGTTGATCCAGTCCTGGATGATTGTTAAATAAGTTTGCTACAAATGCAACATTTAATTTATATACGCCATCAACAACATCGTTAGGTGTTAAAAAGCTTCTACACCCAATTTTGTCAGCTTGCTTCAACATCACTTCAGCTCTTTCTAATAAATCAAGTTTCTGAAAATTGGAAAAAAAAATCTTCATTTAGGCTTATATCAAAAGAATACCATGATTCTCAAGGGAATCATGGTGAGAAATGCCCAAAGACTTCTTGAGCATAGATTGTATTGTGGTCATCATGGTAATTTTGATATTATTTGCCACATAATCACACAATACTTATACTATCACACACATATACTTTTCTTTGCTTTCACAGTGGACTAAATTTTAAACTGACAAAAATATCACAGAAATCAGATTTTTTTTATTGTAAAACATCATAAAGCATTAAAAAATGAAGATAGCTAACTTCAACTAATAAAATGGTATGCATTTTTTAAAAATGTATCTAAGTTACAGCTTTTAAAATAGAAATTTCAAACTCTTGTTTTGTAATATTTAACTGGAAATCACCATAAAGCAAATTTTGAATGCTTCCAACAATTTTAATAACTAGATTTTTGAAATGTTCAATTTAAACAACAATTTGTATTTATACACAATAATAAAACATAATAAATATTGTTAATTTATGTTTACATGATGCAGCATTAATAAATATAATTTGAACTAAAACAATATCAATTAAAATAAGCTTACAGATAAAGCTTCTAACGTTACACCAGAATCCAAAGGAGCAATCTGTTTCAAGAGATATGTGTATATTTCAGAATCCTAAAAATAAAAATAAATACATAAATGAATAAAAATAAGAGTCTACATGTTATGAATTAGTAGTAAACTTTTTTAGACAATGTTTAACACAGTAAAACTACAAAATTTGGCTATTGCATATTCACAAATTGAATAAATTTTTAGCAGCCTTAGGCAATTGCCCAGCTTGATCCCTTGCTTCCTCAAGCATATTGGCTCTGGGAAGGAAACAAGAACAAGTGCACCTAATTAGACCAGTCTTTTACAGTAATAGTTTTTTAGATTAAGTTTATGTTGCAGGAGTTATCACCAAATATGGACAAAGTTAATAGAAAAGTTATTGATAAAATGTTAACTTAAAAAATTAATGCACGTTTAAGTTATCTGTTAAAATTCTACCACCTAAAAGTTGTACTGCTCTTTCAGCATTACTTATAGGTAAAGAAAAGGCTTGGTTTTTGATACACCAGTTACAACAGACTGTTTAGTTACGTTAAGTATTTATATGTTTTTCTTCCTTAAAAGCATCAAACTGATGCACTTAGTGCAAAAAACAATAATCATTCAATATCCATCATTTTGCATTAGGTACAGCTGCGGGAAAAAAAAAAAAGGCCCACTTGCTCTTTATTTCGGCATCGTTCGTTGTACAGCAAAGTTATATATACCATTCGTTTTCAAATAACGCATACTTTAATTTACTATTAATTTAATTTGCATAAGGGGCCGTCTTCATATTTAATTATGCATCAACTTCGTTTTTCTCAATGGCAACACTGTATTTTGACTTTATTAAACGAAAGAAAACCTTCAAATTATCCTAAATATCAATTTTCACCAATTTTCTACGATAATTTCCGGAGATATTGCGAGTTATTTTTTTGTGCATTTTTAAGGGACTTTCTACAAATTGAAAAGCGCTATTTGTAGGTTCCGAACTTTTCGCTTTTCATTCATTTCGCTCAAGAGAGTTAAAAGAAATAAATGTTATTTTCAAGGAAAATATTGTTACCATTTCTCTTAAAGTTTTTTGTACTGAGAATATCAAGGGGAGAAAGTAGAATGTTTAGTCAGAGGTCCAAATGACCCGTGAATTCATAACTTCCTTGGCTCGTACTCAAGACTTAAAGGAAAAATGCAAAACGACTGCTCACGATTCTGAAAATCTTTCTAATTTTTAAATTGTTATTAAGTATTTCCCTTCATGGTTCTCTTAGACAGGTGAAATGTTGGCAGGGGGGAGAGGCTCTTCTCTGCTGTTCTGACTGCAAGTATGAATGTTACCCAGCTACGGTCGAACTAGAAGAACAGTTTCATGATTGAAAATTTATTTGTTTGAATTTCATGTAAAAAACACTTATTTTTTTGCTGAGCCAGTATTATCACTGTTATTTCGCTTTCTTCATTTAATATTATTGTCTACAATGAGCAATATTCTTATAAGACTTTGGTGGTACTTTAATTTATTGTCAGATGAAACTTTAGACAGAAAAACGTGATTTTGAATGTTTTTTGAATGTTTGCGAAAATATAGGGAAGTCCAAAGACCTAATATTTCCAATATTAAAAGAGGTCAAATTCATGCCTGAAATGTTGAGGATGTTAGTCTTTCAGAAATAGGATGTTGTATTAGAAGACATATACATCTACTGCATCTAATTCTATACCTGGAAAATATTTTATTTGGGAAAGCAACAAGCAGACGCAACAATAGAAGCTTTATAGAATCACCATCAAACTCAAAAAACATCTAATTTATTTGCTTCAAAATTTGATTTTTTTTAATACCGCTATCTTTTACTGTGTTTTAGAGCAAAAGAAATCTAATTTAAGCTTATTTTAAACAGTTTTCAAAAAATTGCCACTTAATAAATTTATATATGGCCCCTTCTCATGAAAATAACACATTTTATTTAATATAAATTAAACTACTGAATGTAAAAATTTGAAATTTTGTACAGCCATGTAATATTATTTTCTGCATCTATTTCCATTGAAATTTGGCTAGGTCGCTATTCATAATTTTTTTGAATATTAACTTAATAATTCATAATTCATATTAATATTTTATTAAAAAATCATAATAATAGTGAATTATGTTTGGGTTGTTTAGTTCTAATAGTACGAAAAAAAATCAGCTTCTTATTATGAATATTATATGAGATATGATTTAAAGTATGAAAGAATATTTTAACATATGGGGAGGGGGGATTTTGGGTGCTCATAACACACCCATTTTTGGTTCAAATTTATTGAAAATGGGTATCCGGGGTTAAAATGAGCTAAATTTTTGAAATATGAAGTGAAATTTAGGGGTTGCTATTGGGAAAAAAAAAGTTGGTGTGAATTTTAATATGTAGATGGCCCCTTATGTAATTTTTATGCATAGCAAATTAAAGTGTAAGTCAATCGAAAACGATTGATATCTGTAACTTTTCTGTACGACGATCGACGGCCGAAAAAAGTACAAGTGGGACTTTTTTTTTTCCCGCAGCTGTACATGTTTCGCTTCATAAACACTAGCTGGAACCCGTCGAATTCGACGTCACTTTATTGACTGTAATATTCAAAAATAAATGGAAACGATCAAGAATGTCACCAAGGTCTTGAACAAAACTAACAGAAAAAAATCAAAGAGCGACGCGGATGGAACATGACTTGTGACAGAAAGTAAACAACAGGTTTCACGCCAGTTCTTAGCAACTGTACAATAACGATGAAATGATTGAAATCTTTAAAATTTGTTTTTAACTATCTTTATTAAATAAAAAAAAAGAAGAGTAGATATTAAATGACGAATGAGCAAATACAGTTACAAATTCTAATTGAGCATTTCGTTGAAGACAATATTTTGGGTAAAGTCATCAACCACGAAACGTCCAGGTGAATTCTCTTAAATGATCTTGACTGCCACAGCATTCTTTGATCTAACCATTGAAAGAGTGACATACAACATTCCATGAGAAAATACGGGAGCAGAAAGGTAAACGCCAAAAGTATGAAGCGAAAATAGTGAAAAATTTCGGAATTCTGCAAGAGACAAAAAAGTCTAATCCGCCAAATGGCGTTTGCGCACTCCCTGCTTTATTTGCCTTTTCTCAAGCTACCCTCGATGGTAAAGATCCAGTATCAGACAGAAAACTGAAAAATTAAAGAAATAAAAGATAAATCGCTAACTAAAGAAGCAGTTTATAACTGCCGTCAATGTCGTTAACAAACCACAATGTATTTGTATGGAGAAAAGTTTGAAAAAAATCTGAAACACACAATCTTACAATCTTCGCCAAGCTTATTCCAAATATACTTCACAATTTTAAATACTGTTCGGAATGAGCATCATAATCCATGAGTGTGCTATATTTGTCTTTCTCGTTGCATAAAAAACATCTTATAACATAAGAAAAAACAGATTATGGAATTAATATCTATATTAAATTTGCCTACTAAAGCTATTTTACAACCATCGCCAGGCATGGTTCGGTTTTTAAGTTTTTTTGCCGCAAACGTGGCGATCAATTATCAAAAATCGCAAACCTTGTCAGACTTATTCTCCCCTCCCCCCTTTCCACGTTATGTGGTAAACACATTTAAAAAGATTTCCACCGTGACAGTTCATCTCTACAAAACCTGTCTACAAATCCTATCGACAGAATCGAGTAGACAAAGTCTGGGCGTGAACGAAATAGCACCCTAGTGCTAAAAAGCGATAAAGCGCTAAAATAAAGAAGGCTTTTTATGACAGCAAAATGTATTTAATAAACCACAATGTTATTTCTATGGCGAAAAATTGCACATTTGAAGTTCCGCAATGGAGCTTACGCATATCAATCGTTTACGTAAGATCGTTTTTTAGAACAACACATTTATTATCACTACACACTGTTGCCACACAACATTTACAAACTGATGCAATTTTTAACAAATATTTTCCAAATAAATCAAACCTTGCGGGGCTTACGCATAAAAATATCGTCTGCCAACAATGGGGTTAATAAACCACAATGTTATTTCTATGGCGAAAATAAAAATATCGTCTGCATTAATAAACCACAATGTTATTTCTATGGTGAAAATTTGCATCTTTGTTGTTCCGCCACGCCTAAACCGTTCGGCTTTTTCTCATTTTCTCTTTTGATGGCACATCTAGGGGCCGAGACCTTTCTTCAGACACCTCAACCGAGTTTTTACACCCAGCCGTTCTCTCGATTCGGTTGTCGAAAGAAAAACATGTTTCAAAATAATATATAGATTAGCATATTAAAATTGTCATCTTACTGTGATTACCATTTTACCCATAATTTTTTTTTTTTTTTTCCTATAGAAAAGAACAGGAAGTTTTAACTTTGATTCCAGCAAAATTTTGAGTTTTGTTTTTCAGAAATTTGCTATCTTTGTTAATAGAAAAGGCTTTACTTTGGCACACAAATAAATAAAACGAGTACAGTGGAACCTGTCTGATGTGACCACCATTGGGGAGAACAAAACCAGTCACCTTATAAAGATTGTCCCCTTACAAAGGTGGTAAAGTGTGGTAATTATCAAGTAAAATTTCACAAAAGTGGTCACTTTAGACAGGTGGGTCTTTACCAAGTTCCACTGGAGTTAGATTAAGTATTTGATGATTTTAGGAAGAAAACACAACCTTGTTCAACATAACAATTATATCTGCATCACACTCGCATTTGGAGAGTGGTGCCATAGGTAGAAGTATCGCATGATGACACGCAACTCAAATAAAGAAAACAGCTGCAATCAATGTAACTGATAAAGGTTAACTGAAGTTAAACTAAAAAATTGAAATGATTTTCTTAACTTAAAAGCTAATTGCTTTGTAAATTAATTGAGCAAAAACAAATCAACAATGTTCTTATCAGCTTTGCTCATCACACTGATTAATAAAATTTGTGGATTCCATAAACTCATAAAATTCAATATTTGGGCTTCATGTTCAAAATATCAGGATCTTTTCTTAATTGAGAATAAAGGAATCTATCATACATTCAAAATATTTAGTGATGAAACAATATGTTTAATCATACTAAATAGATAAAAAAGTAATCCATTTTCAAAAGCTTACTTGATCAAAAAGTATTAATACATGACTTAATAATTTTTTTTAACTTTGCATGATTTTAAAATGCAAAAATGTGTGAAATACATGCAAATGAATAATATAAACTTACAGACACAAAAATGCAAAAGCAATTTTCAAGACTGACAAATTTAAAAAAAAAAAAAGGGGGGGGGGGAAGCAAAATTAAAGTATGATACAAAGACCTGGGCTTAAAATACTCAATACATGCTAGATTCATAGAGATATCAAAGTTCTACTAGATACTGAACTACACCTAAAAAATACCAACAATATTTAATCTTAAATAAATAATTCACAAAAATAATTTCGAGTTTAGAATAGTAAAATAAATGTATAATAGAAAAAATGATTGATAAATAAAATATAATCAATAAAACAGTTACTTTAATATCTGAAGTAAAGTTTGAGATACGTCTCGGAGTGCCAGCTCTTTCTAAGTGATAATTCACCCATCGCAAAAGAATATTTTCTGGAGACAGTTTCATAAGATCAGCCATTTCTTCACCTCTGTTAACTAATTGCACAAGACCAGGACAATGTTCTAGTGTGATTTGATTAAAAAGACCAATCTAAAATGAATAGAAAATACAATTATCTAATCTCAATAAATGCTCAGTTACATTTTTAAAGACAGAACTAAAATCAATTATGATTATCACAGTAATAAATAGTAAGGACTGACTGATATCAAACATATATAAATACGTAACATACCCTAATGATTCACCCACTTACAGTTGCACCTCAATTTATTTGTGACAGATTTTGTGGATCAGAGCAGGCTTCTTGTCCTTCTGTTAAAATGAATGTCTTATCTAGACTATAGATATATATTTGTGCCCAGTGTAACACATTTTAAACAAGCAATGAATACAGTAAAGTGATTCTACTATTATTATTATTGCCTTTCTTTTTAAATAAAATTGCTCTTAACTAGTAATAACCAGACTTTTGCAGGATAATGTGGTTTGTTTTGTAAGACTATCTCCAGAAATTACAATGTCTTGTTTTTGAACATCTACCAGCCAAAATTAAAAGTTTTCCAATGAACACAAATCATTGCTTAAAAAGTAATATTTGTTATATAAGTAATATTTTTAACACACGCACACAAAAAAAAACAACCATGTGCACAAAATTTATAAAAGAAATTTGTGGCTAATAATGACTGATTTTTTTCATGAATATGACTGACACAGATATTATGATGAATCTGAGCAAGTTTCATTGCAAAATACCATAAAAGTAAAAGACTATTATGCTCAAAAGTCAAAGTACTAATTATATTTTATACAATTAGTGCAAGTACATATAATATCTTACGCTATTGGTAAAATTAATTTTAATCAAGAAATTTAACAATACAAAATATCACAAATGAATTACTTTGCCTAATGTGGCATTTACTGAAACAAAATTTGAAGCAATTTAAAATCTCATTTTTTATAACAAAAAATTTTACCATATAAACAGAGGTGCCAAGTTTTAAAAATCAAAAAGCCTGAGATTTCTTAATTTTCACCATGGAAAAGCCTGAGATTTTTAAATTTTCATCATTAAAAAGCATTAGATTTTTTTTAGGCATATATTGCTATGATGAACACATTTATTAGTTTTATACATCTCAATCTAACATTCACAAAAATTTAAGGCCTGTTTAAAAGCATATTTTATAATTTTGGGCTTATTAATCTTTTATTTTGAATGAAAACTAAACTTTTATTGGATAACTGTACTTAAAAAAGAAAAAAAAATGTCTTACATTGAACATTAATATCTAAAAACATACACCAGACAGTTATAGTAGCAAGGAAATATAGTACAATACTTAATTTTTGATTTTTATAAAAACTGATGCATATCAGATTATAAGTGAAAGAACTTATAAAATATCTGTGCACATGAAAGTACAAAATAACTTAAAGATTTTTCATTATAAACTCCATTTTATATAATCAAAGAACAGCAAATATTTTTACAACAATCATTTTATTTCTATAAAGAACAATTATCTAAGCCATTCAGCCCAAAATTATCATAAAACCATGTATGTACACAATGACAACAAAATATACAACGATTTAAATATTTTTCGTATTTAAAATATTTGTGGCACACTTTGCTGTTTTCAAAAAATCATTACTAAATTTTGTTTGAAACATGGTTCAACAATATCAGACTTAACAGTCAATATCTTTTCTAATGCATTACTACTCATAGTTAGGTCTGATTTCAGTTTGTGTTTTCATTACTAAACTAAATATTCTTTCACAGTTTGCATTACTGTGGGGGATAACTAAGATGGAAAACAAATTTTGACAGCAAACTATAGTTGTCTTTTTCAACAGAACCAAGTTTGGACCACTTGACCCATTCTTTCTTCTAAATTAATTAGTTCAGGCACAGTTTCAGTCTGCAAATGGCGAAACTGAGAATGAAGTGCATCCAGCAGAATATTTTTATCTAAAATTCCTAGAGTGTGAGAAAGTCCAGGAAATCGATCGATGAAAAATTTAACACCGGCAAAAGATGATGATGCAATTGAAATTGAGTCCATGTCTGCCATTGAGGCATGGACTATGACATCATCTGTAAAAGGAAATTTCTCTTTCATGTATTTATAAATTACAGTGTAATATTTTCTTACACTTGAGTAGAACACAAGTCTTTTTGGTCTAATCCTAATACTATATCCAATGCAGACTGACCAATAAATAAATCACTGTCACTTTTTTGGTTTTCAGTTTTGAAAAATTCATCAGGTAACGTTGAAGTTGATTTTACAGCATTTGGCAAAACAAATCGTGAAAAGACACATTGGTTAAACATTTAAAAGGGATGATCGTAAAATATGAATTTTGGGGGATTCAGTATGTTTGTTATTCTTCAAATAATGGAAGAGTATTTAACAAAAAAT
The DNA here is from genome assembly GCA_038373885.1 of Cheiracanthium punctorium. Lineage (NCBI taxonomy): Eukaryota > Metazoa > Arthropoda > Arachnida > Araneae > Cheiracanthiidae > Cheiracanthium > Cheiracanthium punctorium. Next base: position 230,851 of record JAWZYV010012096.1, read on the forward strand.
GAACAAAAGCCTTATTTGTCAAAAACAAAATCTTTCTTCACGAGAAAGAATCTTTTTTATGGAAGTATTTTTCAGTGAAATTAAACCTTTTTGTTTCTTTTTTGGAGCTGAAGGTGTGTTGGAGTGTCTTATTTTAAACTTCAAGTTTCTTCAAAACCACTGACAATTTTGTTTTGGATTTGTTTTTGTTATTAAGTTTCTTTCCTGGAGATGAGGCTGTGGTGGAAGGCTTTTTTTTTTTTTTTTTTTAAACTTCAACTTTTTCCCAATCAGCTGACAATTCTGCTTTTGATTTTTCTTTGCTGGAGGGCCTTCAATCCTGCTGTTTTGTACACCGAATCTCCTCTTTAAAAAAGGATGTTAATGGTTCCCATTGTTCAGCCAGTCTTTGTAAGCAACTTCCCAATGATAACCAGCAGGTAGAGACATGTTTCAATATTTTTCTTTCTTTTACTGCTATGTTCCAAGTAATAATCAACGATGTTCACAGGGAAAGCTTCTACACCTTTTTCTGTAGCTGGTCTCTGTAGCTAAGTCTAACAGGTGACATGAGCATTCCCGAAAATATAAATGAGGTATGTCATTGGTCAGTACACCTGCTATCCCAACCTTCTTGCCAACCATAACAGTTGCATTATCTACTCCTAATGATAAAAAGGTATCTAGAGAAATGCTCTTACTTTGTAATGCATCCAAGATAAGTCTTGCAGTGTTATATCCTGAACTATCACCTTCTAAAACTAGCAGACCTAGTTTTAGACGATGATGCTAGAATATTTTTAACTTCATTGTTTACCATTTTATTGATAATTGAGGTGGTTTTCGTGTGCGCACATCCCTCTTTTTTTGTGATATTACTGTCAGGAAACCCTTTTTTGAATAACGGGCTGGCATGATCACCAGCACTAATCTGTAAATTATGCTCTACGATGAAAGCAGTAAACATAGTTTCTGCCCGAATTACTGACATGTCATTTGTTTCATTACAGAAATTAATTTTCTGATTTGAGTTGATTGTTAAAAAAAAAAAAAAAAATCCATATGTTTTTTGGTTTTAATGTGTTTTGTGACATTGCCTTTACCTTTATGCGCAATGGAAAAATCACAAATGCAAACTGCAGAAAGCAAACATGCTTCCTTTTTTGGATTCATGAATAAAATCAAACTCCTCAGTGTATGACTGACTAAATTTATTTGCGTATTTCTTCTTGACAGAAGATATAATTACCAACGATATGAGTTTACTATACAAATCTTCAAAGCATACCACATGAAAAAATATACTTGCACAATATACAAGAAACAAGCACGACTCACTCTTTCTCTATTCGTATTCCCAATATACATGATGCACTACCCGCACAAACACATTACTACAAGCAGCAGTTACTTCAATTTAATTCACTTTCTGCAAAAGAAAAATCGAATTTCTACCACACACTCCACATGCCAGAGAAGGGAATTGTCATCAGAATATACGTCATTACTAAACCCTCCAATAGAGAAGCAGACATTTGATTGGCTGAATATCAACAACTCCTCTGGTAGATGACAGGAGATAAGCGCTCTATCATATTACGGAGTAATGACGTCATCCACGTAAGCTCGGCAAGGAAAACAGAAAACAAGGACTTGTGAATAAATGCTTAAAAAGCCGCAGAAATTTAAAGAGAATATGGAGGGCAAAAATATGATTAAAAAGCCGGAGACTTGACACCTTTGTATAAAGTATGTATTTAGGATAAATTTTTCTGAAACTTTCAAATCCATTTAAATTTCTGAGTTCCCAATATTCCAAAGGAATGCTACTGTCGCCTGCTTTAGATTGTTGAACAGAGGTGGCCCAATTGTGGTGCAACGGATGAATTCAATGGGCACATTGCATTCTTGTGCCTTGCCTACTTATTGTTTTGAGACAGATTCAAAACTTTTGAAATAATTTCATGCCCCGAAACATTTTATTTCTTTTAATTCATGATGCTAAGCTGAAAAGAAGTACATACACACTCCAAAATACATTGCAATTGAAATTTAACATTTGCAATCCCTTTACCAAAAATCCAAAACATTAATTCTAAGACCTCAATCAGAGCAAAAATTTTCAATCTCATGTTCCCACATTATTACTTTTTCTCTAACCAGTGGCCAGCAAACCTTGGTTTTTTGGCCTCTAGAACATGGTTCTGGCATTAATGACCAGGTTTAATATTGCAATCCCCCCTCCCCCCTCAAACAAACTACAGTGAAGAATGCATTCCATTACACTTCGCATATGTGAAAATTTCTCACTGTGAAATAAGGTATATATACAAGTTTTTGAGACACATACACAGTTACTTTAGATTTATAAACATCCCTATGAAACTGTTTTAAACCATTCCCTAATCATACATTGTCATTTCCTATATAACGTAATCAATAAAGTCGGATTTGGAATGGGATGGTTTGTATTATCCTGGCTTGAGTAATGTACAAGAGATGAAACACCCTTCGCTGACTGGCTCTCTTCTTCAGTAGCAAATCATGAAGACTACGCATAACCTGACATTTCGCACTTCTTACTGTTTGCAAAAAAAATCTCATGTGGTGAGTGAGGTGCTCACATTAGCTCAGATATGTTAACATTACCCATGAAAAACTCTCGTAATATCCCATTTGCATATGATTAATCTCATTGTAGCATGACTCCACTATATATTTATCAGGTTTTTTAAAATGAGAAATCTTTTTTGGACACAAACCTCCATTAAGAGTAGATTAAGGAGTCGTCCTGATGATGAAAATCTGGGATCATGTCCAGAATTAAAACTAACAATGTATAAACCTAACATACTCAAACATTCAAAGAATATGCAAGGCCATTGTTCTCATTTAGTGTATCATTCATTGCCATAATTTGATTTTATGGATAGCTTACAACTTAATTTCTATGAATAAATAGGATCATCACTAAGCATGTAATCAAGTTTTATTCAGTGTACTTATAGTGTATAAGGATGCACAATTTTAACTACAATTTATTTAGGAAATTAAGTATCTACCTATCTAGTTCACACTTAAGATATTAGGCTCAAAAGAATCTTGATAGCAGTACTTTGATATTTGGCAGTCTTAACTAATGAGTTTGTTGATCACTTCACTGAACAAACAGCCTATCCATATTTATATCTTCAAGCTCTACTCATGAATGGTAGAAGTAAAACAATAAGATAAATTATGCAAAATACATTGATTATAAAACACTTTCCAACACAATTTTTTGTGCCAAATATGGTAATTTATTGTACTTAAATCTGGTGAGATTTTAATTTAATGATTAAGGCAAGTGACATGCGGGCTATCTACCCAAGGGGAGATTCCTAGGGTGTAGGACCTTTGATGGACCTTGTGAAAATGTGTGTTAAAGTACCACATACATGTTTAATAGTGTATGTGGTACTGTACACAATAATAACATATATAAATTTCATAACTGATGCATATTTATGGCAGTTAGTGCATGGATGGACAGATAAGACATACAGACCGAAATTATCAACATTTCTCAATCACATTAGAAAGTGTTAAAAAAGTGCTTTGGTATAGTGCATCTGAGCTTGTCAGTAAAAAAAAAAAAAAAAAAAAAAAAATGAAACATGATATGCAAAAGGTTGACACCTATGTTGTAGATGAATCATGACTGTGAAGTCTCACCTCTTCTGTATCTGCATAGCAGACTCCCTGGACTGCATTCTCTATGTCTCTCATCAACCTAACAGTCCAATATTTGGACATGTGCTCTGCACAAAATGGTCTTAATTGAAAGGTGAAAAGTATAGGTGAGCTTGTGCACTGATCCCATACGTGCTTATTACTTACAAGCAACTAATTTGAAAACAGCACCATGAAAAATATTCAAATGAAAAAAATGTCTGTCACCACATTAATAAAGGTTCTAGTGTGGCGTTGCACCTTTATAGTTCTTTTTGCAAAGGTAAAACTTAAGTATCAGTAAAAATGGATGGCTGTATCAGAAACAAATACTTAAGTGTGGAAGTACTGATACTGATTCCACAAAAAAATGAAGTATCACCACTTATATTATTGGTTTTAATAGATAAGATATTAATCTACCTTTAGTAAATAGGTTAATAATAATCAGTAAAGAAAAAGTTTTACTTACTCTAATTATCTGCCACAGTAGACCAAGAACTAAATGTGGCTTTCCCTTGGCTAGATCATGTGCATCAATGTTTATCACATTACACCCAATAGCTTGAGAAGAGTTCAGAGCTAATGTAAGGTTTTCATGCTTAGTATACACAGTTAAGTTCTTTTTATTGATAGCACGTTCATCAATTGTGTCAGGACATGAATGATTTATAATTTTGCTGAAAATATTAATAAAAATTAGTTTAAGTGTAAAAGTAATGTGATGTAAGTTTTAAAACGTTTATAACTTAAATGTAGTGTATAATTAGACTACAATAACTTTTTGAATTATCTACATTACTGAATTAATACTTTGCCTAACAAACAAAACACACAAAATGTTTAAAAATATTTAAATACAATACTTAGTCTAGCAGTTTTTAATTCAAATGTTATGCTGACAATGCTGACTGCATTTATAACATTGTGCTTAAGTTTGAACCAAAAATATATGTGGTTCATTTAGTACTTATGGTTTCTTAAACTGCTCCTAAATCTTAAGCCAAATTGGTCCATATACAAGGACAAGTAAAACATTTATTGTTGTTTACATTCATTGATAAACAACATTTATCCTGAATGCTTATTTAATTTTTAAAAAATTTATATGTATCAAAACATGTCACATACAATATACAATCCCAGTCGCAGAATTTCCTGTATCAGTCTGCAAAGTAATCTTGGTTGAAAAATAAAAACTCATACAAAAGAGTAAGAAATATTTTGGTGAAATAATCATTATTTATTGAAAATACACTGGCCTCCAAAAGTTAAGAAACAACATGTTTTTTGAAGCTCACCATTAAAAAAAAATGACACTAACAATAAAATTTATAGTTTATATAAATGATAAAAATGCAAAACGATAGCTACCACTATGCAAATATCAGGCTTTCATAATTACTCATGTAACTTTGGTTGATTTACTACTTTTGTTAGCAGATTCGTTGAAAATAGGCAGTAGGGTCCTGGAATGTCTGAGAGAAGTAGTTTGCCAGATTTGTTAAGGTAAACGTTGTTTAAAGTGAATGGAATGGCCAGCTCAATTTCCAGACCTGAATCCAGGACAATCTTGGTAATTTAGAACTATCTTGGTAGACAGGTTGCTGCTTTAAGTCCACCTCCAAGGTCTTTAAGAGAGCTGGAACAAAGCTTACTCCGTTTCTGGTCTTCGCTTCCCATTTCGGTAATCGACAACTCAATTGACAGCATGAAAAGTCGATGCCACCAATGCATTCAAGCTAGGGGTGGGCATATCCCGTATTAAAACTCATTTTTGTTATGTTTCTATGACATTTTACCACATAAAACAGCGATAGATTATTTTTTCCAACAATGACCTTTTCCAGCATGACTGCTTTTTGATTGTTGTAAATCATTTTTGCAAATTTCTTATGTAAACTTCTATGTTGCAGTCAATACGTAACTTTAGTGCACATGTTATCTAAATTTGGTGTTTCTATATTCATTCATTTGCAAATTAGGTGCAAAAAAAACGGTTGTTCCTTAACTTTTGGAGGCTAGTGTATGTAGTAATTTTAACCGTTGATACAAAAGTTAGCAGAATGGTTTGCAGTGAACATAAATATGATTATTTACAAAAAAAGGATGGAGAAAGATTGCATATTAAATTGCTGGATGTAATCGTCGATATCGTGCTTCAACAAAAAATATTTCATTAATTAAAAAGATGTAACAATTTTAATTGTTAATATAAAAGCTAAAACAACGGTATGAAATGAATATGATATTCACAAAAAGGGTGAGAAAAGATTGCATATGAAATTACTGATGCAATCTGTGATGTTGATCTATCTAAAATGAGTAAATTCTATGCAAAAGACAAAAAATTAGGCTTTACACGAACTTGAATTGCGAATCTGTGATTCCGGGACAGTTCGAATGCACAAACATGCTTCAATAGTGATGAGTGGAAGGAGCTTTATCTGTGGAGCATAATCTGTGAACATGGCGCCTAACCCACATGATATCACTGCGGAATAAAAGGCAGTGGAGCAGTCGATATGGGCTTGGAAATAGTCTGAAGACCTTCAAGAAACTGCAACAGGCATCACACGGTTTCTATGACCGGGTATGCAATACATTATTGAAAACTATATCATCAATATTATCAGGTGATTGCCTTCTTGTTGAAGGGAAGACCATTTTTTCCTCTTGAAATATATCTAAAGTTTTTACTACTGTTACATGTATTACAAGCAAAGTTATTTGATTTATGTGTTTAACACCAGAATTTTTTAGTGCATTAAAACAGTTTTTAAAATAATCAGGCTCACTGTGATCTTAAACTGACAGGTAAAATTCACATCAATTTGCTATGCTTACCATAAGAGAATTCCATCTTTCACTTTGTCATACAATGATTTTCCTTCACTGTCAATAGGTAGCAAATGTTTCAGATCAGGATCATTACCCAAGTTTCTAAAGAGAAAAAACACTATACATTAAAAATCTAAATAATTTACTTGATAGCCCATAATACAAAAGTATTGTCACATACAAGTGTATAAAACAATGCATTACTTGCATAAGGTTTAAATGCTATAATTATATTAGCTTAATCATCAAAATTGATTTGCGGGAAAAAAAAAACAACTATCCAGAGTTTCAATTATTCAGTAGTTAAGTGAGAATAACAATGAGTCATTGAATGCAAAACATTTTATGACCTCATGAAGTATTGTTTTCTAAATTAAACATTAAAAGGCAAAAAAAAAAAAAAAAAAAAAAAAAAAAAGTTACCTTACTTTTTTTTTTAATCAAGCATATCAATTCCAACTTTAGAAAGTTCAATAGCAAACCTATCTTAAAATTAGAATTCATGAAATGAAGTAAACTTTTCAATGTTTAGTATTTTTAATTATGTCTAATAGTTAAGAAATTTTGGCTATAAGTTGCTAGGCACTAAATATACTTAATATTAAATCGAAACTTACAATTTACAGCTAACATATCTTAAATATTAGACATATTTCATAGTACTTTACATTAAAAACAATAAAATAAATAAAAATTGCATCATTTCCAGGCAGAGAAAAACGAGGTCATGTGATATGTGCACAATATACTTTCCTAAATAAATAAGGAAATTTTTTATCCTATTTTTTCTTAAAAAGATAAAATTTTTATTAGCAAAAATTTGGAAAATCATAGAAGTTTCAGTATATTTATTGATATTTTTAAACATTTGGGACATTTTAGGACTTTTTCCTCAGGAATTTCAGGACAACTTCAGCTGGAAGGCATTTCATATTAAGTATAATTATAGTCATATAAAAATACGATACTCATATTAAGCATAATTTACACACACACACACACATATATTTTAATAATTTAAAAATTTTCTAAACAAAATAAAATGATTGACATGTAAATAATAGATTTATCTCTCTATTCTAGAAAAAAAGTAATGGCCGCTGCCGCCGGCACCACCGCTGTCAAAAGCTTGTTCTGTCATCTCCACTGAAACTGTGGGGATTTAGTTTTGACGAAGGTGTCCCTCGATTCGGAAAATTACGGAGAACCTGATAAGCTTACTTAATCTCGAAAATCAAATTATTTTAGAAAACATTGGAAAAAAACTGAAAAAAACATAATAGTTGCCAGGTTTGGCAATTTTTGCCAGCATAAAATCATTCATGCCTTTGCAACAAAGCAATTCCAAGTATGTAGAATCACGTGAAATTGACAAACATGAAGTAGAATTACACCAATTTTACGCCAAAATAAAAACTATATGAAATAAGTAACTCAAAATGTGTTACACAAAGTTGACAATTTTCAAATAGTAAGTTCATTTTGATAACAGGAGTTTAGAATTAGCGATTATTCATTTTTCCAAAACAGAATAACTAATTGTAACCGATTTAAAAAGCACCATCTTGGCATTAGGTACGATCTGCCCAAATGGTATCTCTCCAAGCAGGGTGAATCTAAACCACGAGTTCCAAAATGTTAGAACCCAGTACCTTGAAAATGAAGATTATTTGAAAGCTGGTTAGGTTCAGCTTGGGTATTTGCTATCAGTAGAAATATTTGGCAGTGTTAACTATGCCATTATAGCAGTTATAGTACAGATTGGATATTTGCCAGTGCGATGATATATTTCGTGGTGCTAAATATGCCAATCTGCAAAGGATTATGTATATGAATATATGGATAACGATTTTCCTGGTAACCTTATATGAGCAGTAATTATCAGTTTTGAGCATGTGTAAAATGCCAAATAATGAAGAGTTGCTATTAGTGGCAAGCAAGTCACCATTAGCAGCAGTTCCATGGTTTTTATCAAAGAAAACATATGAGGTACTGTTTTCTTAACGATAATTATTAATGATAGGTATACGTAAGTTGCCAAATTATAAAAAATTGCCATGGGTGGCAAATACACAAGGTGTTCCATAGGTTTTACATAATTCAAAATAAAGTGAAGTTTAAATCTTTATGTTCCAAGGAACATGCAAGAACCAAGCAACGTGCAGCTCGGTAACATTCTATCTGATCCAATCTTTGGGTTTTGTCAATTGAAATTATGCCTTTTTTACGAAAAAGAATTATTAGGGACTGAATGCCTCATACAAAAAGCAAGCATAGCAAGTCTAAGGGTCTTGGACCCTAGTTCAATTAAAAAAAAAAAAAATTAAAAGAATTGGAGAAAAAATTAAAAGACGGCTGCAAGACTAACCCTAGAGTCCACGTTTTAAGTGAGTGCTTTATCGACTAAGCTGTTCAGCCACAGTCAAGTAAAAGGACTTATTAGGATATAAGTTGAGTATGAATTTTCAAAGGCTTCCCCCCCCCCCTCGGAATTGGTCCTCACTAAGATACCTTGGACACTGTTCTATTAATGGGTGAACATCCTAAAGGACTATTATTATATGAAGTTTCATCCTTAAATGAATTCTGAGATCATGTCCCTTTGAGTTTTAAGTAGCCAATTAATACCAAAAAAAAAAAAAAAAAAAAATTCTGATTTAAATTAAATGAAAAATTAAGTATATTTCAACTTATTTACTTTCTTTTGTAATCAGATTTTAAAATAAGCTAAAATAAAATATTATATGGAAATAATGAAAGGTTTACATACATATTAATCCAATCAGAGAATGCAACTTGTTCTTCATGCCTCACTGAATGTGTAGTTCCTTCACTTGAAGCTTCAGACATGCCACCTAAAGTTTCCAAATTCTCACGCTTAGAAACAGCAGTTTTGAAAACATTAGTAACCTCTTTTGATTTCAACTCACTATAAATCTAAAAAAGTCAAATCAATAAGGATAAATAAGTATTTAATTAAATAAAAAACATATATTTTATTTATAAAAATTAAACACTAAGATTTTACAGAAAATAATTAGATAATTGATTGAATATTAAATGACTTAATTCAGATTAAAAACATACTCAAAATAAAATTATTCGTTACATACTAATAGGGTCTGACCCAAGATTTAAGATATGGTAGCACTTTTCCCATAATGTGAAAAGACTAGTCAAAATGCTAAAATGAAACTAAAATGGGCATTCGCTTTTTTGCGAAAGTATTCAGAGCAGTGGCATAGCCAGAAATTTTTCATTAGGGGGATTACGAGTACTGCAACTCACATATGCATACATGTGTGTGATAAGGGAGTGAAGAATATACATTTTGTACGACAAAAAATTCCTAATGGGTGGGGCAGGGTTATGACCCCCTTAACCCCCCCCCCTGGCTACACCCCTGATTCAGAGAATATTTGGAACTGAAATATAAAAGAGAAACAGGGATAAAAGTAAAAACTTCCTGTTATGGAATGGTTGTCCGGACAATCTTTGATTTTCAACATTGAATTGAAATATAAAGCTTGTATGTCTATAATTTTCGAGACCACTGCAAAAAAACAATTGAGGAAAAGGAGATCAGACACTATCTCCTAGAGAGAAAAATCAAATTATCCTTTTAGCATTTTGCTAAAGCTTTTTTCTTACTTTAGCTTTTTTGCAAAAAATTTTTTGAGCTCAGCTTAAACCCAAGACATTGAGGCCCTAGGCCTGCTACTTTGTTTTCTTGGAAAGGGGGGGGGGGAAGTTTACAGATATTTTTTTGCAGTGACACACAAAAAGGGGAGGGTTAGGATAAAGACTCCCTTGTTGAAAATGTTTTACATCCATAAATGTTTAAATGCAGATTTCATATGACATTACATCGATGAATGCTCTGTTAAATGGAATGCTTTGGACCTCAACATGGCCGTTTTGGACGTTTGTTCTATCCCTGAATACAGTATGTGGGAGCATATTTTACTACAAATTTTTAAAATGTTCTTTTATTAACAAGAATTTTTAATTAATATAGTCTTTTTCCAACTTTATTTTGAGCATTTTTTCTATTTACATTGCTGCCTCTAATGGATAAAGAATTTCTGTGTTTTACCATCTTCGTGAAATACCCTATATATATATATATATATATATATATATAACTAACAAGTAAAACACAAAACATACTACAAATAAGACATATCTCGCATAAAAATAACAGCTATTAGCAAGAATTAGAAACCAGATTTTGAATCCAAATAAAGTGCAACTGGCTTTAATTCTTTATCTATTAGCGATCAATGCGCAGTGTAAATGTAAAAAATGTTCAAAATAAGGTTGGAAATAAGATTCCGCTAAGAAAACATTTCTCTTGTTAATTTTCAAAAAGTTACACTTTCTAAATTTGTATATAGCCCCGTACAAAACAATTCCTAATTAGTAAAATGTGCCCTCATACACTTATAAGGTGACATACATAATTTGAGAATTATACCTAAAAAAGTGTCAGAGATATGAAATATATTTATTTTCATATCTCCTCCATATTTATTTTTATATTATTATACCACTTTTGAATGACCCTCGAAGTGATAAAATCACATTGAGTGATTGCATTTTAGAAGTAGTAATGAAATTATGAAAGAAAATCTTTTTTGCCACTCTAGCAATAAACGTTTATATTCAAAATCATGTATAGTCCCTGATCATCTCTGTGACATTGTATGATGAATATCTCAAATTTGGTACATCACCTCATTAGTGTACGGGGCATATTTTACTAGAGGTGTGCCAGATCGTTAAAAAGTTAGACCTGGAGATACAGATCTGGACACTGATAACTTGATTTTATATCTGCGAATACAGATGTGAAAACTGATCCTTTGCTATCATACATATGGATCTTTTTGTTTGGATATTATTTTGCAGAACATATCATCTTGAAGTGATAATTCCATGCACAGTCTGTGTGAAATATTCTGCCACAATAATAACTTTCACATACTGTGTAGTGCATGTGTGATGCAGATAATCACATTATTTTTAATTATCATTTACTTAATTGTTAATTATTTCTAAATTTAATCTGTGTTCAAAATTTAGTCTTTGCACTTTCGATTTGGTTTTTCTCTTCCCTTCGCCTGTAAAGTTTTATTTCTGCACCTACCTTATTTAAAAGCAATCTTCGGTTTTCATTTCTTTTTCCTTTTTATTTCATTTTTGCATTGGTAAAGCCTAGCATTTCTGTTCTCATGATTTGTTTATGACCATATATGGAATCAAATCTATAAATAACATTGGCTTTCATTTTGGGTTACAATTTAGCTGCTGGATTGTTTGTTTTATCCTGTTGGCGAGACTGGGATTCAAAAATAATTATATGGAAATGTTCTTAACGTCTAATGGCGTCAAGTTAATTTTACATTTTGTTTGGCATGCCCTTGTGGCGTGTTTTGGTTCTGTACTAACCTCTTGGCTTGCGTTTCTCCTCATCATTCACGCCTTAGCAGTTGTCAAGTGAACCCACGTTTTTTTTATGAGGGGTCTGCTCAGCCACTGTAGGACTTTATTATTTTAACGTTATGTGTTGATATTAAAATAAAACGCGATTGCCAATATAATGTCTTGTTCTTTCTTCACGGCCTGGGTTTTGCCTTCATAAAAAATATGGGATGTGAACCTGGGGAAAACTTCCCCATAAAAAAACATGGTGCCCTGTCCATGCCTTTCGGTGGCGGCCCCCCTGCTGACCCTCTGATGGACACAGCGCTGGACGTCAGGCTAACTGCTGGACTGTAATCGTTGGAGCCCCGGTCTGCAGAATACTTCATGTGCCCTAGATGGATGTCCGTTCCAGAGGTGCCTCTCCGCCGGTGTGCTGTGAAGGTGTTCGGAGTCCCTACATCGCACCTAGCGTCCCTACAGCCCCCCTGTGTTTTGCGCCCTTTTTTTTTTTTTGCCGCTGTCTCTTGAGTTCTTCGCCGCTTTCGTCTGCATTTGTCATCAGTATCCCGTTTGCTTCGCGCTATGTGCAGTGATTGTGTATTACGTCTGTTGTGCGTTTACGTGTTCCCTCTGTACCAGTGTGTTCCTGCGTTTATCTACATAGCTGGTGTTTATGTTTTTGTTTATTTTTTGTGGGTATTTTTGCCACCTTTTCGAGGAAATGAAAGCCATGAGACAAGTGTTCATTACCACGTCGCCGATATTTACTGATTGTGTTTTTAGTGATTGTAACTAAAGAAAAATATCTGCCGATCCTCTGCAACATATTTTTAAAAAAAAGAAAAACACTCACACTCACAATTGAACTTCACAATATTTTTATGCAAATTTTTTCAGAATTTTATGTTCATGTTTATTTTGTGCCTTTTTATGCAAAGTAAGTAACACACCTTAATGTTTATGTTTTAGTGTTATTATTTTGTTGACTTATTAAATATGGCTAAGCGAGATGATTTTCAGATCTCAATTCCTATGTTTGAAGGCGATATGACTCAAATAGATCATTTCTTTTTCTTAATTAATGATCTCTCAAATATAAATAAATGGTCTGTTGACAAGACCTTGTTGTTTACTAAGTCAAAATTAGCTGGACCTGCTCTGGCATATTTCCTTCAAAATCCTGAACTAAACAGTATCACAGATATAAATCTGTTAAAAAAGGAATTCGAGAGTTTTTTCAAAACTAATGTAACTGTATCTTTGGTTGATTTAAATAATTTAATTCTACTTCCTAATGAGTCTATTATAAATTTCTCCCACAGACTCAATGTTTTAGTTAAGAAAGTGTATGAGCTGGATGATCAAAAATCTCTAGATACTATTAAGTATGTGCGCTTCATCCAGGCTTTACCCTCACAGTTTAGAGTTAAACTACTCGAAGAGGGAGTTAATACATATAAAGATGCGGTTGAGGGAGCTCAACACTTACAAAATATTGCTAATTCTGAAAAGAATTTTTCTTTTAATGCACAACAACCTTCTATTACAGATCAGCTACAGAAACTTGCTGATCAAGTAAATGCTCCGACGTTGTCTAATGTTAATAAAACTTCTCAAAATACTGATGACAAATCTAATAATACAAATAAGTGTAGATCTCATTTTGCAAATTCTTATTCTTTTAAGAATAAAAACTTTCGTGTTCAAAAGTATCAGAGATCCAATCGACCTCATACTAACACAGTTTGCCAACTCTGTGGTCATTATTCTCACATTGCTCGAGACTGTTTCAAATTTAGAAATTTACAAAGGAATGGTAACAGTTACTCCTTTAAAAATTCGCGTTATCAGAAGTCTCGTAATTATGAAAACATAAATTTAAACTGAATGGGAGACGTGATTTTTCTGATGGAATTTCATCTCCATTGGACACGCATACATCAGATAAGAAGAGTAATTTTTTCAGTTCTTTTATTGATTCTGAAAGTGTTTATTTACCTAAATTATCTCAGGAGCGTCGTGTGAGATCAGTAGCAACAATCACTGACACTCAAATTTCTTTGGCCTCGAATGCCCAAACACAGACTGAGAATACTATTGAGCTAGTTTCTTGTGTACATTCGACTGCACCTGTATTACCTATCATTAATGTTAATGTTAACAATCATCAACTTAAATTCTTATGTGATCCAGGCTCATCAATTTCATTAATTACTAAAGACATTTTTAATTTAATTAAACAAGATATTACTTATAAACATTTGGCTTCTTCTATTACTATAGCTACTGTAAATTCAAAAATTAATTTTTCCTCATGCATAAAATTGTCATTCAAAATTGGAACCAAACATTTTTCACAAGCTTTGTATGTAGCAGACATACCAGTTAATGATAATTTTCATGGACTATTAGGGTACAATTTCTTTCATGAAAATCATATTGTAATTGATACTACTGACTGCTCTTTACTTTTGAAAGATAATATCCGAGTATTTTGAGAATCCTACTGAGGCAAACAATCACCTTTATTGTAATGTCACAAATGACTCCAATGCTGAAAAGCAAAGTGAACATGAATTGAATAAAAGTAATACTGTTGATAATAATGATGTACATTTAGTTAGAAAGGTTATTTTACAACCCTTTGAACAAGCTTATATTCAAGTGTTTTTAAAATGTAAACTTATTTCTAAAGAACTTTTATTTGTACCATCTTTTCCTAACAATGTGAAATCATGTGACACTATAATTAATAATCCCTACTTTGGTAATGATGATATTGGTAATAAATGTACTTTTTGTACTTATATATATGTGCAAAATATTTCAGATAATATAGTACATTTAAATAAAAACTAACGTTGGACATGTTAATGAACTTGATAATATTGTGGATGAAGTTAAACTTACACAAAAGAGTCAAGTATGTAATGTAATTCTGCCAACAAGTGAGATTTTGCAGAAACGCAAAGAGGAATTGTCTCCTAGTGATATTGATTTAAAGCATTTAAATTCATATGAATCTGATCAGCTCATTGAGTTATTGATGGCTATTTTTAAAGCTGTAATTGCATTTAAATACTATTTATATAGCAGGGAATTTGTAATTTTGTCTGACAGTGCTCCTCTGAAGAGGTATAAAAAAACAACTAATCCACCTGACATAGTTACTAGATGGTTAATGGAGTTATCTGAATATACTTTTAAGTTTGAACATATTCCAGGTTCTAAAAATTTATTAGCTGATTATTTTTCCAGAGACAATTTTGAATCTGTTACACAAACTGTTGATGATAATCTACAGTTAATTTTTGATAAGAGTGTTTTACCAATTGTTGATAATGTTGATAAAAATGTTGAGTATGTAAACTTTTTGGTTACAAACAATGCCACTGGTACTGATCCACTTCTGGAAATTTCTAATGAAACATTTTTCAAACAGCAATATGCTGATCCTGAGTTGTCTGTAATCTATAATGAAATTGTATATAATGGTTCCTCTGAAACTCATCCTGCCTTTTTTATTCATCCAGAAACTAAATTACTAATGTGTGAAAAATATAATGTTCATGATCAAACTTATAGGCACGTTGTAGTTGTTCCTCACTCTTTAAAAGCAAAAGCATTAACTATTGCTCACTTGTCTCATTTTGGTTTAAAAAAGACTTATGAATTTTTAACTAGAAGATACTTTTGGAAAGGCATTTATACTGATACTGCGAATTTTGTTGCTTCATGTACTGTATGCTTACAGGTCAAACATCATCCTACTAGACCTGCTCCCTTACAACAAGCATACACACCAACTTACCCTGGCCATACCATTGCCATTGACTTGGCTGGTCCCTTCAGTAATGGTCATACTGTACTAACAATAACAGATCATTTTTCTCGCCATATGGAGTTTGTGCCTCTTACTTCTACATCTGCTTATGTTATTGTTGAGGCTCCTTTTAGGTATTTTACAACCTTTGGTCGGCCTGCCGTAATTTTGTCAGATTTAGGGCCACAGTTTGTTGCCTCAATTTACAATCATTTCCATGATAAACTTGGCATAAAAATTAGTCATTCTTCAGCTGGTCACCCACAATGTAACTTAATAGCTGAACGTATTAATACCTCAATTAAATACTCTAAATTCATTATTACTTGAAGGCCACAATTTTGAGCATGCAATTTTAATTCACAAGTCTTTGTATAATGGTTCAACACATTCAACTACTGGTTTTACGCCTAATTTATTACATTTTGGCAGAGAATTATCACTTATTTTTGACACATTTAACTTTGAGGTAACTGCACCAAATCTTAATGACATACACACTTATAAATTAATGAAGGAATTAGACTATTTATAAGAAAGCTTATCAAAACATAATTTATTCACAAACAATTCGCTTTCAGAGACACTCAATATATGCTAAGCTCAGAGATTTAAATGTAAATGACATTGTTTATAAAAAGTCTTTGGATAAATTTAAACCTAAATTCACAGGTCCTTATGTGATCACTAAAAAACACTCACCTGTTTCTTTCACTATTCGACTTTTGCATGCTCCTCATTTTGTACCTCAGAGAATACATATTGACAGATTAATTTTTGCTCCTCCACGTAATGAATATCTTTCTTCATTTGGTAATAATCACTCTCATGATAATTTTGCAACTGATGTTAATCTACCTGCAACTTCGTATAATCACTATAATTTAAGGTCTAGAAAGTAGATGCATGTTTTCGTTTTAGTAATGGCGTGTTTGTGAAGGTACCCACAGACACTTCCTTGCTTTGTACACTGTTGTATAATATCTTGTTTCTATCTGGCTGGTCCAGTATTTTTAAAGATGTACACTTCAGTGTACTGTATGATATGTATCTATTCTCACAAAATTTATGCAATGGAGTTTTTGTTTAAAAAAAAAAAAAAAAAGGATTAGGTACAATACTTTGGTTCGAGGTTTTGCTTGTCAGATTCTTTCCGATGGCAATTTTTGTAGACCACCGCTGTATCAGCGTGGCTGCAGTTTTTCTTCTTGGTTTACACACTTTTACACACTTTGTTTCACACAAATTTTTTTATTGTTATGTATATTGTAATGTTTATTTTGCACTATTAATATGTTAGAGATAACTTGGTAGTTTTTCGATGTATGCAAATTGCATTCAAGGGAAATTTTTATTTTGTGTATATATATGTCATTTTACTGATTTTAATGTTAAAAAGTTTTTGCATTTTGACACTGATTTTTATTTGCTTTTGTTGTATATGTATTATTTTTAGAAAAAGTTGCCATTTATTTTGAGAATGTTTTACCTGATTTGTGTAGACGTAAATTTTACAAGGTACCTACTGAGCATTTCCATTCATTGCTAATTGCACTGAACTATTGTGTATAAGTTGCAACAGACTGTTTACAAGAAAACTAAATTTACAATTTTGTAGATAGAGACTGCTGAACTGAATTGAGTAAATCATGCTTGAAATTTTCATACATGTCGACATGTTTTGCATATTTGTATTTAACTGTGTTACTACTCGAGTATATTCATTGCAATTCGTTTTGTAATTTTTTTTTTTTTTTTTTTGGATTTTAATGTATGTATAGGTGGCTGGTCTTTTCTTGTTTTTACCCCTATGTAGAATTTTTTGTGGGTGTTGGGGAGATATATGTGATGCAGATAATCACATATCTTATTTTTAATTATCAATTACTTAATTGTTAATTATTTGTAAATTTAATCTGTGTTCAAAATTTAGTCTTTGCACTTTCGATTTGGTTTTTCTCTTCCCTTCGCCTGTAAAGTTTTATTTCTGCACCTATCGTATTTAAAAGCAATCTTCCGTTTTCATTTCTTTTTCCTTTTTATTTCACTTTTGCATTGGTAAAGCCTAGCATTTCTGTTCTCATGATTTGTTTATGACCATATATGGTATCAAATCTATAAATAACATTGGCTTTCATTTTGGGTTACAATTAGCTGCTGGATTGTTTGTTTTATCCTGTTGGCGAGACTGGGATTCAAAAATAATTATATGGAAATGTTCTTAACGTCTAATGGCGTCAAGTTAATTTTACATTTTGTTTGGCATGCCCTTGTGGCGTGTTTTGGTTCTGTACTAACCTCTTGGCTTGCGTTTCTCCTCATCATTCACGCCTTAGCAGTTGTCAAGTGAACCCGCGTTTTTTTTTATGAGGGGTCTGCTCAGCCACCGTAGGACTTTATCATTTTAACGTTATGTGTTGATATTAAAATAAAATGAGATTGCCACTATAATGTCTTGTTCTTTCTTCACGGCCTGGGTTTCGCCTTCATAAAAAATATGGGATGTGAACCTGGGGAAAACTTCCCCATAGCATGGTTTAACGAAATATTTTAATAATTAAAACTTTAAAATGTTAACAGGATTTCATGTGCATTATGTTATTGAATAGCTACTACCAAACCATGCATGTTTTCAAATCTACAAACCCTCTTCTGATATCTCATTAAGGTGGTTGAAAAAATCTTAAAATTTTGGTACAACTGTCAGACACGTGAAAATTTTTAGGATGGCTCTTCACAAGCCATACTATATCAATAAACCACAAATTGCTGCCAGTTAAGAAATTTGTGGAAATATTTTGTGTCAAAACATGAGTATTTTCTTAGATTATAACATTAAAAATCTAGAGTAACTCCACACGACTTTCTTATAAGATAATGTTTGAATATTTTCCCACCAAATTCGTACATTTGTGATCAGTTTCATCCTGTTTTAAATAAAGTACTAAAATGTAATTAAAATATTTCAAGTCTATATGCCGAAATGTATATGAAAGTTTTCGTATCCCTGTAAATTAACATATATCCTATACTTAGGAAAACCAACACATTTTGAGATGATGATTCACAATTTGCCTACCAAGTTTCAATACAATCGAATGCAATGTTCAGACACCATTGCACTTAAAGCAATTTGTGTAATTTGTTGCAATGTATAAGGTAATTTTTTTTCTACTCCTGTAAAAAATAAGCCCTACACACACCAAAATCTATACAATATGCAAGACAGTGACTTATAGTATGCACACCTAATAATTTGAGCTGAATCGCATGCGTTATATAGACATAAAAGTACTTTAAATAATTTAAAAGCAAGATGACGGATAGTATAAAATCATTAAAAACAGTTAAAAACACGTTAAAATCCGTTTGTAACACTTTCGGTGGCAGCCACCACCTTCTTCAGCTCGGGTCTTAGTTCCAAATGCCCAGCTCTCTTCCTCAGCACGGCGTTCCACCCAGGATCTATCTGCACATGCGTCATATCATTTATAGCGCCATCTGTGGTTATAATCTGTAAGGCCTCCATGTTTAGTGCATAATAACTATTTTTGTAATTGGCGAGTTTTTGGCTATTGTTAAAGTTGATTTCTATGGGGCTTTCTTGGGCTATTTTTGCGAGGGCAGTAGTGGTTTTATTGAATTTAATGTCATTGTGGTGTTGCTTTTTTCGGTCTTTGATTTTTCGTTTCGTCATACCAATATAGCAGCCTGGTTTATTAGTACTATTGTCTGTAAAGTTTATTTTATAGATACCGGCAGTTTCATCAGGAGTAATATTATCTTTATCACTGCGAATGCGTTTGAAGATATTTTGATTGGGTTTTATGTGGATTTTGATATTTTTCTTGACGGCTTCATTTGTAATTTTTAGAGCGGCTCCCCTGCAGTAGGGAATGGCGTTGGTAAATTTTAGTTTCGGAATTTGATAGTTATTAATTTGTTCCAGTTTTTTGATTCTCTTTTTGAAAAGGTTTTTTATGATTGATTTTGGGTACCCTGCGTTTTTACATTGTGTTTTAATAAATTGGAGTTCTTCATTGAGTAGTTTTTCATTTGAGCATACTGTAATTGCGCGATTAACATATGATCATATGGTAGCTATTTTGAATTTGTATGGAGTTTTTGAATTAAAATGAACGATTTCATTATTATTGGTGGCTTTTCTGAAGACTGTAGTATTGATATTATTCTTATCTCTATTGATTTTGACATCAAGGAAGTTAATGGTGGCATTTTCCTCTATTTCTATGGTGAATTGAATGTTATTGTCTATTGAATTGATTTCTTTGAGGATATTTTCAGTTTCATTTTTGTTAACTATTGCAAAAATATCGTCTACGTAGCAAAACCATGTTTTTATGTGGTTGGATAGTTTATCGAATATGGCCCTTTCCGCTAGCCGCATTTTCCGGTCTGCGATGACACTTGACATCGGGGACCCCATAGGCACGCCTTTCTTTTGTTTGTAGAAATTATGATTAAATTGAAAATATGAGTTGTGAAGAATAAGATTAAGTGCACTATTTATTGTAGAGGAGGTAGAGTTATTGTCAATGTTGGAGGTGATTTGTTTATTGATTGTTGCATTCATTTCTTGAATATCTATGGAGGGGGTATAGGTTAGTAACATCAAAGCTGACGAAACATTTCTGTGAGTTTATTGTGATATCTTTAATGCGTTGAATAAAGTCTTCAGTTGAGGATAAAATATTGTTACTATGGGGCATGAGTTCTTGTAGGGTGGGTTTTAAATATTTTTCCAGGTCATAAGTTGGTCCTTCACATTTACTGACTATGGGTCTTAAAGAGGGAGGGGTTTTATGGTCCTTGTATTTAGCAAAAATTCTTGGGGCTATGGGTGCAAAATTAGTTAAAGTGGGTTGTGTGTTAGCTGGCCAGGATCCATTTTTGATTAATTCTTTGACTTTATTGAAAATTTTTCCTGTTGGATCTTTTGGTAATTTTTCTATTTGTAGTTTATTAATGGTTTCTTCCATTTGGGTGAGATAATCATTTTTATTTATTATTACTATTTTGCCGGTTTTATCTGAGCTTAAGCAAGTTATATTATTGTGTTTCTTTATGCATTTATGCATCGGCGATCGGCGTCGTCGCGGGAGGGGGTGTCAAGTTTATTGATAAGTTCTTGTTGGGCTGTAATTCTTAAGTAGTTTTTGTCCGGGGGGGGGGGAGGTCAGCGATTGCGGTTTCAATGCTGGCTATTGAATCAAGAATGTTTATATTATCATCCAGGATATATTTAGGTCCTAAATTTAGGACGTCGTGTTGCTGTTGCATTAGAGGGTAGTCTGAGATATTTATATATTGATTTTCTATTTTTACGGGTACTGTTTTTAAGTTATGTTTGTTTTTAAGCCAGTATTTTAATTTTCGACAGTGGTTTCGTTCGTAAGTCTTGTGTATTTGATCGGCGAAACAGTGAATTTTAGAAATTACAGAGGTAAAGGCAGGAGTATCGTAATGAAATTGTAAGGTTTCGCTTTTTGTAAGTTTTGAAAGGCGGGCGTATTTTTGGCGGATACATTTTCTCAAAAGATGACGTTCAAAGCGGAAAAGTTCGTTGTGAAAGGTTTTGGAAATGAAACAGTTATGGGATTGAAGGAATTTTGGTGTTATGTTAAAATAAAGGCAATCTTCTAGAAACTTGATATGTTCAAGCTCGCGGGCTTTTGATTTCGTAGCTTTCCGGAGATTCTTGTATATATCTGAAGATGCATAAGTAGGTATCGGTGTCATTACAAGCAGCTGGACGAAAAGTCTCCCAAAAAGAAAAATTAAAAAGCTTACCCGCAGGGGAGGGAAAAATAAGAGTAACTTAAGATGGGCTTAGAGTTGCATGCGCAGCAAGATGGGAAATGGATCTCAGGATGGGACGGCGAAGTAAACACACTGGAGGAAAAACGGTACGAGAGCGGTAAATCATAGAATGCCCGGTTCCGGCGAAAAGTAATTTAAAAGCAAGATGACGGATAGTATAAAATCGTTAAAAACACGTTAAAATCCGTTTGTACCACTTGCGGTGGCAGCATTTGGAACTAAGACCTGAGCTGAAGAAGGTGGTGGCTGCCACCGGAAGTGCTACAAGAGAATCAAAAAACTGGAACAAATTAATAACTATCAAAATCTGAAACTAAAATTTACCAATGCCATTCCCTACTGCAGGGGAGCCACTCTAAAAATTACAAATGAAGCCGTCAAGAAAAATATCAAAATCCTCATAAAACCTAATCAAAATACAGTATGCGATTTTTTATCCGGCAACCTCGGGACCGACCTCATTCCGGTTTATGGAATTTGCCAGTTTTCGGGTCGCTGCCGAAAAATTAACCCTTTGTGCACAGTACAATTAAAAAAGAACCGGTCTTTAAGTACAAGTAGCTTTTATGATAATTACTGCATATAATTATGTAAATAGTAAGGCATTCATAATAGATTTTAAAATAAAAATAATTAAATTTATCAAAACTTACTGTAAAATAAAACTTTAATGCTGCAAATCGCGGTATCCACGTATTCTGTCAGATATGCAGAACCATCCCTACGGGAGAGAACCATGGTTCCCGCTCCCGCCGCTACGCACGCTCGCCTCCGCATATGGATTACAAAGACAGCTTATAGCTTACGTGATGGCCAAAAACAATATACCTCGCTCGCTCCCTTGATAACATCATTGTGATGACAATTAAAATCATTTGCAGCTCTTTTAAAATATGGTTAAATATTGAAGAAAAAATACTAATTGAAAAAATATGCGTATAACTAGTGAAATCTCTGTCGGAAGTATTGGCTTCCATAATTCAGGCATGAAAGTGCAAGCTGATCAAAAAAGCTGAACTCTACCGGAATACAAAATTTAACGTGAAAAAAAAAAAATTATATACATATATAATACATATGTATGTATGTATGTGTATATATATATATGCATGTATACATTTTCTCACCAGCCAGTACACTATATTGTTATAAGAAGGGTCAATTTATGATGGAAAAAAAGGAAACCAAATTCTTACAGATTGAAAAACAACTTTTTTTGTACAGTAATTTCTTCCAGTAATATATCACTCCATTCTTAAAAAACGATAGTACAAAATTTTCCCCTCATTTTCTATACGTGATAAAAATACATTAAAAAGTGTTGAAATCAAAATGTTTTCAAAAACTTTCTTTTTTTTCCATTATTGCAGTTTTGATTTTATTCATTTATTTATTATTATTATTAAAGTGACCATTTTTTCTGAACATAAAATCAGGACATTCCTAAACCAGTGTCGAGAGGGATAAAAATCAATCCCGACCCCCCACCCCAATAATAATTATGTAATCAAAAGATTATTTTCTTGCTAAACTCCAAGCACACTTTAATTCAACCTAATACTTCAAATTTTGATGCAAAACAATAAACTAAACGCAGCTTGCTCTTGGCTTGTAATTCAAGGTCAGAAGACATGTTACTAATTTAATACATCTACGAAACATTAACTGCTACACTTTTACATTGAGTCGTAAAACGTAATGTCATTAAATTCTCATAAAATAACCTCTAATTATTACTAAATCTATATCGCACATATATATATCCCCTACTTTTATTTCTATTTCTTCTTCATGATCCATAACTTTTGCCTTTAATTGATTTATTCAACCACTCAAATTTAAATTTATTTTTTTCGCTCGCATCTACTGAGCAAGCTTTATGCTCAATGTTTAAATTAATATCCATATTTATAATGTTATCTTGGTTAACTAACAGAAGATCATCTTCACAAACTGATGAACGAACACAATTTCCCACATGCGTTTCAGAGCGTGCGGTACAATTACAAACACACGACAAATAAAAGTAGCAGTAGAAGTTGTTCACATAACAGCCGTTATCAGTCATCCCATAATTCAAGTTCGGCAATTTCCCCGTGCGATTTCAACAGTAAGGTGTGACCTACTTTCAACCTGCGCGATCGTCATTCGGCCGATTGGCACAAGTTACGCCTTTCTCCATTCCGCTGCACCAATAATTTAAGGTGATAGATACGATGTGTAGGCTTAGGAACGCATCTCTGTTTACTGTGAAGGAGAAAAAATGGCGTTCGTTCATTCTGCTCCCCCCTCCACATTTTTCGGTCGCGATTTCTCGACGGTTTTGTATCGATCTCAGAAACAGCCTCAAAGACATTGAAAAAAGCGGATTTCCGCTTAAAAGCGGAACTCTTTCATGCCTGATAATTGGAGCTCCCCTTAAAGCAGCTCGAATTTTCAGCTTTAATTACGAAAATACGTTGAGAAAATGCCCACTATTACGAAACAAAATTAAAAAAACGAGACCGTACAATTAGATCATATACAATTTTGAGAGGAAAAAAGCTAACATTTAAACATTTATTTTTTATTTTGTTTGAACATTTCATTAATCTTTAGCTGTTTCAATGTTCCCCACAAAAATATCGAGACAATCTGAGGCAGGCCGAAATAGAGAGTAAACCCTGCTTTCTTCCTAACACACGCAGCTGTAACGTAACCTATAACAGGAAAAGGAAAAACTGTTTAAATAAAAAGGACACAGGGACACAATTTAAATAAGTAAAAGCTTGACTATCCGGAAAGCACGGGAAATGCCGGATAAGTGAAAATTCCGGATAGTTAAGTGTTAAAAAAAAAAAAGTTTGTCGACAAAGCTGTTAAGGAGGGGGGGGGGGGGGGGGGGAATCTAATTGAAAATGTTTTGGAATGTTAATCAATGCATGTTGAAAAACACTCATAAATAAAAATAGATCGGTACACACGTGCGTACTGATCTATTTTTAACTGTGTGTTTTTAACAAAGTTTTAAATTGCATTTATGATAATATTCGTTTATATTGCAGTGTTACAAAGCAATAATACCGTTGCATCGTTGGGGAGAAAAATAATAGTAAATTAAAAATAAAACCACTTTTCGATTTCTAACGGGTAATTTCTTTAAACTAAGAGAATGATTAATGAAATAAATACAAACAGTAATGTTTTCTCTGTCCCCCCTCCTTCCCTCTCAAGCTCCTCTTCAGAGATAACACTGTTGAATCATCGGAATGCAGATGGGCAAAATAAGTAGGTCAGGACTCACTAGCTATAAATATGTAATCAGCACTTTTTCTGTTTTGGCTATCGGTACGGAGCTGATTTTTCTCTGTGCTCCCCGGCACAGCTGTAAATTCTTTTGTTTTTGTAACGTATGTCCATCATATTTGTTTTGTGAGCATTTTTGTCAGTTTATTTTTTTTATACTACCACAATTCATGGAATTATTGATAACCTCCAGCGTCTAGCAGTTAGAAATTTGCATCCTCTTTCCCTGTTCTAAGTTTGGACAGCTGTGATTCACAGTAGGAATTAGTCATTGGAGAAGACACCCCCCCCCCCAAGGGGGGGGGGTGGGGGTGGAGCCGAAATTTTCCGGTTACTTGAATGCCGAAAAGTCGAGATTTTACGTAGTGGGGAAAAAAAAAAAAAAAAAAAAAAACTGAAATTGGGGAAAGTGCCGGTTTTTGGAACTTTCCGGTTTTCGGAATTACGGATAAAGGGTCCAATACTGTATCTTCAAACGCATTCGCAGTGATAAAGATAATATTACTCCTGATGAAACTGCCGGTATCTATAAAATATTTTCTTTTTTTCCAGTTATGGCCAATCAAACATTATGGACTTAAGCACTCACAACACAGTGGAAGCATTCAATTATCAATTAAAACTTGAAAATATGATAGTACTCATAAAAGTATATTATTAAACTGTAACTGATCATTTTCTGGTGCCATGTTCACGTAATTTAAAAAAAAATTTGAAATAAGTAAGCTTTCACAATTAATTCCCACCCTTAAAAACTGAATCGATGAATTCCGATTTGTCTTTCAAAGTACAACTGATTTGGAGGGTAAATGGAACGGGAGTCGTGAGCCAATAATGATCTGTGAGCCAGAGTTTGAGCAGACCTGATTTAAATCAATGATTTTTTTTTAAAATCAGTTGATTTAAATGACTACAATCACTGATTTAAATCATTGACACCATGCTACAAGCCCTTTTGGTGTAAAACAAATATCACCAAAGTTAAATGAATGTGAATACATAAAAAAAAAAATTTTTAAACAATTTTTATAAAAAGTATGTTTTAAAAATATGAAACACAGATATACACCTGTGTGTGAAATGTTATTCCGGAACATTTTACAAATCATGAATTGAATCCATATGTAGAGCAGTTATGTACTATTTTTCCTTTAAAATATAACTGATTAGCTCGGTAGCCACAAAAGCTCTATAGAAAACTGAAAGGCGAGTTGGATGTGCAAGAATTACATGTGTGAGATCTTGCAGCAAGTCAACTGTCCAGACAAGTGCTTTAAGTTACGGTTGCTAAAGCGCTCTCTATCCGTACCTATCTGCTCTTTGGTAAATGCATCAAAATATCAGTTACATTTTTTCATGATTACAATACTTTCTTTACATAGTACGATTTTTTCTTAATGATTTTTACTTTACAAATAGTAAAGTAAAAATCATTAAGAGATGGAGCCTTTAAAGATGGGTGAGGGGTTGAAGTTGGGATAACGTCCACCATGTAAAAATATTCAAAAAGCCGACTAAGTAATGCCAATAGTGAATGCATGCTAATAACTTTGTACTAGTATTACTAATACTAATTTACTTATTTAGCAAATGAGGGATTTCTGTGCTAAACAAGAAAAATCACTTCTACTGTTTAAAACTTAACAAGTTAAACAATAAAAGTTATGTTTACTTACAAAAAAATAATTAATAACAAAATAATTTGATTTTTTTCATTTATTTGACTAGTCCTGAAAAGGTATTAAAAGATCTATTAAAGATCTGCAGTAAAAAGCCAGATCCGGATATTTATTTTCCGTCCTGGCAGATCCAAATCATCCACCCCCCCTCATTTCTTTTAATTTCATCTTTAAGAAATGCTAAGATTTTTAGGATATGGGAGAAAGGGATCCATTTTATTTATACAGACCTTTATTAAGTATAAAATAAAACATACTTAAGAGTTTTAGTTAAACCTAACGACAAGTTTCTAACAATTCATGCTTAGTAACAGCCCTAAATCTTTACAAGTGGAACAGATACACTTGTGTGGCCAAGTTGGAATAAGGACCATGGTAGTCACAAGAAACTGAGATGAAGAAAATATATCTAACTAAATTGACACCAGCAGGATTAAATCAGTCATTTTAAAAGTCATGAATTTTTCAAAAAAAGCTTCCCCCCCCCCCTTTTAACTGACTATCTATTAACAATTCATTCAATTACTCAATAAGACTTGTTCTAATGTTGTTTTAATACAAGCACTGAATGTACACAAGAAATAAAAACTTAAAATACGTATAAAGTGCCACAAACCTTCTGGAATTCTTCAAATGACAACTTTTCTTTCCTACTTCCAGGTTTTTCATTTTCCATGTCATCTACCATTTGCCGAACTTGCCATTGTGGTATTTTAAATCCCACGACTTCCAATGCTTTTTTCAATTCACTAACATCTAAGTATCCAGTACCATCTTTGTCCAGCTAAAAAGAAAAGGTTATCTTTCAAAAAACAAAGACAAAATATCTTTCATGACTTATAATAAAACCATTATAATCAATACTATTAAAAATTCATTCATAAAAAAAAAAAAAAAAAACCTTAAGCATGCATCTGCTAAATCTGGAATGTTCAGTAAAAATGAGGAATCCAATTTTTTTCTACAAGACTATAGGGTAGTTTCCCCAGTTATGGCCATTACCCCAGTTATGGCCACTTTCACAAATTTTATTATTTTTCTAAGCTTTGACACAAGTTAGCCAATCAAATTGTAGGCTACAACAGGCTACAAACATTACACTGTAAGTAGGCTGTGATTGCTGGCAATAACAGAGAACAAGAAGGCATCTTAATTTTTTTTTTTTTTTTTTTTTTTTTTTTTTTGTGTTGGTATGCAGTGTGAAAAGAAGTTCTTAGCATTTTGCTTAAGCAACATCTATTTGTATCAGCTTCAACCCACAGAATCTAGGAACATCTGGATGTTTTTTCAACATTCATAGGGAAGTTAAAACTATTTTGTTTCATTATTTTCAATTATAATAAATGAAATTTTTTTAATTTTAGAATTAAACAGGGTGGTCATAACTGGTGTCTATTTCAGAACAGTTTCTCCAGTTATGGCCATGAAGTGGCCATAACTGGGTTATATGTTATACCAGTTATGGCCACTACTTGTTTATATGTATTATTTATTTGTAACAAGTAGATTCATGCTTTTATAATGGTATTATATTTAAAAGTCAATATTGGGGTTAAAATTTAATAGTAGCTATTCAGAAGAACAATATTTACAACTGTAAGAACAATACTGACATATAATATTTAAATTGTGTTTGATAAAAACTTTGAAAAAAACTTGATATTTAGTAAATATATAAAAATATATTTAGTAATTGTATTATTTATTTATTTTAGACATTATAAATAAAATGAGAAGATTTGTAAAAAAAAAAATTATCAGTTTAAAAAATTTGGTTTTAAACAGAAGCTATAGGTAAAAAAAAAAAAAAAAAAAACATATCTAAGTTGTTTTAAGTATTGTTACACTGTAGATGAAGATATGCCAAATGCAGTGAGTTTTGTCAAATGAAAAAAAGAAATTGTGATTGGGTGATAAATCTGGAAGCCTATATGCTGTTTAAGTTTTGGCTGGATGTGACAAAAGATGCAGAAAATACAGTGGTGATGGTAAATGATGAACAAGTAGATCAAGAACAAGAAACACGTGATATGAACTCTTTAGATGATTCGCTTCAGCTATGTTTAACAAATCACAATGAAAATATATCTACAGTGATTAGTGGTAATAACACAGAAACATCAAGCTCATCAAAGACGGATATTACTGCTCCTAAAAGATTAGTTGAGACAATATTTAGTAGTAATAATACAGAAACACCAAGTTCATCAAAAATAGACAGTATTACTCCTAAACGATCTGTTAAGACAATATTAAAGGATGTCATTCGATGGCCAGAAGCAAAAATCCAAAATTCCAAAAGAAAAAGGGGGCATATTCCAAGTGTAGTTACATCAAACAGATGGATTGAGTACCATGAAGCTAAAGAAAAGGAAAAGCAAGAAAAAGACAGAATAAAGAGCGAGAAAAAAAGCTCTAAGAATAAAGAATCAGCAAATGAAACTAAGTAAAAAATTAAATCAGAAAATTACTGATGAAAATTCATCATCATCAGAAGACTGGATGGAAAGACAGACTAATAAAGATGTCAGTAAATGAAAAGAAAGTGGAAAACTGGTGGAACTTTCTGCAACAGTTAATCTAAAACTTGGAGACTTTGTCATTGTAAAATTCATGAATAATGAAAAAAGGAAGCCTACTATATATTGTTATGTTGCAACAATTTTAAAAGTCCTTTCTTCAGAAGAATTTGAGATAACGTGTTTAAAAAGTGTGAATTTGGAAAAAACGTGTTTCATTTATATCGAAAATGACGTTTCAACAATTAACATAGTGGATGTTATCGGAAAATTACCGGAACCACAACTCATTCAAAAGGACGTGTTCTGTAGACTATGTTTCCTGGCACTCTTGATGTCTTTGAAAAAAATCTAATTTCACTTATATCGAAAATGACGTTTCAACAATCAACATAGTGGATGTTATCGGAAAATTACCGGAACCACAACTCATTCAAAAAGGACGTGTTCAGCAGACTATGTTTCCTGACACTCTTGATGTCTTTTTTGATTTCATATATGTTAATCATTCAATTTTATACATGTTGATCATTCAGTTTTATCTAAATTGATAATTTTACATAAAGAAAAAAAAAGTGCCAAAAACATCTAAATTTGTATAAGATTGTTTCATTAAATTCAATTCGAAAGGAAATATTATATTTTATGTGTTTTTCATAAATTATATTACTTTTTTTCACTTTATTTACAAATTTTTTGAAGTGGCCATAACTGGGGAATAGATGTGGCCATAACTGGGAAAAAGTGGCCATAAGTGGGGAAAATGTTAAAAAAAATTTTAATAAATTATATAAAATGAAGTATGTCTACAAAAATAACTTTGATAGTGTAGAATTATTTTACACTCTTCAATGTATGCTGTGTATTAATTTCAAAATCTTTCAATAGTTTTTTAGTACTGAAAAAAATTCTTGAATCTTTAAAAATGCTTAAGGTGGCCATAACTGGGGACACCACCCTACAATACTTTTTTCAACAAGATAATACATATGGAACCTGATTGAGGAAACTGTGCCCTGGGAAAAAGAAAAAAAAAAAAAAAAGGTGCTTACCCATATGATATATGGGCCCCCTTCCTTCATTAAAAAAATAATAATACATATGATTTGTTTTGAAGTTTCAAATCTTCCTGCCCTCCCATCTCCCAACCACTTTTTTTTTTTTTTAAGCAGTTACAAATAACATGTCAGTGAAACAAAAGATGATCATTGGATTTCAATGAATTGAAAAAAAAAAAAATGCTATTGATTCAAATTAGTTTATACAAGTGTTAATTTGGATTATTTTCATTGCTTATACTTGAGATTATTGTTGCCAATTACCAATTGAGATTTTTTTTCTTCTTTTGCAATTGTACAGTAAAATTTTAAAAGTAGAAGTATAAGACATTTGGGCCCTGGACTGCCCTGTTTGGTATTCATTGGGTATCAAAAATTTTAGTATTCAATTCATATTTTGACAAAAAAAAATCAATTTGAAACATTCCAAAATTTACTTTCACAAGTTTCCACATCATGTCTCAACAATACCCATGTTTTATTTAAATATTTTATGCATGTGTGATCCATTTTGACTAATCTTATGGTGATGCCAATTGCCAATATGTATGCGTGAATGCATGTATGTATGTAACTCACACAACTGAAAAATGATTAGATTTAGAATGTTGAAATTTCATATTTAAGAGATTCATCGAAAACTTACCAATTTGGGCCCTACTGTAACACAAACTGTATTTCATTATAGAAATTTAAATTTTGCAGGAAATAAATATTTTTGTGTTATGCAATTTTTTTTGTCTTCATCAATAGCTCAGGAATATACATGTCACCCAAAACAGGGACATGCAGCACAGGTTTGCCATCACTTGACTAATTTAAGTTTACAGGAATTACAGGTTTTCTAATAGCTACTGAAATACATTTTCATTTGTGGCATAATTGAAGGTAAAAAATTGTTTTCACTTAGGAAGCTTAACACTTTTTATGTCAACCCATTTTAGAAAACAAAGTTTTTTCAAATTAGAATAGTACAGGGTGATTATAATTAAAGTTCCACTTTGAAACGATCAGAAAAGGAAAACTACTAGACCAAATGTTATCTATCAAACTTGGTAATTGTGTAAAGGTGGTCAGGGGATTTATTATCAGCGAAAAAAAGTTCAAAAATTCAACACCAGGGGCAAGGACATATTTAAGGGGGGGGTCCAGGGGTCCAAACCTCCTCCCCCAGGAAATTTTGATTTTTGTTACTCAAATGATATAGTGTCCCTTTGAGAAAAATACTGCCTTTTTTACCGTTTGGACCCCTTCCAAAATTTTTTAACCCCCTCCAAAATGTTCTTCATGGGAAGGGAGTATCAGACCCCTGAACCCCCCCCCCCCTTAAATACATCCTTGCCCCTGGTGTTGAATGTTTGAGCTTTTTTTTTTTTTTTTTCGAATAATAAATCCCCTGACCACCTTTACACAATTACCAAGTTTGATAACGTTTGGTCCAGTAGTTTTCCTTTTCTGATTGTTTTAAAGTGGAACTTTAATTATAATCACCTTGTACATGTTTTGTTAAATGTAGAGATGAATTAAACAAATACAATAAATTTAGAAAATAAATTATTAATAGCTGAAAATCTTTTTGCAGTAACTAAGGCTTTTCAGTAAGAAATCGAAGGTGTAGGAACTAGATTAGGGAATTAAAACCAAAAATGTCAAAATTATTATCTTGATTTAATATAGTTCTTTTAACTAAAATAACTTGCATATTGTTTCCTTCTTTTTTAACCTGGAAGTTTGGGACAAAACTTTTTTCAAAAATATGCTTTTTGCCCAGAAATATACTTTTTTTTATCAGGATGTACTAAGATTCCATTTGGTGAAGCTGTAGCACCCCTGCTGTATACGGATTTTTATGGGAAACAATAATATAAGGTTCCCATTCAATTTCTGAAATAAGTTTCCCTGAATATTTTACAGTAAAATTCCACAGAGTTGTTATTGTGTGTATTGAGATATAAAGTTGTCATTTCATTACAACTTTTAGGAAAATGTTTCTAAATGATCTAACAAAGCATACTGCCACAAGAAAAATACTATTAACTTCAAACTCATCCCCTTCTGTTTCTACATACAGCAAATAGAATATTTTACAACACACACTTCTTTCTTTTTTAAAATCTGTTTCTACTGTTTAATACTAGTTCCTCATTAAAAACAGCTCTTCAAATAACACTAATGAATAAATTATACTTTTAGACAAATAATAAAATGCTATGTCTGCAATATAAGCAGAATGGGAAAATTTCCCGATTTAAATGGAGTAAATGAACTGTTTCCAACAATAACAAATAATGGCTTTGATCATTTTTCAAGTTTTGGAGCAAAATGTTCTCTGGCATTTCTCCCTTATTTTGTAAATGTGAGATTCCCTGACCCATAACATTTAGATAAACTATTATTGTAATATTCAATTTAACTAGGGAAGGGAATATTAACAAAAAAAGTAAGAAATCATCATAGCAAAAACTTTCGACGCAGGATGAGAGCAGAATTAGCAACCCTGCTAACATTTTTGACCCGTTTCCATTTTGCAATCTAATAAACAGCATCATTATACAGATTTCTGAACTACAAAAAGTCCGAAAATGATACGGTACCTGAATGGACGAACAGTTCGATTTTCGAGCTCGCAAAAACGCGTATACAGTAGACCCCCTATAACACGGTAGATACGATCCGCGAAATAGGAATCCGTGTTGTACGGGGCCTGAGCTATATTCCACCTGGAGTGCGAAATGCGCATATAATTGCTGTGAAAATTATTTGCACTCCTTAGAAACACAATGGTATTTAATGTTGCCATTCAAAAGTTATATTACTAAGGAGCTAAAGCGCAATAAAATCGGATCACGTGCCTCATTTTACTTTGCTGTACGTGTTATACGAAAACGAAGAAAGTTAGAAGGAGGTCTACTGTAATTTCAAATTTTAGGACACAAAGGTGTAAGCATGGAGGTGAAGAGTCCCATCAATTTTGTTTCAAAAACTGAATGGGAAAAAAAAATCTTCGCAATTTTACCTTTCATCTTGATATATACATAATTAGCCCGAATATAACGCGATCCCCAGTATAACGCGATTACGAAATTTTCATCAAGATAATTCGAAAAATCCTATATTTATGCCTCGAATTAAGCGCGAGTCAGATTTTTTTGCGGGGAAATGATCAGTCAAAAAACATCGCGTTATATTTGGGCTATTACGGTAATCCCCCCCCCCCCAAAAAAAAAAAGAAAAGAGAAAGAAACGGCAGTGGCCAAAACAAGAATACTCTAATTCATAGTCAGATAAAAGATAAAACTATCTGCGCACATAATCCAAAACTATCTGCAAACTCATAATAGTTCGTGATAGCTAAATACATATGAACACATGTATATGCATATGCGCACACATCTGTGCAATGCGCTTGGGCTATAGTGACTTAAAAAAAAGATATTTCTTTTAGGTTACTATGCATAAAATAAAATAAAAACTTGGAATTACCGGAAAACTATCGGCAAGACCTTTGAATGTATCCGCGCCCGGCGTGCGCGCGTGCGTCTACATTATCTGACTAGCCTCTAATTTTAAAACCGGCAGACTACAAATTAGGTAGCGTTCTTAAATCACAAAATCCAGGAAAGTAGTTTTACCAAACTGCGGAACTATAAAAGACCACACACATTCAGATTGTAGTCTGCGGTCAAGGCCACATTAAGGAGGGATGGGGGGAGAAGTCGACCGACTCTTCCGAGATAAAAGAAAATAATGCAAGAGATATTATTTTACTTCCATAAAGTGGATGTGCATGCGAATCTTTCAACTAACCGACCCCACCAGCAGAATAGCATTAATCCGTCCCTTTGTAGATTATAAAACACATCAAAGACTATGCAAAATTGGGTAATAAGAATAAAGAGACCGGAATGTACAAAATTTGTACATAAACAAAACACCAAAGCCTAGAATAAAAACATCCCCTCCTCAGAATACGAACAATCAGAGTAGTGGAAGGAAGAATTGTTATTAAACTCAACTTAAGCTCATCAGTAAAAGTAGCATTTACTCTATTTTAGGAATAGTAGTTATCAAAAATGCTAAGATGCGCTAAACAAACCTTAGTAGCCAGGCTGTACATTGTAAGGAAGGGTTATCTCAATAGCCACTTAGAAAATATTAAGTTTCAGAATATAAAATCAAAAGCATTAGTCCAGTGTTTTTTGAGGAAGTTAAGAAAAAAATTGCTTTTTATTACAATCCATTGCTTATCGTAAAACAATCGACTGTTTTTAAATGACGAGTTACAATAATTTTCATCATATGCACTACACTCTCGTCCGACCACAGACGAGAACATTATTTTCGTCCACGCACACACAAATATGCAAAACAAACATCAGCACAAATCTGCAAAATCTGCTATGGTCATCAGGAGATCTGCTTAGGAGAAATTTGGGTCCGTTAACGGACCCTCCACAAAATTTTTTAACCTAAAAACGGAAATTTCACAAAATATATTTCTTAAATACGGACATTCCGCAATATTTTTCATTTTAAAAACGAACCTTTCACGAAATTTTTATATCTTGGTAAACGCCCCCTTCACAAACCTGATATTTAAATTTGGTAAGAGATTTCAATTACTTTATCATACACATTACAAATTTTATAAAATTTATAATTAATTATAAAATGTTTAAAACAATGACGTTGCGCATGTAAATGTTTTATACAAAATGTAAAATAAGATAATATTAACAGATACTTAATTTTTAATGCTGAGCTAAGATAAAAGAACTTTAAATAGGAAAAAAAAAAAACTACAAATGTCACACCAGGCATGAAAACAGCTGAAGAGCAAAAAAGAGGAAATACACGTGGACATATTTTCCAGCAAAAAATTGAAAAATTTACATGCACTTATTTTCAGGCATATATAACAAGGTTGATAATCAGGGGCGTAGCCAGGGTTGGGGGGGATATCGGGATATCCCCCCCCCGAAATGTTTGGATTAGTGATGAAATTCCATCTATTTATACACATATAAGTTCATATCTCCCCCCGAAAAATTTTCCTGGCTACGCGCCTGTTGATAATGCAAAAACATGGAACTGGGGAATAACGTGTGAGCTTAAATTCAACCACTGTTAAACTAAATGGTGTACTAAACAATTTCTACCATTTAAATTTCAACCACAAACAAATTGACTGTGATCCTGAAGAAAATAATTATGCACTGTAAATGTTTAATAATCAGTTTTAGATATACAATATTTATTAAAAGAAAACAGGCTATAATTATTTAAAATAATTATCTTAAACAATATCGTAAAATCCTAGATCAAAACAAATCATAAGTCTCACATCCAAATTTCAGATTATTCTTTTGATATGAAAATAAAATAAAAAATTGATTCTCAAAAATTTTAAGACCTGTCTTTTTTTTTTTTTTTTTTTTTTTTTTTTTTTAATTTTGATCAGAAATGGAATGAAAAATTATACATATGGCATTGGCATTTTCTAAAATAAGCATTCAAATGATAGAATAAAAGTGAAGTTTTCTTGTTTTATTGGAAAAAGAATAATTCTTTAATAAATATCTAAATATTTTCTCAGGTAAAATTTTAGAATCTTAGCAGTCTTGCAGCACATCAGCACACAGAAGTGGAACTTATGACAGGGACATTTGTTCTGCTCCTTCCTATATTAGCTGCAAAATACCAACTCACAAGATTATGCTTTTTAAAATTAACTGTAAAAATAATTACCAAAGAAAAACCTGCACATGAGAATAAAACGAAATAGCGATTTTCCTGATTTTAAAATTGAAGTGAAAATGTTTCAGAAATCAATAAACATATTATGGGGAAAATAATACTTTTCTGTTGAGTTACTAAAATGCCTTAAATTTTAATTTAACAATAGAGTATTAAAAACTCTGTTTTACATCTTGTTTTTAAAATTATTCATTTACCAAAAGGCTGCAAATAGATTGAAGTTCAGTTGGCAAATATGGAACCCGGTGATCGGGGATAGTTATTTACCATAATTTCGCTAGTATAGTCCGCGGACTATGCATGTCAAAAAGGGATTTTTTTCCAGGACACGGACTATCTGGCTGAAATAAATTTCTTTTGCAAAAAAATTTAGTATATTGATCTTGCTTTTTAATCTGTAGTTAGCGCGCAAGCTCCAGTGAAGCCGATGCTAACAAATTTATTTCTGTAGAAAATAAAGCACATAGATGCACTTGAAGTGACGGCACGTCGGCATGCAGGGAGCATTTTAATCCCCCCCCCCCATTATGTCATTTAAAGCATCGACGTAGTTACAGGTGTGGACAAGCTTTGTGAAACCATTTTAGAAATATTTCCGTCCGATATGCAGAAGAACCAAATTTTGAATGTGCTTTAAAAAAAAAAAAATAATTTATGTAATACGGGGGAAAACGGGCCTTCACAAACCGAGGTACCGACGCCGCGTCAACATCGAGAAGGTTGTTATTGTTTTGTCTTCACTCAGCCAGCTGGCTAATAAAGCGAGAGAGCGAATTCTGCTGAGACGTTAAAACATGACTTGTGTCGCCTAGTCGCCTCAATTTCTTTCTTTTTTTTTTCCAATTGCGAACGCGAATTTTTAATAAAGAGCATTTTTAAATTTCATATTTCGTTAACTTTTAACCCAGAGAGAGTATCAATTGAATGTTGTTTAAAATTATGTGGATTCACCCATGAAAATTAGTAATGATCTTTTCTTTTCTTTTTTTTTTTTGCTTGGTTATGTACATTTTCATAAATGATTAATAAAAGTAATCTTTTTATTTATTTAAGGAGGCGATACGTCTTTCCTAAGGACGGATTAATGCAATTTTATGGTCGGTTAGTTGAAATTTGTCTAGTTTATGGAAGTAAAATAGAATTTCTTTTTCCTGTAGCGGAGGAGTAATCGCTCACCCCCCCCCCCAATCCCTTTAATCCGTCCGTGGTCTTACCATTAGTTAACTTTTCACGAAGTTACGGTACATATTTTTAGTAAAATCCGCGTAACTGTTAAAAAAAAAAAAAAAAAAAAAAAAACTCTGAAAATTTTGGTTTTCTTTTTCTTACGGATTTCTTAACATTAACTCGCATTTTAAAAAAGCATTATTCTTTTATTCAGCATAAAATTAAGACGTGTACGTTTTAATAGCTATAAATATCGAAGTATTTATTTATTGGAATTATTATTAATAATTTATTTATTTAAGAAAAGTATATTTAAACTACCATAAATTATTTTACTTCCTTTGCATGTTGAAGACCTAAAGGAATACGACAAGATTTTTATTTTAAATACCATTACTAAAAGCTGCACTTTTATACAAGTTTTATTTGTCGTGTAGACCGTCAGTTTGCTTTATTTAAACAAAAATTCCAGTTTAGCATTCATAAAATGTCTGGAAGTTGTCGTTCGGCCGACGATTTTTCCAAAACCAAGCAAATTTTTGGATCCGAAAATGACCACAAACATTTCGTTTTCAATCCACGTTTTCTAATATATTCGATAAATCTGCCATTTTCTCAATAATCCACAATAGAAGTATCAGTTAAGCTGGTACGTGTCCGTGAAAAAAATTTATAGATTCATCAAGTGCGCAAAACAGCAATAAAAACACGTCGCGAGTAACAATAGCTCACCGACAACGGTTTTCCAGTGGCGAAAGGTCTCGATAGATAATTATTGTTGTGTAGTAGTTCGCCAAGTACATAATTATGTATCAGATGCCTTTCGAAACATCGAAGATATAAAATAAGAATTTGCCGCTCTGAACTAAGTTTTGAATTTACCAACTCAGGAAATCAGTAACATTGCACTCTATCTGACTTTAGTCTAGGCGCAGTGCGAGATGCAGTGAAAACGTACATCCCAGGCGCGCATTATCGACCTTTTGTTACTCTGCTATGTCCGCTATGTTTTGCTTTAGGTTCGGTAATCACTGTTTTTTGTTTTTTGTTTTTTGAAAAAGCGGAAAGGTTTTAAAACATTTTCGGAAAGCGGAGGTCTTCCAAAAAAAACAAAAAAAGCGGAAATCCGCCGAAAAGCGGAAGATTTTCATGCCATTACGGTAAAATCATCCTTCAAATTAAGCTAGACGATTATTGAAAAAAAATGTGTCATCTGGAAATTTAGATTATCCAGTGTAGGTTCGGTTTCGGTTCTAATTACGTCGGATAATCGAGGTTCTTATTTATATGTATTATTTATATAAATCAGTAAATGTGAATAAATCTGATGGGTTTATTTATAAAAATATTTATGTGTTTGTTTATATACATACACACACACTCTATATTTATATATATATATATATAGGCCTTTTTTTATAGGACTTTCTATAAAATGTCTTAAAGGAACTTTAATACTAAATTTGTTTG
This sequence comes from Cheiracanthium punctorium, assembly GCA_038373885.1. NCBI lineage: Eukaryota > Metazoa > Arthropoda > Arachnida > Araneae > Cheiracanthiidae > Cheiracanthium > Cheiracanthium punctorium. The sequence continues at coordinate 269,408 of JAWZYV010012096.1, forward strand.
TAAAATTGCATATTTTTCACAAATTCATGAAAACAGGTTCCTATTTTCGCAAATTCACAAAAACAGGACCCTGGCTAGAAAAACCCGATTGAACGCTAATTTCAAATTCACAAGATTATGAGTAATTTTTCACAGTTTCACGGAAACAGGACCCTGTCTGAAAAATCTGGACAGACCCCTGGTCATTAATAAACCCTTGGGGAGGCAATCTGTGTTTATTAAAAACTATTTTGCCGTTGTTGTAGAAATAACATCTCATGACATTTTTGTAATAGTTTCAAGGTTGGTGATTTTTTTTTTTTTTTTTTTTTTTTCAATGTATCTGTAGTTGTTTTCATTTTATACAGATTTCGAAAGGGAACTTTAATTATGGACATCCCAGCATTAAAGAAAAAAAAATCAATTATATATCTTTCCAGTGACGGATTAATGCAATTTCGTGGGTGGGTGCGGTCAGATGGAGGGGCAGTTGTCCCCCCTCTGCCCCCCCCCTTTAATCCGCTCTGGTAACATTTTTCATTTATTCCAGCCCATTTAGTCCAACAGTTAAGACATCTTATCTCATTTAAATAAATTAAAAAGCATTTGGAAAACGGTGTGCTGTTATCTCGCATTTCTTTGATTTTGTCCAGAAATAAAAATCTCATCACAGAAGATATCGCACTTCTAAATTTGGATACACTTCTATTATCAAAGTACCGACAAAAACTGAGTTGCAGCAGAGATTACTTTATTTAAGTTATCGATAACAAAAAAGAGCGTAAATTTTCTTTTTCTTCCCCCAGGGAAAAAAAAGAAAAACGGTACAAGAAATTCTTATAATGCAGCTAACAGAATACCAGCAAGATGAGTCACTGGAAGTCCTAAAGTGCAACACAGTTCAAAAATAATATATACCATGCAATTGCAATACACTGCGTAGGATATATCTAAAAACACATGCAAAAAATACTGACCAGTTGAGTAGGCAGAGACAAATCCGACTTCTGAAGTATCAACCGCTACAGGTATTATACAAGCCCAGTTCTCAAAGTTACCAGAGAAAGAGTTTAAGTTTCCTACTCATACACATGTACAGCGTACTAATATACAAGGTGTATCACAATTCCCTCCCGGGTTTAGAAGGCTTATTGTTAATGACTAAGTCATTTTATCTCTCACCTCCTTTATTGAAAATTGTCCGAAAAATGTGTCCCAAAAAAGCGACATAATTTTACATATATTTAAATACTATTAGTTCTCAACAACAACAGCTTTAATCTATTGTTGCAATATTTCGTAAGCTGTAGAATATGTATCACATGTATTTATCTATAAATAGGTTATAATCATAAAATCTCAACATAGCGTTACTAGGCGAAATACACGAAAGATGAGAGATAAAATGACATAGTCAATCGTTTTAATATGGCAATAATGAAACTAAAAAATTTGGGGGGGGGGTTCCCCTGACGAGGCTCGAACAGCTGAATTTGTATATACATATTTTTGTGTGCAAAAATACCACATGCTAATGAAGTGTTTTATATATATATATATATATATATATATATATATATATATATATATATAACCAATACAGCAACACGGTTGACTTTATTGGATAAAGAAATGTTACAAGTTTTGTAATATAAATGCTCAATATTGTAAGCCTTTCGTGATGCGGCAGATATCAAGTCTAAAGTCAAATTCTTCCCTCCCCACATTCGCTTTATCACGTCGCGATCAACGGTGGCGAATGCGGTTTTGATCCTTTTTTCGTAAATCTTTTAAATCATGAGGCATAGGGGGCACGAACACACGATCTTTCATGTAACCTCATAAAAAAAAAAATAGCATGGAGTTAGGTCCGGAGAGCGAAGTGACCACGGAAGAAGGCAATTGTCGTCGTCAGAACCTCGACCAATCCAACGGCGGGAAAGCTCGTTATTTGTGAAACAAAACTTGCAATGTTTCTTTCTCCAGTAAAGTCAACTTTGATGCTGTATTGGTAATATTTTTTATAAGCCTTCAAAACGTGGGAGGGAATTGCGACACACCCACCCTGTATGTATGTATACACACACAAAGATAGGCGCACCCACGGACGGGGCTATAGGGGCTAAAGCCCCCCCCCCCAAGGTTAAGAAATTCAAGTGAAAATCTCTTAAAAATAATTGTTTGCCACTTGATGAATTAAAATATTTTATTTTAAAAAATTGCCTTGGAAATATTTTGAAGTATTTTTCACAAAATTGTTGGTAAGTCTAATTAATTATTACTTACGAATAGCGCATTATATACAGTTGAACTCTATTATAAAGGCAATGAAAAGACCAGATAATCATTTATGATGCTGTAACCGAGTTACCTTAATAGTGAGCTAGTATTCCATGGGCCAGGGAAACAGAATATTTTGACATCTTATAAGAGAGTTTTCATCTACAAACGAAAATAGTGATAACTGAGTTCAAGAATATTTGTAGCCCCCACCCCTAAACTAAAATCCTGGTTGCGCCACTGTACACATATACATATATACATATATACATACACACACATACATACATATACAGGGGTCGCGCTGTCGATCGCCAACGTCGCAAATTGCGATAGTAAAGTTAGTTTGGCGAAAGAAAATACGACTTGGCGAAAATATTGGCAATTGCGTTTCTTAATGATGTCCGGCAAAATCTAATTTGGCGAATTGATTGGCGAAACTTTAAAAAAAAAGCCAGTGCGACCCCTGCATATATATACTGGGATTTGGTTTAAAGGTTGTAATGTAAGTGGAGGGATGGTACGGGAGGAAGAAGCTTTTCTCACTATGTATTATAAAAACTAATAAAAATTTAAGAAAAAAAGAGTGAAACAAAAAACTCTGGATGTGTATATGCATATATACATATATTATATTATATTATATTAATATATATATATATATATATATATATAATATTATATTATATATATATATATATATATATATATATATATATATATATATATATATATATATATATATATATATATAAACAACGGGGGTTCCTATTCAGTGACTACACATTTTTAATTCTAATTTTAGTTTTTAAATATTCTATTTCAATATTAGAATAAATTTCTGAAAAATAATATTTATGTATTTAGCTAGTACATATATTCATTATAGTTTTAAATTCAATAATTTTATTAATATTTAATTGGCTATACCATCAATTTATTACTATTCAATAATTATAATTTTAATTAAATTAATATATCAGTATGTTAATACTGTCAAATAATATTACACTACTGTTTCTAGCAACACTTTTATAAACTTAATTCTACTATTACACATTCGAATTCTGGCAACACCGGTATTTCACTTCTTGATTTTGACAAGATTCTTACAACAAAATCTGATGTCTCATGCCATGTGATCTACGTTATTCCTGTTGGGTGTGTTTGTTTCGCATTGTTTTCGGATTATTTTGCTTTCAAATTAATTATGTATTTATTTTTTTGTTTTTCTGTAGTAGGATAAGGCCTAAATGTAAAACACAGAGAGAGCCTTATGTACTCTTTTGATATGCCACACAATCGAAATCCTACTATTTTGTTGTCTTTGATTATAATCTTCTGGGTATGGCCTCTGACGAATGTCCCAGAGGTTATAATTTCCATTCCTTTCATTCTTGTATGATTGATTCATTGCATTTCGAATTTCACACTGTTTGATATAAATAAATAAAAAACAAACAAAACCACACACACACACACAAACAAACAAACAAAGCAAGCTTGTTATTTGTGAAACAAAACACTTGTAATGTTTCATTCTTCAGTAAAGTAAACTTTGTTGATGTATTGGTAATATATTATTTTTTATAAGCCTTCCAAACCCGGGTGGGAATTGTGACAACCCTGTATGTTATCTAAAGGGGTTGCGTACGATTTCTGTAATTATTTATTCAGCATGCGTTGCGCAAAAGTCATACAAGTTTAATGTTTACTATAAAAATATGCAATAAGCTTATGCATAAACATCCTGCATTTTTTCGAGTCTGGCATAACTTGTTTTTAAAATTATTCGAGAACAAAAGAACATCCCCCCCCCCCTCAAAAACATTATAAAATTTGTACTTTTCTGCGAACATACAAAATTAAATATCCGTAAGTCCGTACTAAAATTTTTGGGCCCATTCTAATATTTTGAAAAAATGTAGTTTCTCTTAAATTTTGAAACAAACTAAAGATGTGATATAGATAACTAAAAATGTACCAATATAGATAATTATACGGGATACTAATAGCGAGAATCAATATATTTAATACTACAAAGTATATAAAAGCACACTATAAAATTAAAATATCAACAAAAATGTATCATAATGATACTGGGTATAATTAAAAACAAACAAACAAAGAGCTGAAACTTGTCCATGTTGCGCCAGATACGAGTTTAATTATTTTACTTTAACCATCCCCCTCTCCAGCTAAGGGAAAATATATATATATCGCATATACGTTAAATACAGTATATATACAGTGAAATCCCTCTATAACGATATTTTGGGGGTCAAAATAATATATCGTTGTAAAGAGAATTATCGTTATAGAAAGAATCGATATTGGAACGAAAAGATTTTTGTTCTTCATATATCCCATACCCTGCGGTGTCACCAGAAAGTGTTCTGTTTTCCTTCAGCACACCCTCGCAAGTAATATATAATAAATGAAAGGAGAAAAACATGCTTATAGTTTTCAGTAATTTTCACAACACTGGCAAATTTTAGTTAAACACCCTTGCCGCCTCGCCATGGATTCTAGCGGCGATATAGCTTATAAATATTTATAGCATATTTGAATAACAAATATATAATGTCTAAATAAATAATACCTGAATGCCGCAAAATCGTTTTTTAAAATGTATTAGATATTAATTGAAAATACATACCCATTAATTTATCCTTATTTATTTTGAATTCTGTGTAAAGAAATCGGAAAATGGCAACAGTCGACTGTGAAAGTCCGTATTGTCTGCACACCTCAGCTTGCTTCATGCCTTTATCAAAATCTTTTATGATGTTGAATTTCACTTCGATAGATATTTGTTTTCTTTTAGCCATTTGCTTTCGATTTTCACTAAACAAACTTCAAAGTAAACAAAACTCATAAATAATTTAAAATATCCTCGTGTAATAATCGACCTCTATAGAATTTATTGAAGGTTAAAATTCTTACTCAAGTTCAGACAAAAGAGCGTATCGTTTTCTATTTCAGTTCCGGTGAAAGGAATCCTTGACTATTTTTTAAAGAGGGGGGATAGGAATCAAAGATGTGTCATCCAGGATACGCGAACTGTCCTTCCACCTTACGAGAAATGCACTTTCTCATTACCATAGTAGTGCTGTAAAAGTAACGACAAAATGAGTATCCGTATGTATTTGTTACTTAGATGTTCGCTATTCGTTACTAAGTATTCGTTACTCGTTACTTTCGTTACTACTAATAGAATCGGTAATAGGGTGTTATATGTGCCCCATAACAACACATCCGGGACAGTGTTGTTATGGGTATATTCCGCCCATACATAAACCCATAACAAAACCTAACCAAAAAGAATTTTTTTTAGCGAAGTTGCACAAAGTTGTATTTAGAGCTTATTTTCTCTGATTTACAGATTGTTTTTATACACATTTATGGTTTTATACAATGCTAAATTATCCGAATTACGGAGTGCACATAGAAATCTTCCAAAGACATATGCCATTCTTTTTTTTTTCTCAACCCCCCCTTTTTAAAATTCTGAACGCTGGTTTAACCTGTTCAGTCTTATCATAAAAAGTGTAAAGGAAAGCTTGTGACTCGTGTTTTTTCTGGGAGCGGGTTCTCGAATACTGAGATCCAGGGATTGGGCCACATATATTAAATTCACAGGGCAGGGGATCTCAGTATGATATCAACTACTTTGCGTCTCTATAAGCATAATATCTTTATTATTTGTGTGTTCTTAATTCATATCAAAAACTTCTTTTGCTGGACGATTTTTCGAAGTAAATTAAAAATTACCATATTTTAAATTAAAATTGTTTAATTCAGTGAGAATGATCTATTTTTAAGATATTTCCAGTTCTATTTCTGCACTTTTGGGATGAAAGGGGTTAGCCCCTTCTGTGGGTGCATATATGAGAGCATTCTTTAAACAAAAATTATCACTCCTTTCATACAGAAAGAATGGTTGCACCGGACTATGCGTATTCCATGAGTTCATGGAATAAAATGTACCATAAAATAGGGCAGATGGCCCCCTAAACGCCGACATTTTAGAAACATACTGAACTTTATTGAATTATTTTAATACCAGTGGCTTACGCAGGAGTGGGCATAGAAATCCCGGGTAGCTCCCAATTTTTTATATATTTTTTAAACAATTACTTAAAAAATGTGTTTAGGTTTCCATGCTAAATATTTTTTTTAGTTCCAAATAATATTTCAAATAATAAAAATGTGTGAATTCGTTTACTTTATAAAAATATATTTTTTTAAAAGGTGTATTTAAATAATTTGTTATTTATTACTCATATTTCGATTCTAGCTAAAAAAAAGAAAAAGTTAAGTTCGCAATCCTGCTTCGAAACCACCCTGAAAGAAAGAATTCTGATTGCACCACTATTTAGTACTAAAATGTTAGAAAGCCCGAAATTAGCACCCCTTACTAACATGCTTCTCTTATATGTATTGCTCCTCTACAATTATAAGAACCCCCCCCCCCCGCAAAAACAAGTTCAACTGCGCATAAGAACATACTATACACCGGATCCTATCCCCCCATTGTACGACCTATATCAATAGAGCAGCAGATAGTATATCCATCTCCATAACTGTAACGAAACATACGGATTCTTCCAAACCTCATCAAAACGATACCATTCGGCTCGGCACAAACGAATTGCAACCAGAACATACTACTACTCAAATACCGAAACTGAATTTTCCCTTCAAACAGCGAGAATCCATAATACTTCCGGTATCTAGTAACGGAACGGAACATACTATTACTCAAATACCGAAATTCATTTTCTCCCTCCGGCAGTCTTGTATTCGAAGTTCGAACCTGGTCGATCCGAAATGCACACTCAAAAGTCATTTTCCCCCTTGAAACCGCGATCCGATATCCAGTAACAAATACAGAACATATTAGTACCCGATTACTGGAACCCGTTTCCCCCTTGTTCGCCTCGCCTGCCAGTCTGTATTCGAAGTTCGAAGTTGCTCGATCCGAAAGAGCTTCGGATCGAGTAAGGAGTAACGATAACGATATCAACCGCAAAGTAGCAATTCGTTACTTCGAGTCTGAGTGATTATCCGTATCTTAGTACCGAATACATGCGGTTTGCTTCAGCTCTATACCATAGTGTTACATCAGCAAAACGAAACTTAGAAGACGTTCTTTGGCAAAGGCGTGGTCCGACCCGTTCCAACCACATTTTTTACCCCGACTTTCTTTGTGTAGCTTTCAATGAGTTGGGCTTCTGATGCATCGTAGAAAAAAAAATATATCGTAGTAGAGAGAATTATTGTGATGAAAGGGATGATTATTACCATCGTTGTAGAGAGAATTATCGTTTTAAAGGATATCGTAATACAGAGAACTGTTTTACATTAGTCTAAAGGGAATTCAGCCAGGACTATGAAAAAATATCGTAATAGAGAGAATTATCGTTATAGGGGATATCGTTGTAGCGAGATTCTACTGTGTGTATATATATATATATGATAATATCGTTTCATTTATATTGAATGAATATTTCTATTTGCTCACAATAGAACTCTTCGAAATTTGCGTAACGAAAAGTCGTTAATGATACAATCATAGTTGAATTGCCTTCTAAAAATTATTCAAGAAACTGCAGATATCACCCGTTTGAAAATATTTTCTACAATAGGAAACATTTTGTCCCCCCTCCAATGTTGCATGCCAATCAGACAGGAAATGCTTCCAGAACTTCACCTCACACTTTCGTTTTATATACAACTTTGTTTTTCAAAATTTAAGATAAATTTCTTTTTTCTAATCTTGAATCCACATAATGTTGGGGTACATTTTCTATCTCGCTATGCTTGTAAATTCCAATTTAAGAGAGGATATGAAAATATATTTATTTTTACATACTTAATGTAGTAAGCAGATTTTTCTGTTCAATTTTCTAAAAACAGGGAACATAGGCTAAATTAAATGTCTCTTATAAACAGGATACCAAGGTTTGGGGGGGGGGGGAGAGTAATCCACATAATAAAATGAACAAGATATCTTTCACGGCTACATCGGATTAGAGTTTGGGCCGGTTTTCTCCGGATGCAAAGCGAATACGCGTTAGAACCCTTTAATATGTCCTCATAACAAGCCCTTCCCCCGTAGGCCGATGCGATACCCCTCTTTAGATCTTGTCACAATACCAAAACAACAACATTCAAGTTTGCCAGAAAAATAGTTTAAAAACAGAGCTGAAATTATCTGCAGGTGCAAATGTGTTTTATTGCTATTAAATATTATATTATTCCAAGGGAGGCAACAAATTTAAGCTATTTAAGTATTTACTTTCTTGTACTTAATTTTCATACAGTGAAAATTTTTACCCTATAACATCATTCATTTTATAGCCATACATAAAATATAAAACAAAAAGGTACACATTAAACATTAGCATAATGCAAAAATCATACATGCAACGTTTACATTTAATTGCATATGTCGCTACTGTTTCACCAGCATCATAAATTGTCATTATCAGGTATGTGCCATGCTAATCCTGGATATGGCATATTAATGCAGGGAAACGAAACGCCTCTCGCTTAATATTACAATCACATCAAGCGATGTTGAGTCAAGTTGAATGACGTCAATGGAACAGAATGTACGTATTTCACCCAGACACTTAAAAACTATTCTGCCGCAATTCATCACTGGAAGTTTTCAGATTCTTCTTACAAGTAATCTCTGAGACACGCAGTAGTCAAACTGTTAAGCTTGCTTCTGATACTTCTAGAAAAGGCCATTTTTTTTACGATAACCAAATTTAACTTTTAGTACTGAATCTCCAAAACCTATGCAACTTTTACATGTAATATATCGTCAAATAATTCATCATAAGAGGTAACAGGACTTAAAATGTTAAAGCAATGACTTTTTCTTTCCAAAATTTGTACTAAATTACAAAACAGAAAGTTTGCTACAAATGAATGGACGACAGAAAAAACAGGCACTTTTCAAAGAAAATTTATAATTTTCTGATATAGATAGACTGTTTAAACGTGAACCAACACAAAGCTCTTTAGAGGTGTGTCGAGAATCGAATCCTTAAGAACCTGCGATGTTAACGTTAAATTATTTAGGGAATATTTCTTTTCTCTCTAAAATGTTCTTGTGAGAACTCTCTGATTTTTTGAAATAGTCTTGTCCATCAGCGTTGACAACGATAATTGTATAGACTGCGTACTGCACCCTTTTTCTGTTTCAAATTTAAAATACAGCAAAAGAAAGTCACAAAAAATTATTAAAATTCGTAACTGGGGAATAAATAGTACGTTGAAGTATGTTTAAATTAAGTTCAAAATAATACGCCGCAGTAAAAATTAAAAGACGAATCCGCTTTTTCAATAAAAATCACTAACTGCACTGAAGCTAACATATTATAGGAAGAAACTGTCCGACTTTCAAATATGTTAAAATCAACCTCTCTAAAACTACTTCAAGGTGATTCACAACTAACATAGACAAGGAACACAAAAAAAAGAAGCGCAATTATTTTAAATTGGGTTTGGATTATGCACTCTCGTCGATCATAACACTTAAAAAAATTACTACTTAGCTATATTAGCATAAGTAAACGATTTCTATGGATGTTTTCAAAAAGGGATTGGGTTACAGCCCCATTAAATGGAGTTGATCCAGGAATTTTTCCCAGGGCCCCATTTTTGTGAAAACTGTTTATTTTGTTGAACTTCAACATCTATTTTTGTTAATTTTCATACCAATTTTCGTAAAAGTCACTTTTTCTTAAAATAATTTACAAAACAAATTAGAATATTTGGAAAAATGCCAATGAAGGGTTGTTTTAGTCGATTGTATATTTTCATGAAGCCGTTACAATTGATTATAATTTTATGAAGGGTCCGCTTCAATCGATTATAATTTTATAAAATGTGTTTGATTATTTGACAATTTTAACAAGTAGCTCTAATAATATGATCATCCACTATAATCACTTCACAACTCTTTCACCAGCTGATAAATTGAAGGACTTTAAACGAATTCGTTTTAAAAAAACCGCGATAAAATATTAACAATTAGATAATTATCTATCTTAGCTTTCTTTATCAATCTTTCATTACGCATTTCCACATGGTAGTTAAAATCACATGGCTTAGCAACACTTAACCACAAGTTCAAAATCAAAATTCAAATGAATCGCACTAATAACGTGAAAGCTGCGGGTTTATTTTACTAACCTATAAAGACCAGAACTCAGAAAAGTATAGGTATTATTAATTGATATCTTTTATGCTCAATACAATATATAAATTTCTTTTTAACAAAAGGGCACTTTATTTAAATTAGTTTTTGTTGATTAATGGACAAATATGAGTACACTGTAATCCCTTCCATATATAAATTGCAATTTTATCACATCCACTTCAAAGGCATTTTCTAATATTTATCTACTCTTTGCAAATTAATATTTATTTCTACTAATGCAAATATTTATTAAGCTTTTCAGCCACGATTCTTTTATAAGGCACAAAGAACTCAAAACATCCATTACATTTGTACTCTGCAGATGATGGATTAAACATAGCATTTACAGGGTGTCCCCAAAATATTTATCTAGGTTTTTATTCTTGCAATAATAATTATTGGTCATAGATACAGTATACAACAAGTTAAAAAACTATGGTGAAAAGGGGTACACAATTTTTATGGTATCCATTAAAATTTTCATGGGATAAAATTTAAATAAATACAAAATTAAAATTTTTATATGGCCCCCCGCACACAAAAAAATGAATGCTAATCAGTAAAATGTGCTCTCTGTACGTTAATTAGGTGATGTACCAAATTTCAGCGTTTCATCATAAAAGACGCATAGATATGTTTTTAAAAAACCGAGTTGTTTGAAAAGGGCTGTAAAATACCAATAATAGCAAAAGCAGATTTCCTTAACCTTTTTACATGTGCGGGACCAGCAAGAATTATAAATATAAGCCTGTATCTAATTTATCGGATCAAGTGTCATCCAAATATAATTTTTAGTACGACATTTACTTCTGATTATTTTTTAATAAATTTGACATGCGTATTCAGGCACCGATCCGGCGGACCACCGGTTAGAGAAACAGAGCAAAAGTATTAGGAATTTTATTAATCACTGTTTTCTTTCGTAATTAGTGTACCGCCCCTGAAACGCGATCTTCGGATGCGATTTTTTCTCTGCGAAGGCCACTGAAAAGTGGTGTAACATATATTTATTCTCATATCCTAGTCTTTTTGTGATGAAAGGCTAAAATTTTGTGCATCACCTAACTGATGCATGGGGGGGGGAATATCTTACAAATTTAAAAAAAATTGCGGGGTGGGGTCATAAAAATTTAAATTTTGTATTTATTTAGATTTAATCGAAAATTTTTATCGATACCATAAATCATAAAATTCAGCACCTTTTTTACGTAACACAGTAATTTATTGTATGTATGTCTGATCAATATTTAAGGAATTAAAGTCTAGGTCAGTATTTTTGGGACACCCTGTATAATTGCTACACTACTATGGGCGTTTAACTCAGTTGTAGTGACCAGGTTCTTAGCGACGATTCGCATATAACGTCAAAATATTCTGTACTGATTGAATCGCTTGCCTATGAACGTCAAGGTTACCGAAACTGTCTGCCGCTGAAACGAAGCTACGAAGTACCATGTTATCCTATAGGGAAAACATTAAAGAATTAATTCAGTGCTACGAGTGAAAATTTCACTCATATCATGCACAACTACCAATATTTTGTCTCTCACCTCCCCCCCCCCTTCTCCGCCATCCCCACCTGTCCCTATGTCTAATATACTTCTTCTGAAATTAGGGTTTTATTTGCTGTTAATATTTTTGAAATGTTCAATGAATTATTGCAAACAGACCCTGATTACCGCAGGGGCACTTAGGGCCCGTGCTCTGGGCACTATATGCAGATAGTCTAAACTCATTGAGTAGTCTAAGTATAAAGAAGCACAAAATTTTAAAAGTGCTAGGGCACAAAAACTGCTATAGTCAGGCCCTGACGTCAAAACCAATTTAAAATTTCAATTAAATATTTAAAATATTGGCAGGAAAAAAGCCAATTTTAGAAAAGGTACACTATGCATCGTGTCAGTAACTTGACGACGGTTGTGAAAAACCCAAGACAAAATATCAATAACTGTATACTATGAGTGAAATAGCTTTTTTCCATAATACTAAACTTCGCAGTTTAGTTTTCGACAGGCGGATATAGCCTTAATAAGAAATAAAGTTGTGGCAGCAAGAACAATTATGGGGGCCAATTCAACGACGTTAACCCGAGTTACTTAAATTATTTTTACTTAAAAGAATACAAAACGGATACCGTAGAAAAATGTGTCTTTACTCGTATTGATGTGGAAAACGCTTAAAATATAAATAAATTAAGAGTATTTTTCTTTAAGTTTCCCCTCTGCAAATAAAATGAACACACGTTTCACAACTAAAATGTTGAAGATATATATTTTGATTTTATAAAAAAAAAGATTTCTATCCTATTACCATTATTGCAATAATATTTTTCCTGAGAGTTCATTCCATGTGGCTGAGGAATAAAGTTCTTTTTGCGTAGGAGGCTTTTTAATGAACAGAAAAAATGCTTCTTAGCAGTCTATGTAGAGTTTTACTACCGCCAACTAAACAGGTTCCCAGACAGCTAGTCCTGTCTCATGAAACAGCAAAACTATATAGATAACTTGAATGCTACACCATTATTTTTTTCTTCTTTTTATTTTGAACTTTTTTAGCTTGTTAAGGAAACTCACCCCACATGCTTTTAAACTAACAACACATGAAGTTCTACAGTTGTTCCGGATACTTTTTTTTTTTTTTTTTTTTTTTTTCCCCCAGTTTCTTGGGGCAACGCGTACGCCAGATCAAATGCGGCCAGAATTTTTAAAGTTAAATGAGGGAACACTTATCGTAAAAATTTAAAATTTTAATGAAATTATATTGTTCCCAAATGATATCCGTTTTGACTTTGATATCTAATAGAATTCGTGGCTTCGAAGAGTCAAACTTCGATACAAATTGATAAAATTTTTACATTAAGACCAATAGAAAAAAATTATCCCAATACTGGTGAGTTCTGAAACTGATAAAATGGAAAGGCTCTGAGGGGGTCAGTCAATAGCAACTTTTTTATTGATACTGCATTTAAGTATTCTGTTTCATTTGAACATTTTGACTATTAATTAATAACAGCTTTATTAATACAGTAACCAATGTTTCCCAGAATTATTAAAAACTAAATCATGAACGTTAAAATATATAAAACTGTTCCAAACTTACCTAAGCGGTTAAAAAATGACCTATACTATAGCTTTTGTTTGTGTGTGCGAGTCTAACTTCATTCCCTCTAGCCCTGACCACAAACTGATTCATGCAAAACAGATTATTATATTAATTGAGCATGCGGGAAACATCCACGCATGAGTTGAGAGAAACCTCACCAATCTGGAAAGATTCTGCTGAAAACCTTACGGTTAACAGAGGTTCATTAATTTATATGTTCAATTTTATTATTTCCAACTATGGGACGCAGCAATCGAATAGATATATGGAAAAATTGGTAATTTGCTAGTTAATACGGCTGGAAAAACAAACTTTCTATAAAAAAATTTTATGGCAAATTAAGAAATCGTCAAAAATTACCAAAATTGTTTCTGTTTGAATGGACAAAACCGTAACATTATAAAGGAATAATAATACAACTTTAAATTGATACTCAGTGGTGGTCTTAAGAAAAAAGATAGGGGGATGCTCATTTTTTACGAAAATTAACATAAGCTTATCTGATTGTGATGATATTTAATTATTCCTTAAACAACAACTAAAACTAATTAAACTATTATTTGTTCATTAATTAATTAAAATTAACATATTGTTAAATTATTAAAAACAGTCACTTTGATCAACAGCGTAAGCTACTTAATTTTTTCATCTACATTTGTCAACAGTCCAATATCAAAGTGATTCATTCAGATTTTCTTATGGATTTGTACGTGATTATTCGCTACTCCCATTTTTGTCACTTTTCGGCCATTCGCGAAGGTATTTTTTAACACGAGTGCGTTCACAGGAAGATTATAATCTATTATATTTTTAAGGATATGTTTACACTGATGAAGTGTTTCCAAATGGGATTGTAAGTGATTCTTAAAGTCTATTCAAGCAGTCCAAATGTTCCCTTCCGATTTTTATGTCGATGTACTTGCTCTAGCGGACAAAACGAAAATTTTTATTTCTTGGAAGAATTTTTTTAAAAAAAACCTAGAAAATGAGAGGCCCTCGCGTCCCTCTTCGACTACACACCTGTTCATACCAGGGTTGCAAAAAAACTCGAGTTTTTAGTAAAATGCCCAACCCCGGCGACTTTTATTAAAAACCCCAGTATTTAGGGTAAAAAAAAACCGGGTTTTATTAGGCAAAATTAAAATTTTTGGTACTTGAGCTCAAAAATTTGTACCTATAAAAACGCAAACTTCAAAACACAGACAAACATAACATTAAGGTTTAAATCACAAAGGGGACTTGGCACTGCCCTTCAAAAAATAAATGAATGACTAAATTTGCTCCTAAAAACTTTCACTGCATATTCTTTTGAATAAATAATTATTAACTTAGTAAATTATAAGTAATAAAAATCTAAGGGACATATACCATTAAAATATATCAAGCTATATATATATATATATATATATCCAATGTACAAAATTGTACAAATAGAAATGTACTAAAGCAAAACGTAAGGATATCTTTTTGAAAAGATTTATCTTTTCTGAAATTAAAAAAAAAAAAATACCCCTTCCCTCCTAAAAAAGGTGGTATAAGTAATAATTTTTATTAAAATATATCTATATAAGGAAAATAAAGTAAATGTACAAAATTGTACAAACAGAAATGCACACCCTCCCAAAAAAGTATTTGAGTATAAGCCAAACAGCCTATATCGGTTTCATTTGTAAAGCATTGTTCTTCATGAAAGAGCATATGCAACACATGACAATAACTTCTTATATTTCAAGCTATACTTCAAAAACTAATTAGTTACTCACTAAACTGAAGTGAGTAATTTTGCTTTTACTTAAATACTTTGAGTGGGTATAGTAAAAAAAGGCATAAGCATAATTTTTATTGCTTTAGACAAAAGTTTATCTTCTTATTTTGTAATTTACGAAATTATATTATTAATGTTATTTATAAATTTATTGTAAAAAAATAAAGAAATTCCCGTGATTTAAATATGAAAGAAAATGTTAGCAATAACTTTACATAGAATTCCTCAAATTATTTTATTTTGTTTGGAGCAATATAAAAAATGAATGTCAAAAACCTACCTGCACATCTTTTGAATATTTAATGAATAACACAGAGTTATGTTTAATTTGCTATAATTCCTTTCATTCCATAATGTATATACTTCTTTATTTTGTGGTATTGATTTATTAATCTAGCGATATCTCATTTCAACAGTTAGTGCAATACAGTGCAACCAGACCTGCTTTTATTATACAGCCAAGAAATTACTATCATATATTTGAATGGTTGTTTTATTTCTAAATATTCTAAAGAGGAAATATTGGATACTATGTTTGCATAAATATATTTTCTTTTTAATAAAAATTAACTGATGCATTTGTATAGCTCTATATTCTTTACGATTATATATTCTTTAAACAACTACCATTTTATAGAACACTGTTTGGTCACAGAAAATTTTATGACAAATTTCAATCGTCAAAAATTATTAAAAGTAACTTTTAAACAGTATTAAGACTGGTAGAAAACAAAGATTTTTATTTTTCATAAAAACAACAACAAAAAAATAGGATTTATAGTTTCATTAGTGATAAAAATGATCTTGATTTGAAATAGAACTTTAAAAAAAAATTAAGAAATTAAATGCTTCTACAATAAATTATTGTTCCGATATTTTTTTTTAATGATGCAAATCAAAGTTTTATCTTAAAAAAACATTTTACCCAAAAAACCCGGCCCGGTGGGGGAAAATGGGAACTACCCGGGCAGTAAATCTGACAACCCTGGTTCATACTGATAATAGAAAAAGTTTGAGTTTGTTAACAAGTGCTCGGTAGACATAGAGCCACATAAAAAAACGAGGCACTTCAGAAAATTTGGATTGAAACTGTAACAACATTCAAACTTCTTCGGAATGTTGAGGGCCTTCTTGGCTCAGAAGGCACACGGCGTACGTCTGAAGATAAATACAGCTTTACCTCAAATTTATTGACTTTTTTTTTTCTCGTCAAACAGGATCTAAACTCCCGTAACAAGAACACTTTACAGAGGGGAGAAAAAAATTATCCATAAACCCTGATTCTGAATGTTACGAAATACTCACCGATTAACAATACGGTGATTATTTAAACTTAATATATAGAAACTATATGTATATATACATTACGTGTTTAACGCCAACTAATAAGCATAAAATAAATTTCCTAAGCCCCATGCAGATTCCTAACCCGGTAGAGATTGTAATAAAAATTTGCGTTAGTGAACTTTTAACAGGTATAAAATTTAAAAGGAAAAACACGGGACGCGTGTAATAGATAATTGATACATGAATAGTTCACCTGAGTTAATAAGCAGTTATTTTATTGGCTATTTTATAAATTTTATTGCATTGCAAATGATATTACCTGTTCAGCGAGTTTTCTTAAAAATACCTAATCTCTACACTCGTATAGCACGTCCCCACGTTTTTAGTTTTAAATACTCGAAGTATTTTCAGAGTCATCAAAAATTTACGATCAGAAATTTTTAGGATAATCTGTGTGGGTAAGAAATCTAAACGGTTATATATCTCCTGTATATATTTGAAATAAGGTAAAGGTTAAATGGTACTCAGAGCTAGTTTCTGTAAGTGGCAAGTTCGGGGGCAAAAAAAAAAAAACTGAAAAAAGAGTAACTGAGAAAAGGTGTGACAAACTAATTTGGATGCTTTAATATAACAGCAAACATTCTACTGGAATAAAATTATTTTATCAATAACTTATTTCAAATCTTTGCACACTTTTGTAAGTGCATCAAGATTAAAATAAAAAATGTACAGTTACAGTTTATCGATTTAGAATAATACATGAAAACTATTAAACTTAGGAGAACATCTACGGTATGGGGGCGTCTAAATCAAAACATCTGGCCAGCAATGACATTATCGCCAGAAAACACCTATGACGCAGAGTATATAAACAACCACTCTTCCGTATTTCTGGATGATGTCAGAATTGGCGATTATGTCTTCCTTTAACATTTCCTACGAGGCTATATAATTGAAGTTAACCTCCGTTTTCAGTTTTTGTATGTTCGGGAATTTTTTTCAGACATATAATCAAAAATCTTTGAATTGCACCACATTCGCAAGGGATCTATCAGGTTGTAACGAAAGTTTTCCGCTATATCTGCCTGAAAAACTAACTTCTAACTCCTTAGATACCTGTTTTTGAACTTTCGGTACCAAACCTGTACCGTGCCACATGATACAACAATAGTACTTAAAGCTGTACTCATAATTCGTTGATATTCTGTAGCTGAATTTTGCAACAGAACTGGAAGTAAATGAGGTTCTAATCCTCTAGAGTGATAGTTCCATTTGAGACACCTTGTTCTTAATGATAACTATATTTTTTACAGATTTCACAACACAGTGTCATAAAGCACGTCTCTTTCTTTCAAATGCCAAAAATCATTTGACAAAATATGAGCAAATACACCAACGCGAACTGTGTGCTTCCGATGTTTGCGGTGGCGGGAAACTTTCGTTACAACCTAATAAATTCGATAAATTATAGGCAATTCTCAGAAAAAAATCATCCAATTACGAATGAAAGTTCAGAGTTATTAATGAGATTTTGTAAGGCTATTTGTGAAAGTGGGTACTATATAAACACTCGTCATCTGCCCTGTACTACACTCTTAGTAATCTCCTACGTAACTTAAGAGAAAAATTCTTAAGCACACAGACAGCCAGGGTGCGAATTGATGGGGGGGGGGGGGTGCCGGGGATCGTCCCCGGCTGAAGAATGTAATATCCCTGCCTAGAGAAATATTAATTGATCCCTGCCAGGGATACTATTTATCCCCTGCTGAAGAAATATTAAACTGATGAAGAAACTCTTGGGATTGAAATCAAGAAGTCAAAATGAAAGCAGTATGTTATCGTTTGTTACTATGCTCTAAGGCGATTGCCTTAAAATTTCGTCCGTTTTCTAAGCTAAAAATCCTCAAGGGTGGCTTCCAATACAGGGACATTGTATATAGCCTGTGTATCTGTGATTCCATAGAACAATCTATGACTTTTGTTTGAATATAAGTCAGTTCCCACACGTGTCGGCGATTGCATTTGTCATGTAATATCATGTGAGCGAAGCATTTACACCTTCCCTCCTTTTTCTTTTCAAGTGTCCCTCCCTGGAGAATGTTTTCTTTCAAATGTCCCCCCCTGGAGAAAATGTTCAGTTCGCACCCTGCAGACAGCACAATAAAATTGGCTGAGGCACCATTCATTTTACTAAATATTGCATAAGATTTTTTTCCCCTTGGTGCTTCATAATTCTTATAAGGGTAGTTGTTTGTGAAGAGTACACAGAATAAAATTCATCACAAATTTTGTCTTGCCTTTGATGCGATTTTTTTTTTAACCGTTCAAAAAAATTAATCTCTTCTTCGAAAGAAGGTTACAACGTTTTACAATAAATAAAAATAAAAAACTAGAATTGTGGACTGTGCAATAATACTAATAATAAAAACTCAATCAGATTTCTTTATTATCATAGTCGAACTGGCTTTTTAAATTCGTGAGTCCTGAGGACTTACTAGCCTTTTTTAGAAAACAATAGAAAGTAATTAATTCACAAGAAGCATTTTCAATAAAAAGAAAATAAACTCGTTTATAACAGATTGATACCAACAATAGATAGATTCAACTGCATTTCTTAAAATCGTATTGTTATTTAACTATGAAAGATGCAAAATAAAACTATTTTGTTTAGTATTTATTTTTTTTTCGAATATTAAATTAGAAGTTATTTGGAGTCGGGGGGGGGGGGGGGGGAGAGAGCTCATAAAATAGTCATTCAGTAAGAGTAATTATGTTTCCAGCAGGTTTCGAAACAAAGAATAGAGAGCACTTTCTACTACACCTACGACTTCAAGAAAACAGAGGCAGTGGCAGATAATAGAATTTATAGAATAGCTTGTTTGATCTATTCAAAATGTACAAGAATGTAAATTTTCTGGGAAGAGCTAATTTATAAAAACAAAAACAAGAATTTGACCTAAACAAAATGTATAATGAAGCAAAGTCTTTTTTGGTGGGTGAAGCACCCCAAGATTCTCTCCTAGGTTCGTCACTAGACCAGGAATCGTAAACCTTTTTGTACCTACAGGCACATTCTAGAATACCGGTTGGAAGGCTGACACCCTTTATTTTTCTAAGTCGTATTTACAGTTGTACGTAGTTTCATGTACTAAAGATTTAAAAAAATCCAAAAATTATTGTTAATATGCTTGTGTTAAATAAGTAACTATTAAATGGTATATAAAAAAAAGTACTAATTATAAGAATTTTCTAATAAATTTCTTGTCAATGTTACTGTCAAAAACATTCCAGATACAATAAATTTTAGATTCCATGCGATACAATAAATTTTAGGACAATATCGCATTCCACTTTGTGCTTTTATCCGTATTGGAAGAAATTTCTATCTGAAAAGCAATTATACGAAAAATAACGATTAGGCATGTTCAGTTTATTTCTTGATTGCCAGGGTTCGCGTTTACTCAGATTTTGTGGATAAATTACCCAAATTTTGTTGACTGTGATGCAAAAAATATGCACATAAAGTGTTTTGCATATGCAAAAACCCACATTTCTCAAGCTAATGGGCCTTTGTGACCCACTTTTATCAGACTTCAGCGCGATCCCCGATTGCTTACACAAACATTTTTAGCCGATTAGAACGTTCTTTTTTTCAACAATTATTTTAATTCTTTTGAATTTCAATCATATCCGAACCTGCTCTCGTTAATGATTTTTTAATGGTCTTCGGATGAACACATGCAGCTAATAAAATTAATTTATATTTAAAACAGGGGTCAGTCTTTTCTCTTATGGTATGGGAGGCTTTAATAAAAGATAGCCGAAGGAAAAATATTCATTCTTAAAAGTGATGGAAAAAAGATTGAAATTAGAATGCTAAAACATAAAATATTTATCGAAGTTTCTCCTGGCAAAAAATAAATAAACAACGAAATTCATTGATGTGAAATCAGGGGTCGATGCAGACGAAAATTGGGTCCGTTTTGCGGCCACTTCACAAAATTACAATCTATTAAAACGACCCCTTCACAAAAATATAATCGAATAAAACGGCCCCTTCGAAAAATTACAATCCATTAAATCGGCCCCTTCACAAAATGACAATATATTAAAACTGACCCTTCACAAAAATATAATCGATTAAAATGGCCCTTCATTGGCATTTTACCTTACTTTGTAATCTGTTTTATCAATTATTTTAACAAAAAGGGACTTTTATTTTTCTAAATTTTCCTACCAATTTTTAATAAGCGTTGAAATTCACAAAATTAAGTACTGAAATTAAAAAAAAAATAATAAGTTTTCACAAAAATGGAACCCTGGAAAAAATTCCTGAATCGACCCCTGGAAATAGGGGGGGGGGGGAATGCATAAATCCAATGATCTGCAAAATAAACAAAACCTCAACTGCATTCATGCTTACACTGTCCCCAAAGAAAAAACACAGCAGTTGGGCTATGAAGGCAAAAACATACCTGGGCAGTGCAATATTTGCAAAAATGTATATTTTAGAGGTTTCAATGAAAATTCCTCCGATTTCTCAATTATTAGTACAGTTGTACAAACCAGGTCCCGATTATCACACGGGCACTTGGGGCACACATACACAAATAGGCCAAAAAATTCAGTTTAAAGCTATGTACAGGTTGTGTGTGATTATGGCAACGCTACACTAGGGCGATCTGCCAAGAGGGGGGTGCATTGGTAGGAGGACTTTCTAAGGGATTCTAACGCGTATTCACGTTACATCTGGAGAAAACCTACCAAAACTCCAGACCGTTAGATCGACAGCCGCGCAATGGGACCCGAACCCGGGACCTGCACACTTCGGCTATCTACTATTTTCAGTGGCATAACCAATGTGCCATGGTGAGGCCCAGCTATGTACAGGGGCACAAAAATTGTCAGCTGAATACAGGAGCATAAAATTTGAAACGTGCCCTGGGCACAAATAGTCAGGCCATGGTACAAACAATTTAAATTTCGTACATTGCACGAAAAAAAAATCTTACAACCTGGCAGGTATGATGTTTTGTAAGAATCAGGCGCATTTAAATTAAAATCTAAAAGTATTGCTTATTGCTACTTGAAAATCCTTTAATAAATTTAAATCTAAAAATAATCAACTATACAATACATTTATCTTTAGCGCTCGTTTGGGTTCTCTGCTAAATAAGCTCAGTTTTGAGAACATTTTTTTCAATGATTACGTGTAAGGGCACGGGGCTCCGCTGCATCTAATTTCGAATAATAGCTGTCGTAAAAGCGACGATTTTGACCCCGGTCGGAGGTAAGATAACACCAAAAGGGTTGAACACAATTAAAACGATCGGTGGGCGTTACGGTGCCGCTGGGGCAATGGTTGAGGAGCCAGGAGCTATGTTTTTACAAAAAACAACCTAAAATCTATGCTGTAAGAACCAATAACGCACCGATATTTAAAAATTTAGTTTTCGTTATTTTTCAGCTTACGAAAGCTGAATACATGCTAAAACCAACTGAAATTGTTATACTAAAACTAATAGCTCTGACACTGACGTGCATAATTTACCGGAGTTCATTGAGCATCCAAATTCATTCACAACAACCAACCATGACCACTTTAAACAGCCTATTACAAATGATAAAACCGTTAAAACACCGAATCACTTTTCAAACAATCCAATATGTTTCAAACCATACTTAAAATCAACACGTGATCATTAGCTTTAACAACTACAATAAATTGAATGACGATATTTCCTGTCGCAGTTCATGAATGATTCAGAATCGAGGGCGGAAGTGAAAATGAATTTATCAGAAAATATTGGATAGGTTTAGCGGGACATAAGGAAACGTGATGCAGGAAAACCTTGTTTCCTCTAGAAATCTACCAAAACATTCAAAGAAAAGCAAACAATATCAACTTATAAAACATGAATGCAGGGAATTTTAGAGACTGAGTCAGTGAAGCATTTGATTTTTGGGTTCCTATAAGAACAGACATAATAAAAGAAAATTACACAGCCATAATCAATCTTGGAAAAATTTCAAACGATACAAGAAACGCTGAAAATGGTTAGGCGATTTTCAGCTCAATCCGTCAAGAATGCTGGCTCCTGTTCTTTCATTTTCAGTAAATCTAGCAACTCTGAAATTTTTTCCCAGTATTTTGACCTTAAAATGATACTACCTACAAAACGAAACGAAGCAGCTAAAACCCCATATTAAAATATGGAGGCAATTCTTTTAGTATAAACATCAACAACTGTTGATATTTCGTCTCAATTTTTTTTCCGTTGTCAGACACTGAGTTTTCTGAAATTTTCATATTTTAAAATATTTTCCATTAAACTATTTAGTTCCTTCCTTTTTCTTCAGTTTAATTATTATTCTGTCTATAATTTAGAAAGCTGAAAAATAAACTCAACTTTGCATTTAGGATGAAAAGGTAGAAAGCAGAAATGATAATACTGAAGCGAAATTTAAATTGGATTTAGAAACAAAAACTTGTAAATGCTTTAATTGGCATCACTGAGACTGAAAGGGTTATTGTTGTGAAAACCAATTTCACAAGCTTTAATTAAATACTTAAAGCTACTAACAACAATAAAAGGTAAATATATCCGCTTCACGCAGATGTTAGCTCTAGAAGGGTTAAAATATTTGGTTATGTATTAAAACCAAGGAGGTTTAACTTATGGAGGCGGCCATGTTCCCCGTTTTTGAAGCCAACGACCACGCCCCCTAATTCTCTTAAAACATTCGATATCGTCATTGGCATGCATGTAAATTTTCAAGAACAAAACTGCTGTATTTCTCGTTTTTTACTGATTAAGTTTATATTAAAGCCACATCTTTAGGCATAATTTTAATCTTAATTCTGTAATACTTTTACTGTTTATTTTTACTGGTTATTGTTTACCGTCAATTATTTTTAAACACTTATTATTAATTGGACATCAACGGAGAGCGTTTTGATTACTTTGTTCGCTTTGTTATAATTACTTTCTTTCAAGTGAACTATGTAAACATTAAGGAGTAAATTATGACGGGTTGTTCAGCCTTTGGATGTACCAATAGAGAAGGCAGATGTTTAACTAACAATATCGTTTCATAGGTAAGTTAAATTTTATTATTTGTTATTGTAACTTTCGTATTGCATTCACTTTCTTGTATGACTGTGTCTTTCGGTTCCATCACCAAATATGCACAGGTGAATGCATGTTCTATTTTAGTATGATTATATTATTAGTAATGAATATATCAACATTCTGTATCGCTTCCGTTTTAAGCTAATTTGTTCTCGTCGGTTAACAACTTTTGTTTGCTTAAAATTTATTTTTTTCTTCCTTTCCTAGTGTTATCATATTGCATTAGGTAATCAAAAAGGATCACTACACAAAAATATTGGCACATTATTACCAGTTACCAGGTTTATTAAACTATCCAGGCAAACGCTTAATGTTTACCATTGAGAAATGCGTAAGGTTTCATTTCTTTAAATAATTTTTATCAGTTTTTTTTTTCACACATTTGCCTTTTTTAAAACCATATTTAAATCAATTTGTTCTGCAGTATAAGGAGGTATATTAGAGTGATTACGCAAATACAACGCTGGGTATCAGCGGAGCATTCAAAGATCCATATTGAGAAGCAAGCCTCGTCACAAATCTTCTCTGTTGTCTCTTCTTTTTGATGGTGTGAATGAACAGGTTTAAATGTGAAATCCATACCTTGCACACTAAAACGAGAGGTGTGTGTGTGTGTGTGTGTGTGTGGGTAGGGGGGGGGGGGGTAAATAGCTTTATTATAATTATCCCGTCTCCATTGAAATTTTTTATGAATTTACTATTCTGTACATTGGGGCCGCTTAATTAGATTAAAATTTTATTTGCGCACCATGCCCTGAGTTCTGCATCATTTCTTACAAAATTCAAAGCTTTATATCATGTCAAAAGCAAATAAAACTTCCATTAACCATGCATATTACATTTTGGCAATTTCGGAAATAAATAAAAATAAATGTTTTTTCGGTGTCTTGTCACATTATATATATGGGCGAGACGAGACAGATTATGGAAGTAAAATAGGATTGTTGCATTAATTTCTTTTTTCTCGGGGGGGGGGAGGCGTTCACCCCCTCCCCTTTAATCCGCCCTTGCTCTCACTGGTTCCGTGCTCATAGCGTAGATTCCGTGCTCATAGCGTACACCCCATCAAGCGTGCTTGTAGCGTACATGTGGTGCTCGTAGCGTACATCTTCCCCGCCACCTGTTTTCACCACAGTAATAATTGAAAAGAAGAAATAAAATGGCAAATCCAGCTAAATATAGATCTACTTTAGTAGCTGCCATTTTAGTCCACAAAATCGTAGATTTCATTACTACTATTTATTTTGAACAAATAAGGTGAAGTTTAAATCAAGTCAAGAAAAAGTCATTGTAATTTATTTTTTTGTTTAAGGAACGGTTTTACGGCCGATTCCCAATTATAATGAAGTGTTTAAAATAAAAAATTGTATCTAGCGGCGGTGTATACTTCAGAATTTCTTTTAGCTTGTTCGAATACTGGATAGAGCTTCAAATATTAAAAACAGTGCTGGCTATAAAACATTAAAGTAAAACAAAAGGTATCCCAGGGGGCTATGGGGGCTAAAGCCCCCCAAAGCGACCCGAAAATTTAGATCTGAACCCCCCCCCTCCCCGAATACCAAATAGCTTTTCATACCTACAGAAACTCCAGTTCATCTTATCAAAATAAATAGAAAGAGTCGTAGTAGTTTCAGTTTTTATCAATTTAATTTTATCCATTCTTAGTGTGTTGTGAAAGAAAAAATTAACTAGTAGCGTAACTAGTAAGGAGATAAACCCTCTCTAAAAAATTTTGACTTTACATTGCGAGAATAAAAGATGGGGCGCTAAAAGTGTAGGGGAGGGGAGGGGGAGTGAATTGTATTAAGCCTTTTCCGTAGAAATATTAAAAAGTCTAGCAAGTTGTAAATACATAATAGCTCTCAATTTCGAATACTAATCTTAAACAGAATTATATGCTAAACAAGGAGATTCACTTAAAATAATAAACAACATTTATTATTTTTAAATTAGAAAAAATATATACCGTATTTACTTGCGTAATAGTCGCACTTTTTATGCCATTGTTTCATGGTGAAAGTCTAGGTGTAATTATTATACGGGGAAAATCTACTATATGTAATATTGAACACTAATGCTAAAATGTTACTGGTATTATAGTATAATGACTAATTTACCAAATGTTTTCAGTTTATCTGCCGTATATTAAATATTCTTTCCTTAATAGTTATACGCAAAAAGAGGCATTTTTCTGTTTAGTAATATTTTTATAGATATAAATGTCGAATACGTGACTGCGGCTTTTCTACAGGAAAAATATTTTTAGAATTTTGTCTGCTTCAAAACGGGGGTGAAACTATTATGCGAGGGCGACTATTACGCAAGTAAACACGTTATGTTTAATTATACAAAAAATAAATAATAACGAAATAATTTTGTTTTCTTTCTTTCATTTATTCTGAAATACCGTTAAAGGATCCGTGGAAGATCCGCTAAAAAAATGTGGATCCGGATATTTTTTTTTCATCCCTGGATACGGATACTGATATCCGGGACACCTCCAAAAATAACCATATATCGGTGTCTTTAAAGATAGAAAAATTAGTTTAAATAGCAATATATTTTTAAATGATGGTTTTTTATCATTTTAAGAGGTTTCTAGTATAATACATTATGTACACAGATTGCTTGCACACCTTTAAACAAGAGAACAGCAACGTTAAACGATCAGCATGTCCAAAATTCTCATTGCTTTCAATAGGATGACCAGCAACTGAATTTTCTTGCTAAAGAAGGTGGGTTTTTTCCCCATATTTTATTGTTTTATAAACTACTATTTTGTGGACTAAAATGGCCGCTACTAAAGTAGGTCTACATTTAGTCGGATTTACTGTGGTGAAAACGAAAACAGGTGGAGGGGGAGATGTACGCTACGAGCACCATATGTACGCTACAAGCACCCTTGATGGGGTGTACGCTATGAGCACGTACGCTACGAGCTACTGTCTGTAAATACCTCATATATCTTATTTAACATATTTGAAATTGCATTCTTACTTCTAATACCTGTAATATGACTTAAAGCTATTGTTAATATAATGTGAGCAATTTAATAATTAAGGCTGATGTGAAATAAAAATAAAACTTATTTTTACTCATGTAACAAAAATATCTTCCTAGAAATATAAAATCCAATTTTTTATTATAATAAAACAATTATGAAAAAACAACCAGTTTTGCAAAGTATAGTATAATCATAAGAATAACTGTTTTTTGTTTCACTTGATGTTTAAAACGCAATGCACGAAAATAAATTTGAAATTATGCAATAAAAAACAAGTTAATACGTCTAAACAAACGTAAAATGGATTAAAAAAATTGGTTAGTAACTTATTTTTATTAACACTTTCCGGAACTCGTTTTTCAAATGCATCTCTATGCATTCTTCAATCTTCTGAGCGAATGAGGAGGCGTGGCAGGCTTCACTTTCCTAGCACTGCGTAGCGCAGCATGGGCACCTCCATAAGTTAAACCTCCTTGATTAAAACTTATTATATGCCGGTAGCTATGCCTTTTTTAAAAATTGTTTTCTGTTTTTATAAGTACGACGTGTGTGGTGGTTTTTTATGAATTGGCGGGGAGAAATAGAAACAGGAAGCAGAGCCCAGTTTACCCATTTAAGGGCCCGGGGCTGTGATAGTAGCGGAGGCACCCGCACCCCCCCCCCCCCCACGCACGCACATTTTTCTTTTTCTTTAATATGAATGTTCGTCGTTAGATAAAATTTTATAATGGTCATATTAGAATAGGATTCTCATTACCATTTAAATGAACTCTGAAACTGTTAGCAAAAAATTAATTTAAAAAAATTAACAATAAAAGAATCTAAACACACCAACCAAAGGAAAAGATACTGCATCAAAAACTTTAATGAATATATTTTACAGATTAAAAAATAAATAAATTGGCTTTTTCCTAGCCTTTGCCGCGCTGAAAATTTCAATTACATCTTTAAAAATCCAGGTTGCTTGTTAAGGCTGTTCATCGAAAAAAAAAAAAAAACTCTGTTTTTAGTCTTGGTACACAAATTGAAATAAACTAATAGCACCATGGTTTCCAAAAAATTCCAGATGATTCTTCATAAGCTGTTTTACACACTGCGATAAGCGAAAACGCTGTGGCTTTTGTGAAATTTTCAGAAAAAATTCTTAAACATGGATCTGAGCTGCAAGATCTTTTCGAAGAGTGACACGCTTTGCGAAAATTTCCGATTTTTAAGAATTTTTTCTAAAAGTTTTGCAGCTGATACAGATTGGCCTGTCTTCGCAGTATGTAATACAGCTTGTAAAGAGACAATTTCAAAATTTTGAAGTTCCTGGCATAATTAGTTTATTTGTAATTATGTACCAAAATCACATGATTTTTTCGAATAACACCGTTAAATCGTGCTCTGAGCACAGCAAAGCCAAACATTGCAGCTTATTCTGCTGCATTTTTGGTCTTCAAAGAGATAGAATTCTCTCTAATTTGGAGTTTACCGATATCAAATTGCAAAGCCGAAAGATCAGAGTTAAATAAATACGTAATGCAATAAACATATTTTGAAAAATTTCTTTTAACTCGTTTTTAAACATATGATCATAAATATGTATCGGTGATCAGAGCCTTATTATCACATGGGCAAATCGGGACTTTGCCCATTGCCCTCAATATCAAATGTTGTCTTAAAATATTCTTTATCAAAATTTTATGAAAAATAAAACAAATTTTATAGCTCGGGTCTCCTATTGGTCATAATCAGGCTCTGCCGGTGATTTTTTTTTTTTTTTTTTCCTAAGCTACAGCTTAACAAATATTGTGAAAATTGAATGACTTCCGATTTTGTGGCTTCAAAATCTACTTCTTCATAAAATGCAAGAAAATTATTGATTGATTCTTCATTTATTTGTTCGAGACCTAATTTAGTAATGAAATTGAAAATGCTGCATACTGAAATATAAGCATCAATTCGTTTATCCTTTCTGAATTTAATCTATCGACTATAACGAATAAAGTTTCAACTTTAAGTTTTTCAAATCCTTGAAGAGTTACATGGCTAGTTGTTTTGGATTCGAGAGTACCATTGGTAATTTTTTTTTCTTCTCAGTCTTTTCCCCTGATCCTTAGGTTAAGTCGCTACATGTGGAGATAGCAATTGAGATCTTTCTTTTAACTCAAATTGATCTCTGAAGGATGCAATATTTGCATTCCAACCTTTCAACAAGTTAACAGCTGTAAATAAATTCAAGACCTGGTTTTTGAAGATAAATGCTAACTTTATTCGTAGCATTTAAAATGTTAGATGTTTCTGTTGCACATTGTCGGTCAATGCAATGGAAGGTGAAAGAAGATTGATGCTGTTTGAAGCTAGTTTTTATTTACTTCTGTTTCTAGTATGTCTAGTTGTTCATGAGAATCCATGTCTTTTTTTCTTCGCGTATAGTCTGTTTATTCAAGCAAAAATTTTGTCTCAATAGATTTTTAATTTTTTTTAGAGAATATGCTTAACAAAGATACTCAATACCTTCAATCGTAAAAAGCCAGCATTTGATTGTAAAATTTACAATCAGGACGCACTAACTTTACCTTTATCTTCCATTAAAATAATTAACCCGCTCTATTTTTATGTTCACATAAAATTTACGGTTCTTTTTTCTATTTACTGGGTTTTCTTGGCCCTATCTAGGCTCCCCTTGTTCACTGGCTGCAGCCCCCTCAGCCCCCCCCCCCCCTTAACTGGGCTCTGACAGGAAGCGAGGAATATTGCGATTTTAGAAAGTAAATTCGATACAAAATAATATCATTCTTTCATTTGATCAATTTGCACAAAATACTTTTAAGAAAGGGCGGGGTCAAAGATCGCAGGAGACACCTGCACGCAACTTTTTTCCTACCTGCGAGTAGAGGTCTGCGCAGCACGGAAATTCGCGACGTAACGACCTCAGAAACCCGGCGGCGGCGCGCCGCGGAGTGGAAAAATTTTTGTGAAAGAGCATAATGAAAATGGGTTATAAATAATAATAATAAGGGTTATAAATAGTAATAATAAGGGTTATAAATAGTAATAAATTGGGACTAAAATGAAATTTTTTTAAGACTAAAATATTTATGAAAACTAGTCTCTTTAGTATGATGTGCAATTACGACCAATTAGCAACACGTGGGCTCTAGGCCGAGGGGGTGGGGTGTAGAGATCACGATTGTGTTCGGGGGTGGCTGATCTCGATTATATTTGTCTTGCACAAACGGCAAAATGTATGATATTCAATGAAGTAATCGACTTATTTGTCTATTACCTGAAATTTCGGGCTCGGGATCCGACTTAAATAATATCGGGCGGGCGGGCTCGAATTAAAAGTCCTTGGGCTCGGGCTTTAAAAAATAAGCCCTAACTCATCTCTAGTAGGGTGCCCTCCGTGGGGGTCCTAACCCGTATCTACGCTAAGTTTCGGAGGAAACTACGGAAACTATGAAAAGTTAGGTGAGCGGACGCGACCTAGCTTTGAACTAGGTACCTTCCGTCGCCCAGTTCAGAGCGCTATGCCCTCGGCCACTGGTGGGGCTCCAGGGTATGAGTTTGCCGTTGTGGTACACTTTTAAAATATTTCTACTGCAAAACTGAAACAATAGATTTTATCAAAATAGAATGGGTTTATGTTGTTTATATAGCACATTCACGATATATTTAGTTATTAATATACAATACATTATTTGAATTAAAGCGGGTTTTTTTTTTCTCCACAACCTTCTCATGAACGATTCCAATCATCGTTGTATATTGTATAGCATGAAATATTGTAATATTGTATAGCATGAAAAACCAATGATGAGTTATACTTAAGGTGACCATACGTCTCGTTTTGAACGGGACAGTTCGGCTTTTAGGTGGCTTGTCCCGTTGTCCCCAAGCACACCTTTGGGACACCGTAATGTCCCGTTTTTAGAAAAGAGCAACCCACGGTAACGATTTCAATAAAGGCCGCTGAAAATCTAAAATCCAACGACTGTGTCTGGGAAAAAAAAAAAAACTGACCTCCCTCCCTCCCCTCTCGAGACGCAAAGAAAACGCCGGGGGATATATTGTTTTTGTTCTTTTTTTTTGTCAACTATTTCAATTTATTTAATTTTTATTTCTTTTTTTTAAGTCATGTTCCTCTTTTGCTTATTCCTCCCCCTCCCTCGATCTCCACTTTATTTTCCCTTTTCACTCTGGTTTTCTAAGAATTTTTTTCCTTCCGAATGACTTCCTTTTTTCTGTTGTGTCCTCTTGTGTACCTTTCTCACTTGCCTACCTTCCTGCCTTGTGTCGGATGGTGTTTTTTTAAGTCGAAGAAGGGCCTACCCCTTGTACCACCCGAAACGTACGTCTTGCACAATTTTTTTTTATAGTATATGTGTGTTTTAGCAAAGTTTTTTTTTCATTTTATTTTGATATTAACATTAACGCAAGCTTTTTTGCGCGTTTTCTAAACAACTGAAAGATACCAGAACCTGTAAATTCAGTCTCCCTACACTATTACCTTAAAAACAGTAGATGTCCCGTTTTGAGGAACAAAATAAATACGCTATTGCCAAAAAAACTAGTAGATGTCCCGTTTTGTAGGAAAAAATAAATTTTCACGCTAGTTACACTCGTCATTTTACCGGAAGAGGTAAACAAATAAGGTATTTATTAAAATTTCGTAGCTCGTTATATCATCCATATAGTATAACTATCTCCATACATCAAGATTTCAATGCGCTCAATATTTAAACATGTTATTTTTTTAAACTAGCTTTATTTTTATTTATTTATTTTTGTGGGGTGGGCTATTATTCGTACATTACGACAATTTCTATTTTTCCTCATACAAAGGCAATCAAGCTTTGAGTGACTAAGCTATGAGACATCTTCCAAAAGCAATTGATTTAGCGAATTTAAAAATTAACCTATTTCGATGTTTGTTCTATTATATTTGAATAAAACTAAATGCTTTTCCCACTTCCCCGATCTCATAATTGTTTCAACTTCATTCTGTTACTTTATGAAGTAATAGTTCCATTTCCATTTTTCTCTCATAGGTAATCAAGGTTAGAGTTAGTACGCTATGAGACATCTTTCAAAAGCATCTGATTTAATGAATTTAAAAAGTAACCGATTTCGATGTTTGGTCTTTTACAGTTGGCTAAAATGTAATGTTTTTCCCACTTACCTATATCATCCTCGTTTCAACTTCATTTTGTGTTATTTCATGAAGAAACAGTTCATTTCCAATTTCTTCCCCCACCCCTCTACATTGAACTCTTGATTTTAATTGTGCGCAGTTAGCCGTGTAATTTTCCTGGTTGACCACATCATAACTTAAAACATCATAAAAGACAAGTAACTATTCAGGTCATCATAGGCTCACGAACTTTTACTGTCAAAGAAAACTTGGATAAAAAAGTTCCTGTCGATCTCCAAAATTTGCAAGTTCTGACATTTTTAACTCGAACTTCATGGTTACTCTAAAATTATAGTGCTGTCAAATAATCGCAATCTGAATTTAATTCAAATTTATTTTAAAATTTCGAAATAATTTTTGAGCAAAAATAAATTAATGAACTTTAAAATTATCAGCGAACTATGGGGGGGGGGGTGATTTTCGCCCAAATTACGTAAACACCTGTGTAATTTTTCCTCAATTAATTTTCTTTTTTCAACCAGAAAACATAGATGTTCTTATATTTTATATATGACTAGCCGTGTAGCCCGGTTGCACGAGGTATTTGGGCATGACTTTCCGAAAAAAGTTAGTCCGTTGATGTCCGATCAGTAAATGATCGCCTTCGAGTCCCAGTGAACTGTGTAAAACTCCAGTAAGTGTCTCGGTTAAGAAAAACAATCGTGAAATTTAACTTACAGCTAAAAAATGATAGCTAACGTGTAACAGTTCCAGCAAAACGATGTTAATTTATTTCAAATTTTAAAAATAAATACAGGGTGCCCATCAAGACATAGTCACAGAAATAATTGCTTTAGTAGCCTTCAGGGTACGAATAGTAGCATCTTTAATAATCTAAACAGACTGCAATCTTAATAATAAACAAAGTTAAATATCATATTAACAAAAAGTTTTTACATTTTTGTTTTCTGAAAGAAGTTCACATAACATATGCAAAGTATCCGTCAAGGCGGCCAGCTTCGCCGCAACATACCTCATTATTCCATATAATAATCCCACAAGGCGTTGCTCATGAGCCGCTGTGGCATGCACTAGGTAATAAGGCATAACTTGCCGAAAAAAGTGTCTGTTGATGTTCGCTGATCTAGTTTCATGGGTTATTAAATATTTCAACCAATTAATCACACTGAAACGTCAAATCCACAATTTTCGATAAAAATTTCTGAAAATTTGGAAATATTAGATCAGTAGACATTCTAAACACCATGGAAAATTTTCATGAAAATCGATTGAAAAACATGAGTTTCTTATTCAATGTTTAAGCCCAAAAAAAGAAAAAAAAACGACCGCCTATTAAAAAAAATCTTTAAAAATACAAAAACCATTCAAATTTATAAAAAAATAATAATAATAATACTTTTAGAAATAAGAAAAGTTGGACTGTAACCCGAATATTTTGCAATTAAAAATAATTCCTGTCAAATGGTAAAAACATGTTCAATAGAGTTCGCAAGAGCTTTTATTTTCCACAAAATAATTTTTTAACCACAATTTTTAAGGAATTTTATCTCACTAATACTAATTATATCGCCATATAACTACATTCTGTCTTTTATGAACATGATCCTTTCACAATATTTATTTCTCAATTTATAAAAAAAAGTTCCATCTTATAATTTGCATTTTATTGAGTTGCTCATTAGAGATTCATTTAAAATCAATTTGCTTATATTCTGAAAAATAAAGATATGGAAAGTATTCTAGTTACAATTCAATGATTTTTTTTTTTTTTTAATGTTCTGTATAGGGAAAACTGATGTCAGATGTAACATTTTGCGTATTTTTATCAATATTTACATAACTTAACATAAAAACTCAATGCAAATTTAAGCTAGACATCCTTTGCAAACATTTGCATAAGATTAGACCTTTGCAAACATTTGCATAAATGCAATTTGGGAATTACAGTTAAGACACTAGTACAATTTTAATGTATATGTATACATCAATTAATGCAATGTTACAATTGTCCTAACTTGGGGTAATTGTAATAAATAAATTTGTATCACTGAAAGTGCAAATATATCTGTAATAACATTCCTAACAGCATTTCTTAAAGATAATATACAACAGAAAAATGATATTATCTACAGAGACAATACTTAGAGTGTAAAAATATAACAAAACAACTTTGAAGCAACAAAACCATATTATTCATCATATCACACACAAACATTTTTAATCATTTCTTTGCAGTTTCTAGCCTTGAATTATTAGAGGGTGCTACTGTCATCATACTATATCATGCATTAAATAGAAAATGTTAGAATTGACCTATGTTACCACCAATGATCACATATTTCATATTTTAAAACTGAAAAGCAAATTCATCTTTTAAAATCACGTGTTTTAACTTTTGCTTTTGTTATTTTTCCATACTTTGGCTTAAAAATTTGTATTTCTGTTTCCCACATGCAAGTCGTTTTATTCAGTAGTTGAAGTGGGGACATGTGTTCTAAAAATAGATCTTTTTACTTCATTTTGTATTCTTAATGTGTTTTTTCAATCCCTTTCAGCTCCCAAAATTGGCTATTTTAGCACATTTTATTTGAAATACCGTAATACAAGGCATATAACATGCACTTTCAACTTCAAAAAATTACTTCAGTTTTTTGCATGTGTCTTATATACCAAACATAAAATGGTTAATATAAAAAAATTATAAATTAATACATTACAAATATGCATTACATTACAAAAAATAACTTATTGTAAGACATATCTTCAATTTACTGGTGTGTGTCATACAGTAGTTTTGATGCCATGCACCTGCTCTCAAAATTATCCAATTGCTGCTTATTTGCTTTAACCTTAATGGACTAAATTTATTGTAACTCTGTTGCTGGCACTTGTTTTTGCTGCCAAGTATATGTTTTCAAAGAGAAGCTCTAATACCATCTTATTATGCCCATCACTTCACCTCTACTCCACTGTACTAACAATGTATATTTTAAGTGCTGGCCACCACCAGACAGCAATATTTAATATGTTTGTCTTAGTTTTAAAATAAAACAAGGTTTGACCTACTTACTGTCAATGTTTTATTTTATGCAACTTAAGTGTAAGAGAGTTTTACACAACTGCACCCACTAATTAACATCAAATTTTAAAATAGTTTAAGTAATTTCTTCGCCACAGGTGGATCATCCATTTTTATTTTTAATCCTGTAACACAGTTTAACCATTTCATTCCCATTGTTGCAAATACAAATATAAAAATGCCCAGTGTTGTTGCCCAGGATAGGTCTTTCAATTTCCACCGAGCACAAGGCTGATTACTAATCGACATCCAAAGAAGTTGTGAAAAGTAACACTCACCACAGAAGGGATCTACAACATTGTGTCCTTGGCAATAATGTGAGTAAACAGGTTAACCCTCAGCGGGAAAATAAGCTTGATAACATCATTTTCTCATATGCAGGGGCGTAGCCAGAAATTTTTCATAGGGGGGGTTACGACTACTACAACTCATATATATGTATAGGTGGGTGTGATAATGTAGTGAAGAATATACATTTTGTATGGCAAAAAATTCCTCATGGGGGGGGGGGGTTATGACCCCCATAACCCCCCCCCCTTGGCTACGCCCCTGCTCATATGCAATTAATTGAGGTAAAGTTAAAACAACTTCATTTTCATTCTTGTCAATGCTCCGAGTTAGAAGACAAGGAGATGCCATTTCCTTGTACCTGTTTATTAGGGTGGGCCAAAAAACAATAAATTTTTTCCAATCAAAACGTAAATGTAGAAAAGTTGCCCTTGATAAGTGGAAGGCAAAAGAAAAAAAAATCTAAATCAAACAATATTCAACCCTTGCGTATCAAGGTCAAAGTTTTGAAATTTTTATTTTTATGCGTATTTTTCATATTTTCAAAATATCACTTCTGAGAATTATATTTTATTTTAGCCTATCAATATATGATGTATAAGCACTAACCAATTACTTGCTGTCATTATGATAGTATAAGCTGAAAGCAGGTATAAGAACGGGTGGGGTTATTTCACCCA
This sequence comes from Cheiracanthium punctorium, assembly GCA_038373885.1. Classification (NCBI taxonomy): domain Eukaryota; kingdom Metazoa; phylum Arthropoda; class Arachnida; order Araneae; family Cheiracanthiidae; genus Cheiracanthium; species Cheiracanthium punctorium. Next base: position 305,366 of record JAWZYV010012096.1, read on the forward strand.
TAATGTGACGCAGACACATTGCAGATGCAGTCTTTGTTCAGAAGCATTACAGATCTTTCATTAGGCTTTCTTTTTCTTTGTGTTTGACGGGAATTCCCCTTTCGTCCTTTTCCAATGATCATTTCATTGAAGAATATATCTACTCCAGTTTGCATGTTATTACTCTCGTTATTCCCACCATGTGCAGGCACTTGCTGCCACTAGCCTTTGCCACAACTAAAGACCAAACTACTGGCCATTTTATAACGGGGACACACAATGGGCAGTCAGCACTGCCCCCATGAAAGAAAGGTCAGTTTACCGCCCAAGAAGATGGGAATCGAACTTGGACCCAAGGTGTGATAGAATCATTCTTTAACCCATTTATGCCTAATGTCCCTTTTTTAGGACAACAATTTTGTTATCAATCGAAAACCTTATCTATTTTTCTTTGCCTTTATTCACGAGAATAGAACATCAACTCCACAAAATATTTTAACATGACCCATAACATGTTGAATTTTCAATTTTTATGCATAATGATTTTAAAAGGAATCATCCCTTGTTCAAGTAGTTGTCAGAAATTTATCTATTATTGTTGCAGTGGCAGATTATTGAAAGTTTGTCGGGGGGGGGGGAGTTAGTCGGCGGGGGCGGTTAGTTAGAAGATTGACAATATACATCCATTTTATGAAAGTAAAATGGATCTTTTACATTAATTTCTTTTTTCTTGGGGGGGGGGCATCGCCCCCTACAACCCCCTTTAATTTGCCCTTGTATTGTTGGCATTAGCAAAATCGAAGAAGTCACAAAATTAATCCAGGCACAAAAGGTTTAATCACTACATGACCTAGGGGGCTGCATGTTTTTCTGATTTGGTTCGCAAGGAGTTCAAACGCGGAATTTATCTTTCGAATTCAATATTTGGATTAAGATTCCTTGCTTTTCTCGACATATCACTTGATTATAATATTCCTCTTCTAGAAGAAACGGTTCATGATAACGATCAAAAATACCTTTAAGTATTTCTCAGTCTGATCGTATGGGACGACTCTGCCCACCAGTCATTGCTGTCACCAATCCTCAGCTTCTATCTAATTCCAGGTGGTTGACAGCTGCCACTAAGATTCTCAGATAATACCTGTTCTCAGAGCCCTCACATGAATTGAAACAGATAGTTATATTTTTTTGAAGTGCTGTAGTCCAGTTTGGTTTGCTATCAAGAAAGTTCCTTCATAGATGGATCAAAGCATGTTTTCAGGGCAACACAATTATACAATTAATACAGCCGACAATCAGCTACAACTGACAAATCGAGTAATGCAGCATAATGTATTTTTTGCCCATCCTGAAAATGTTCTTATAGCAGTGGTATTTGATGAAAGGAAACATGTAAAGGACATTGGTTAAAGGCACATTCTAAAGGCACAAATTTCTTCCTTTGGAAAAAATGATATGTACTATCCTGCTTCCAGATATCAATTTTTCTGTACCAGACTGAAATGTGTACCATTTTCCTTGTCACACTCAAACCATACAGAGGTGAGATAAACTTGTTACAGAGTCAGCAAACAAGGTTAGTGTCCCGGAATCCAGGGTTGGCTTTATACGATCTACATTTCTGTCCAGAAATATTATTCCTAAATTTACCCCATTAGGCAGAATTTCGGTTAGTAACAATAAAACATCACAAGTAAATATTTCTGTGAAAAGAATCTTACTATCAGTTGGCAGTGTCTGAAGTGCAAGGGTGAAACTCAAAATACATGATTCCCAGTTTTCATAATAAATGTGGGGAGGACACTCACTCTGTCCCTCGTTCTGGTACATTGGGCCTTACCGTAGTATCAGTCTAAGTGTAATTTTAGGTGAAATAACTCAAAACCCATTCTCTCCCTTTCTATAACTTATAAATATCGTAATTATAATAAATTATTTCTTAGTTCTTGTATATGATATATTGACAATAAAATTTAATTATTAGAAAGAAGCATTTTTTCAAACGCGGAATTTATCTTTCGAATTCTTTAAAATATGGGAAAATGGTAAAGTTTCCGAAACTTTGGCCTCAATGCGCAAGGATCTAATATCGAAACAATTTTGAAACAATTTTTTCTCTCGTCTTCTATTTACCAAAGGCAACTTTTCCGCAATATTAGATTTTGATCAGAAAAACTTTATTTTTTTCAGCCCACCCTACTGTTTATTGAAGAGTAGTCTTGTTAAAAAGGGCCACTTTAATGGACAATCCCACTGATACCAAGAAGTTATCATTGGTTTTACATATTTAAATGTGCAACAACTTTTTTTTCTGATGGCATCTGGGAGCCCATGAAAATTCCTTTTTTTTAATTAAAACTTTTTTTAATTAACCTTTTTTTTTTTATTAAAATCCTTCCCAGAGTAAAATCGTTTTTACTTTATATTTTAAAAATTTGACCCACTTTAAACCCGGATACCAATTTTCAACACATGCAAACTAAGAATTAATGAGTTATGAGATTCCAAAATTTTCCTCCCGTGTTAAAATATATTTTCATACTTTAATTTAATCTCTCCTTTTTCTTTTATTATTGGATATTCAGAAGTTCATTTTTATCCTTACTATTAGAAATAAACAGCCTAACATAATTTACTATTACATTTTTAAGACTATGTTAATATGAGTTATGACATTAATAACACTGCTCTGCAAGAAAATCAACTTAAACACCCTTTTTGCTGATTCTTATATAAAATGACTGCTGATTCTGAATATGAACCCCCCATTTTCTCTCATCACCCACTGTTTTCTCGGGACAACCCCTCCCCATTTTTTCCACTGTTTGAAAATTCTATGGTTATGACATGGATTTGGAGAGCATTAAGGATTTTTTAACCATTAAATGTCTCCTGAGGGGCTAGATAGCTGAAAGGTCCTAAAAAAATTTCTGTGGCAAGAGGGAAGAACCAATTCCTTAATTAAAAAAAAAATAATAAGTTTTCCTAAATAGTCTAGCTATCAGGGCCTCTTTTTTATCTCACCCAAATACCACAAATAATAAAAATTTATCTATAGCAATAATTTGGGCTAAAAGAGGATGAGGGGAGAAGAGGTAACGAAGGCCTTGCAAGGTCTGAAGTCTTGGTACAAGATTGTCAATCTGAAAAACTCTTACACTTAGTGTTTTGCCGAATAAATTTCCTGTTTTGACACATTTTAGAGTACACTTGGGGAAAAGGATTATTTTAACACTTGAATTTAAATATACAAATATATTTTTAGTGATGTTAAAATCAAGAAAGGAATTTTCATGGGCTCCCAGATTAAAATTTTTTAACAATTCAATGTTTATGGAACACCTGAATTGCAAAGAAGATTGAGCATGGCAGTGTACAAAACCAAGCGATGCAACATATTGCTTAATATGCATTTCCTTCATTCACACCTGGACTTTTATCTTTTTTAATTTAAGTGTTAAAAAAAAAAAAAAAAAACCTTTTTCAGCAATTGAACTTTAAAACATGTAAGACAGAAGATATCCAGGCTGTAAAAGAATCATGATTTTTTTAACTCAAAATAATCTTTTTTTTTATTTAAATCCTTTTTTTTTTAATCAGATTTTTAAAAAAATAATTAGATCACATATTTTAAATAAGTTTAACTACTTTATATAAAGAGTATAAACAACTGGTATATATATATTAGTTGTTGATAGTAGAAATCTGAAAATAAAACATTGGTATGCAAATAAAATAATTTTGCCTTAAGCTGATGACTTTGGAAGTACAGCAAAATTGAATGATTGTATACTGACTTATTTTACAAATTGCTAACGAAGCTTTCAGAAATAAAACTTTACAGATATGTTATTTACATGCAATAACAATAATTGTTTTATGCACAACCTTTTTCAGCTTGTGGGCCTCCCTCAGAAATTTAAATGTATAGGGTATCAAGGGCCAATCTCCAATCAAGTAGTACATTCTTTTAAGTAATTTTGAAGGCTAATTGATAAATGTAATGAGAATTCCAAATATGTATTTATAGTTTTCATTGCAAATCAAGTTCTTGAAATTATAATGGCACACATAGGAAAAACAATTGGAAGATTCCAGAGTAGTGTGAGCATTTATACCATGTTGCAACAAGATTGATCATAATGCTCTTTTCGCACCTTCTCGTTACGTTCAATCTTCCATTCAGACAGCCCTTTTGTTTGACTGTTTTCCACAACAGCAGTGCCGTAAAAATAGGGAGGCATGGCGGGGCGAATGCCCGGGGCCCCCACAGGTAGGGGCCTCAAAATCCATATGGCTATTTTCCCAACTTCTTGGGGTTTTTTTTTTTTTTTTCCCCCTATAACTTTTCAGATTTGCGCATCTAACATTCTAAATGGATCACCTATCACTGTTTAAGCTGGAAAAAATATCTTATTGCTTATAAAACAGCTAACAGCTTACCAACAGATCCGCTGTATTAAAATATGTACAGATGATTTGTAACAGTTAAATTTATATGCCAGTATTTTTAGAGTCAAAGTTCTTTAAGTAATGACCTTGTGTTCCCTTTATTTGTATTCTAGAAAAACATGATCTGGGCCTCAGAAAGTCACTCTGAAGCAAACATACCTTTTGGGGGCCCCCTCTAATTTCTTAAAAGTATCCTATCACTAAGATAATTTCAAGCAAAAGGCCTGTTTTTTCTTTTCATTTTTTTTTTTTTTTTTTGGTAATTATTACTCACAAGCATTTTTATGCACTTATGAAAAGAATTTCCAGATGCATAATCAGTTGTGTACACCGACTTCCTGTAAGAGAAGGGGGTATGGAAGTAATGTTATGTCAAAAATGTTCAGACTTTATGTTTAAAATGCATGGACAAAGGGCAGGGGATGTTGAATCCCCTCACACACCATTTGTGTACCCCACTGCGCATAGCAAATATATAGAGTTGAAGTTTCCTTCCACATTTTTCTAGAGTAAGTGAATGCTTGAAAATTTCCTTTTCCCTTTAATGAGGATCTAAATTAGGAATGGAATGGCATGGCATACAAAACTCCAAATGCCAAATGGCATGAGCTGCTTTTTCTCGCATATCCTAAAACTCAAAATTAAACTTCTTAAATTGACACTATGTTCTTTAATTTTTCCCCTCTAAAATCCAATGGTCTGAGCGACTCTTGCAAAATATTTTAATATTTTCTGGTCGTCCATTTCTTTTACTTGTGTAATAGTCAGCGATTTGTACATTCTTTTACATTCATTATACAAATGATTCAATAATTATTCGTATAAACATTCAAACTAAAAATGAAAACAAATGCTACGTTTCAGCCGGAATGTGAAATCCATTAATTACTTCATTATATGAAATTAAAAATACCTTTTTTTTTCTGCAAATCAAGTGCTCGATTATTGGTTGCTTTTATTAGAAATAATACTACTTTTATCACGAACACATAAGAGCTATATTGATGATTTATTAATTTTGTTGTGTTGTGTTGTGTTAAGGTAAAGCTATGCAAGAGTTATCTGCTTAGAAGGAGTGCAATGAGCTGAGGTTCGCAGACATGCATTCATGTTATATCTGGAGAAAACCGTCCAAAACTCCGAACCTTAGATCGACAGCCGCACGGCAGGACAGAACCCTGGGCCTTCACACTTCAGCCATCTTACTATGTTGAATGTTGAGTGTTTTATCCTCTCGTCCATAATGGGGCCTAATTTATTAATTTTTTATCAAGTAATGTAATTTTGTAATTATTTAAGATGGGGAGATCATAAAGTTCCATGAGAAAAGGGACGAAGCATGAGGAAAAATAACTTTGTAAAGTTTTGGAATTCATCTACTTCTAGTCAGTGACTTATTTAAGACAAGTATTCATTTTTGCCCGATCTTTTTATAAAATGTCAAAAAACAAAGGTATTTAGTTCTCAAAGGAAAAAAAAAAAGAAAAGAAAAGAAGAATAGGGATTGGAAAGTACTTTTTAAAAAATAATTCACCCCGCACTGTGGGGATTGCTAAATGAGCATTTTTACTGTGTTCTGAATTCTTTTGTATTTTTGTATTGTTTTCATTCTAAAAAGATTTCAAAGCCTGAGATAAGTCCCTTTCCGCAAATGCAACGCCCTCTCCAAAATTATTCTTATCTTATGGGCACCCATACTGTGCGCCACTGCATAAAACCTACATTTAAGTATTGTGATTGTGATTCAGTATGAATTATAGCTAATATCTTTTAAATATTAAAACTTGTGTCCTAATTAAGAGAATTTTCATTACATTATATTTTAAAAGCGTTTTTTTCGTTAAAATTTTTTTTTTTATTTGGGAATACCTTATTCCCCCATACACGATATATATTTTGGTTACACACATAACCATCTTCAGTCGTTTCTGGATCTCTCACTAATGGCGGCTTCTTTTTATATCTTCTTCGTTCTTCTTCTTGAAAGTTCGATGCATGACGTCATCCCATGATTGGTCGATTGTATGAAGCGTATCGTTGATGCTGCCCTCTGTCGTCATTATTTCTAAGCTCTCACGAATGTAGGCATATATACTATTTTTAAAGTTGGCTATTTTTTTAATATTTTTAAAATCAATGGTAATGGGCTCTTTCAAAGCAAGACGGGCTAGAGCGGTACTTTGTTTCTGGAGGTTAATATCTTTAAAATGTTCGTTTTTTCGCTCTTTAATTTTCCTTTTTGTAACGCCGATGTAGCAATTTTCTTTATTAGTATCGTTTGACATAAAATTAATTTTATAGATCCCTGCGGTTTCGATGGGGTTGATTGGGTCTTTTTCCGATCTAATGTGCTGAAAGATTGTTTTATTAGGTTTAATTGGAATACGGAAGTTCTTTTTACTGGCGATATTAGAAAGTTTATTGGCTATCCCTCGGCTAAAGGGGATAGCGGTAGTAAAACGTGGTTTATCTTTTTGACGGTTGTCTATAATATTTAATTTACGTTGCCTAGCTTTGAAAACTTTGTCGAAAATTTCTCAAGGGTAGTGGGCGTCTTGACATTGTTTCTTTATGAAAGCAATTTCTTTTTGAAGGAGCAAACACCGAAAATATATATCATGTACGGGGGAATAAGGTATTCCCAAATAAAAAATTTTAACTAATTAATCTGCCGTATTAAATAATGTTTTATATGTTTTTATTGCGTTTTTTTCTTTTTTAAATTCTATTTATTTAATGATATTTCCACATGACTAGACTAAAGATTGTTATTTATCACATATAAGATAGATTGATAGAAAATCTGTTTAACGCTTTTCAAGGTAAAAATGTAAAACGATCCATCGCCGTAAAACTGTAAAACTGTCCATTAACAAACGTAAGGGAATTTTTGTCAAACGTAAAATTTATTGCCTTTTTTTCTACTTGAGGCACAAACACGTGCTGTCTGAAGGCTACTCAGACGATGTAATTAACAAGGTCTGAAAATTGTAGGCATCAAATGGATCGCATATGGTTCCAATAGATTTTCGACACTTCCGCCTATTTAAAACACTATTTAAAATGCCAAAGAGCTTCCTCTTATTTTGTTCCGAAGCAATCAGTCACTGTCCTAAGAACAGTATTGGTCCAAGTATCAGACCACCCCAAAACTTGTAGATAGTTTAGTACTAATAGGACAGACCACCCAAAATTGCTAGCGGCACTTCTCTGGCGGTGGGTGTTAAAGGGACATTCCGTTCAATTCATTAATTTAACTAAACGGTAGGACTGAATGTTTCTGGTGAACAGACTTTCTTTTCAGTCATAAACTGAGTTATATCTGCTTTCTTTGATCTTTTTTCTCATCTCTGCGAGGTGAACCTTTTAAAGGTAGCGGATTATTTTAACGCATGGAAAGTGCCTGCAGTCTAGAGGATCAGTTTATTCTAACGAACACAGTGACAGAGATTGTTTTGAAAGTGGGATATTGAGTGTTCTGTGTTTTTCGACTTCCTAAATTTTTAGTAAAATTTGGGAGTCAGTTTGATGTTTTTTAATTCTTCAACAGTTTATTTCATAGGATTAAATAATCGCAGAGCTTCTTTATACATAATTTAATATGAAAAGGACTTATGCAAGTGGGTCTCAAAAGCGTAAAAGAGCTGCTGAGCTGAAATTAGAGGCAACAAAATATGCGAAAAATTTGGCATGTTGGATTAGAGGTGGAGATTCTTCTGGTGTGAGATCTATTGCATCAGGTTCAAAGGAATATATTCCAAATGAAATACTCTTTAAGGAAAAAAAATTTAAGAGAATTCTCTTCAGATGAAATTTTAATACATTCGGAAAAAAAAATCCAGAGACAATATTAATTTAGCTGAATGCTCTGACTCGCTGCATAATGCAGAAAATTCAGCGTCTGGAAATACAACATCAGAAGATGAAAATATTTTGCAACATAATGTGGAATTCTTAAAAGGTTAGTTCATATTTTATATTTCACATAACATGCCACTGTATGTAAAATATAACAGAATATATAATTAATTGTATCCATAAATCATGTCTTAATTTTTCAATATTTCTACATTTTCTATCTGATACTTTTATTTTAAGTAATAGTAATGCGTTTATTTACTGTTATAATTTATTAAATTTTAAAGTTTCGAATAAACAAATATACATTGTGTTCAAATATGAAAATTTAACATTAAACTTTTTTATTAAGAAACATTCGTTAATATGTTGGATGCAATATAAAGTATAGGCTTTTAGTATTTTACAACCCGAAAAGTAAAAGCTGTTAGTTTAATTACTGCTTTTTTCTTATAATAATCATAAGACTACAACTTATAATAATCATAATATTAATTACGTAATACAGTAAAGCACCATTTATACGTTTCTCATTTATGTGGTGTCTGCACCTACACTCAAAAACCCAAACTCCATGTCTATGGACTTAACGGACTTAACGGTAAACCGTGAGGCAATGAAGACCACTTGGAAATGCGCGCTGTTTTGTGAGCTAACCGCGATGTGCGGTAATATGTAACTAGAATAAAAACCGTGTGTATTTATGTTTATATAAAGATGTGTGATTCGTAATATAATTGCCTCTTTTCTCGCTCCCTCATATACAAACACTCGGAACCTCGTACACCTGGCGACGAGGATGGGATAACGAAAGTAAGAACAATTTGGATATAGGGCAATGCCTGAAGACGGCTCAAGGTAAAAAGTTTTAGATTTGTTTATATCAGAAGTAATCAAATGGAGCAGAAATTCGAAGAAATATTAAAACAGAATCAGGAACTGATTCAGGCCTTGAAAGAGAGAGAAAATCATTCTGCGCAGAAAGTTTCTGTCCAGTTTGAGAAATTTAACGAAGAATATGAAAATTTTGATTGTTTCTTTGAAAGATTCGAAAGTTATTTAGATGTACAAAATGTACCTGTAGATAAGAGATCTAAGGTTTTTATTTCCTCTCTAAGCCCGAAGTTATATCAATTACTTAAGAATTTGCTGGCTCCTGACATTCCTTCTGATCAAAGCTTAGAAAAATTAAAAGATGTGTTAAAACAACATTTGACCCCGAAACCGTTGATTATTCCTTCCCGTCATAAGTTTTTGAACCGAAAACAAAACGAGGGGGAAAGTATAAGTAGTTATATCGCAGAGCTTAGATCGCTTGCAATTAATTGCGATTATGATACTAATATGTTGAATATTATGTTACGTGATGTTTTTGTAAGTGGATTACGCGATAAAACAATTCTGGATAGGCTATTTGAGGAGGATAATATTGATCTTGAAAAAACCTTACAAATAGCATTAGCTATGGAAAAAGCATTTAAGGGGGCAAATGATGTAATGGGCCGTGGAATAAATGCTGTGCACATAGGAAAAAAGCAAATGAACAGGAAATCAAGCTCAGTACAAAAGCAAAAGACAGATTTATTTTGTTCCCGGTGCACAGGGACAAATCATACTAAAGACAGATGTAGATTTATTTCAAGTAAATGTAATTTTTGTTCTCGAATTGGCCATATCCAGAAGGCCTGTTTTGCAGCAAAAAAGGCGGGTGCGAAGCCGGTTAAACAAAAACAGGTTAAAGAGGTTGTTGAAAACGAAACTCCAGTCCCGTTATTCGCTTTGAATTCAAGTGAAGGGACAATAAGCGAGGAAGAACCAAAACGACCGCCGATTATGATTAATTTGAAAATTGAGAATAAAAATTGCTCAATGGAATTAGATACGGGGGGAGCCGTCAGTGTAATGAGAATAAGGAATTTTAGGAAAATTTCTAATAAGAAAATTCAACCTACTGAAATAGTTTTTAAAATGTATAAAGGTGACTCACTGGTACCTATGGGGTATGTCACCGTAAGGGTTGAATATAAAAATCAGATTTTGAATTTAAACTTATATATAGTAAAAGAGAATTTGGACTCCATTCTCGGTCGCGCATGGCTTTATAAAATCAATTTGGATTGGCATGCTATTAAAGCTGTCAGGGCTACAAATAAGTTGAATTTAAATGAACTTTTGGGAAAATATAAAGAAATTTTTGATAATACTCTAGGTGAAATAAACAACTACGAAGTCAAATTAGAGCTTAAACCTGACGTTAAACCCATATTTTGCAGGGTTAGGTCGGTGCCATTTGCGTTAAAGTGTAGAGTTGAAACTGAAATTGACAGACTGGAATAGGAGGGTATTATAGAACGGGTCGAAAACTCGGAATGGGCAACGCCGGTAGTTCCTGCAGTAAAGTCAGACGGCAGTATACGGCTGTGTGCGGACTATTCGGTAACCTTGAGCCCGAATTTAATTGTGCCACAGCACCCCTTGCCAATATTAGAGAAAATATTTTCAAGTTTAAATGGGGGAAAACAATTCTCAAAATTAAACTTTAAACATGCTTACCTTCAAATGAAATTTAACCCCGAAAATCAAAGACTGTTGACAATAAACACGCATAAGGGATTATATGTTTGTAAGAGACTCATGTATGGGTTAAACGGGGCCCCTGCAATTTGGCAGCGTTACATAGATGGATTATTCCAGGGTATGGAAGGCGTTAAAGTGTTTATGGACGATGCTAGAATAACTGAAAGCGATGAGATGTTACATTTTAAAGCGTTAGAGGAGTTTTTTATAAAATTTAAGGAACATGGACTGAAACTTAATTGAAATAAAAGTCAGTTTTTCCAAAATGAAATAAATTTTCTAGGGCATAAAATTGACGCGAACGGACTCCATAAAACAGATGAGAAAGTTTCAGCAATTTTGAATGCTCGTGTACCAAAAGATGTACAGGAGGTAAAAAGTTTTTTGGGACTAGTGAATTTCTATGGGAAATTTTGTAAAGATTTAGCTACCATCGCACATCCTCTTAATAACCTGACAAAGAAAGACGTGAAATTTAAATGGTCGAAGGATTGTCAGGTAGCCTTTGAGCAAATTAAAAAGGAAATATGCTCGCCAAAGATATTAGTTCATTATGATCCAAAACTCCCTTTAACTTTAGCAAGTGATGCATCACCAGTTGGTATTGGATGCGTGTTATCTCATCTTTACCCAGATGGATCTGAACGGCCAATAGCTTTCGCATCAAAAACTTCAACCAAAACAGAGCAAAAATATTCACAAATCGATAAGGAGACTCTTTCAATAATCTGGGCAGTAAAAAAATTCTACTTGTACTTGAAAGGGAGAAGATTCACCTTAATAACTGACCATAAGCCTTTAGTAGCGATATTCGGATCAAAGCGGGGATTACCAGTGTTGGCAGCTACGCGACTTTTACATTACGCATTGATATTACAGTCTTTTAAATTTGATATCGTATTTCGAAGTACTAATGATCATGGAAACGCAGACTTCTTGTCCCGATTACCAAAGACCTCGGAAGAATTGGACGTAAAAGATGACATAACAATCTTTCAAATGACCCAAATTGAAACACTACCAGTCACTGCAAAGGAGTTGCATCAGGAAACATGTAAAGATGATGAACTGGGCCCACTTTTAGAAGCCTTGCGTACAGGCCAGAATCTGCAAGGGAGAGAAGCCCAATATACCATCGAAGACGGATGTATCATGAATGGACACAGAGTTTGCATTCCAAAGAAGTACCAAAAGAAAGTTTTAGAAGAACTTCACCAAGGACACTTGGGTATGGTAAAAATGAAAGCAATAGCCAGATCGTTTGTCTTTTGGAATAATATTGACAAAGATATCGAAGAAGCTGTTAGAAATTGTACCAATTGTGCCAGGCACAAGGCCGACCCAGCAAAAGCTAAAGTCCACTATTGGGAATATCCTAGTAAACCATGGGAATGCATTCACATCGACTTTGCTGGGCCTATATTTGAATATATGTTCCTAGTAATTGTTGATGCGCACTTCGAAGTGGCTAGAAGTATACCCGATGAAAGTGACTACAACTAAGAAAACAGTTGAGTGCCTCAGAGACTGTTTTGCAAGATTTGGACTGCCATTGGTTCTCGTTAGCGACAACGGGCCCCAATTCTCTTCACACGAATTCCAGATGTTTATGCAAAGCAATGGTATAAAGCACAAAACTAGCACACCATTTAAGCCTTCAAGCAATGGTCAGGCCGAGCGCTATGTCTACACTTTGAAGCAATCACTGAGAGCAATGCAACAATATGACGGTAACATCCAACAGAAATTGAGCACCTTCCTACTTCAATACAGAAAAGCACCGAATGCCACAACAAACTATAGCCCTGCTATGTTGTTCCTGAAGGGAGATATTCGAACTAGAATAGATTTGCTTTTGCCTGAACTACAATCGAGAATTCAGGATAGAATTTGGAAGGGTGTCTTTGAATTTAAAGACAGGAAATTTGATGCCGGTGACCCTGTTGCTGTGAGAGACTACAGAACAGCCAACTCTAAGTGGAAATTTGAGAGAGTCGTCAATAAGGATGGTGCTCTCCATTATACAGTCGACGTCAAGGGTACTATAGTGCGACGACACGTGGATCAGATACGCCCAGTGGGACACAACGTGGAAGAAAGGGGCTCATCACCCGATGCATATCGCGGATTTCCAACAACTACTACAGGGATCAAACAAGATACCTCCACCGATTCTGGAAGCCCTGGTTCTGAGATCCTGGCCAGAGAACCAGCTGTCCCATCTATGCCAGCAGCCTCATCGGTGGATGTGTCGAATATGAGTTCCCCAATGTCATCCCCACCTACTTCAACTCATTCAAGTGGTCCACCAGTACCTACAGATCAGAGTCCGGTACTTAGACATTCTACAAGAATACGAAGGCCTCCCAAGAGACTGGATCTATAAAGGGGGAGGAGATGTGGTGTCTGCACCTACACTCTAAAACCCAAACTCCATGTCAATGGACTTAACGGTAAACCGCGAGGCAATGAAGACCACTTGGAAATGTGCGCTGTTTTGTGAGCTGACCGCGATGTGCGGTAATATGTAACTAGAATGAAAACCGTGTGTATTTATGTTTATATAAAGATGTGTGATTTGTAATATAATTGCCTCTTTTCTCGCTCCCTCATATACAAACACTCGGAACCTCGTACAATTTATACGACTTTTACATTTATACGTCGTTTTCATGTATTCCCGTTTCATTCCTATTCAATTGCTTATAAAAATACTTCGTTTATACGACGCACGGTATCAGTTATACGTCGTTTTCCACCTTCCGAAAAATTCGGAAATTTTCTGTCTCTGCTATTATTTCCCCCTTCGGTTGATAAGTCAAATAAACGGTTTTGGAGGGTTGACAATCCGCATTCTTTGGCTGGTGGAAAACTAACACAGTGTTCATCCTAGGCGTTTTTCGAAGGGCGCTGTGCCCTGCCCGCCCTTTAAAGCAAAAAATCCCGCCCTACTTGCCCTTTCAAAAAAAATCGCCGCCCTTTTGCCACCCAAAAACAGCGCCCTGCCTGCCGCTCTTCTAGCCCCGATTTCATTCATGGCGCCATCCTCTCCCCTCTGTTTACATTTATTGTGTTGCGGCATCTCTTTCCTCTTTGCTGACATTAGTTAGCACCTTCACAGATTCTAGTGTTGAGTCTAGATTGATTTGACAGGGCGCAGCGCCCGGCGGCTCTTTTATCGTCTTTTTAGTGCCCAGCTGCCCAATTTCTCTTCTTTCTGCCCCCCTCCTTTTAAATTTTTATTATTCTTAGTAAACAATCACTACTTTTTTTTTTCCTACATACCATTTGCGCCCCATCACGAAAATACGTTAAATAAAACGGCCCCTTCACAGAAATATGATTGAGTACAATAACCCTATCATAAAAATAGGTTCAAATGAAAGTGGCCCTTTCACAGAAACAGTCTATGAAATCGGATCTTTCCCACAAGTGTAATTTATTAAAATGCCTTTTTCAAATATTCTCTTCTTTCAGATCAAAATACTGTTAATGCCTCTTTCATTGTCTGTTTTCATTTGCGCGAGCGAGTAACCCGAAAAGGCCCCTAGTGTGTTTTGTTTTTGCTGACTCAAGGGAGAAGCCCGATCGCAGGGCAGAACTACGTCTACGTGGGCATTTCAGTTAGGAGTTGGGGGAAGAAAATATGGTTGGGAAATTCAAAATTTTATAAAGTTGTCAAAATATTTCTGATTCCATTTGTCAATCCTCAAATATCGGTAGTTACGTTTGATAAATATGTAGTTGCGAGTTATCAAACAATCATTATTCCAGTGTTCGTCGCCAGCTGTTGCTCTTCTCAATGTTTTTAATAGTTTTGCACACTTACAAGTTCATTTTTTATTTCCTCCCCTAAACGATTTCCTCTTTTTAATCGGCTTTCTTAGTACATATTATTCTTAATGTATAACAGTTATTTACTAATCATATATAATTACAGATGATACAGAAAGTATGCCTTAGCAAAACAACGTTTTGCGATTCGAAAATTCTGCGGGATTTGTTTGTTATGGCAAGCCTAGACAAGGGATATCTCTTGTCTATGCTTGGCGGGGAGGGGGGCTTGGTCGGATGACTTTTTAAGGAGTTCTAACTTGTATTGACTTTACATCTGGATGGAAATGACCAAAACTCCAGACCGACAGTCGCGCGGCCGGGGCCTGAACGTGGGAACTTCAACACTTCAGCCGTCAACCATGTTCAGTGGCTTTATCCACTCAAATCGGTCTGAAAATCGAGCGATTTCCGAATACAGCAATTGAAACACATTATGCTTTTGCCAAATTAAGAGCATAATAATGATCTTTTGCTATTGCAGTGTAGCGCCAGGGTTATTGGCTCCCGGTGCGGTCCTTCAGTTTGCCGCCCCATTCTTTTTTAAGTTTCAGCATTCTGCCCCCCATTTCGGCCTTTTAGTTTTCCACCATATTATTTTTAGGTGTCCTGCCGGCCACCATCTTTGTTTTTACCTTGCCGCCCGGGCGGACCCCCCCCCCTTTATTACGCAACAGTTTTAATTGTACTAAAGTGGAGTAACTGCAGAATTTAGTAAATCAGACTATTGACAAGATTTGGTATTCTAACTATTCATATTATGTATCTTCCGATTTTTAAAAAGTTCTCAACATTTTAATGAATGAAGCAAATAAATAAATAAATATAAATAAATAAAAGCAATAGAAAGCTAGTTCTGGGAAAGAATGTCTTAAGAAAACAAATTGTGTCTTAAGTTATTCATAAAACTAACTGTCATCAATTTAAGCTTATTTTCAGTTTTTAAAAACTAAAAAACAAAAAATTCGAAATGATTCTGGAAGTTTTTTTAATATGTAATTTGTTTGAGTACTTTTGACAACAGGATGTTAATTATTTTTATTATTTTAAGCTGATTAAAAACATTTGATAGTTAAAATATTTAATACTTTTTTATTTTAAAAGTATTAAAGCAAGGTTGAAGAACGAAAATTTAGTGTTTTTAAAGAGAACTTTTTAAGTATGCTACAAAAAATTAAAAATAAAGCTATGAAAAAATTATTTAAATATAAACTTTATTTCACACATTTGGACAATTCTGTGAGTTAAAAAAAATATTTATTTTAACTGCTAAAAAACTTACATGTAGTAATTATTTTTATTTATTTTAAAGAATAGTGCTTTTTAAAAAACTTATATTCACTTTTCATGAATGAGCAAACATTAAATTAGAAGTGAAAGAGAAGAACAAATATATTTCAGTAATTTGATTTCATATGGTGTACATTCCAACCATTGGATGCAATACAAAATTTGCATGAATGTCATTTATTCTAGCAATCTTCTGTTTTCAGAATTCAATTTTCCCAATTTCTATAGTTATCAATTGATGGATGAGTTAAATTGTTTGATCCAATTTTAAATGTCTAATAGTAATAAGGGTAACTTTGAAAATCTATACTTGGTACTCATTCAATAATTATTGTGAACAAAAGAATTTAAATTCTGATTTATATTATTAAATTTTATTATTTTTATTATATGCTGAACACATCTATCCTAATCCACTTACACTGACAGTCCTTTTCTGTTTAAAAGTTTGTACCAATATAGGTAAAACATCCTATATGAATGTGATCCAGTAATTGTGGTGCAGTAGTGATAGTGTCATAAAATTGAAAAACATAAATTAGCAGTCCCTCTGCCTTCCCCTACTGCCTAACAAATCATGTCTGGCTAAAAATTTCTGAAACCTTCTTCAATAAATGTACTATTCTTATAAATAAACATGTAAGTTATGTAATTTCGAGGCAAAATAAAAAAAATTAAGCAGAAAATTCAAAATTACTTTATTAAAACTTCTTTTTTTTTTTTAAATCAAAAACTTCTAGTTATCTACAGATTTAATTCACATATTTATGTCATGCTTAGAGCAAAATATTATCAACAAATCCTTTTTCCTATTTCGCTTACACTTACTTCTACAGGATATTTTCTCCAAAAGACCAGGGGGAAAAACTAAGACAAATTGGAAAAAATCTATCTATGCATTGTAGTCAGAACACATATTACAACTCTACATGTTAAAGTTTCGGGGATCAGATAGTTTCAAACCAGTGTCTATATATGTTATCTATCTGTACATTCTCATGGAACCCCAATGTGCCTTTTTTAAGAACAGGGTGCCCTTTTTGAAATTTCCCCCCGTCAACCCTTTTTTTCTAGAGTCAACACTATTCTAATCACCTCCTCTTGTAAGTTAACCAATTTTTTATGCCTATATAGCTATATATGAAAAATTTTAAGTGCCAATTATTTTATATGTGGACTCCTTACTCCCCCCCCCTCTCAAAAAAAAAAAAAACTTTAGCTACGATAAATGCAGATTTAATATGAAAAAGCATTGCATTGTTGGCTGACCTTTTTTCTAAAAAAGTAAATGGCAATATTTAGGCTTAGTATGTACAGGCACGTATCCAGAAAACAGTTTGGAAGGGGGGGGGGGATCCAAATGGTAAAAAAGGTTGAATTTTTCACAAAAAGACTTTCATTTTCATTTTAGTAACAAAAATGAAAATTTCAGGGGGGGGGGTCCTGGACACCCCTAAATACGTTCTTGAGTATATATATTCATATAGTGCCTCTTTATATTCTGACGTGCCCTTGAAAGCTTAAATTGCCCTTTTTTAAGGACTAGCACCCTGCCCCTTTTTCATCCTAGGATGATCTCTGAACTAACAATGAGAGGACATTTAGGGGACAGCTCAAAAAACTGGTCTGTCCGGCTCTGAAATCATTGCTTATGAGTCACGTGGTTTAAGAAGATTTGGTAACAGATTCCTTCTCGGAGGAGGAGAAAAACCGAATTAGGTCCACACAATTGGCCCCTTAGCGCGCACTTGAGGCGATAAAATTTACTGAGGGGGAAGGGTGAGCCCGGGGTCCCCGGGAGAGGAGGTCCCCCAGAGCGGGGCTCACCCTCGCGGTGGCTCCGGTGAGCCCTGATGTCCACTAATTCTCACCAGTTAACAAATGGGGGTTTGTCGCCAAGGTTGGCAACTTTTTTTGGAATCCCTGTAACCTCCTCTTCCACATGTTGTAATTTCAGACCCCTGATAGAGGCATCATTTTTGAGTTTCAGTCCACGTTTTATCTGTATTTTTGTCCTGCTTATTTCTTTAAAACGTAAAATGTCTCGAAAATGTAAAGCACTCTCGCTGAAAAATAAAATTTTAAAGGAATTTGACCAGAGCCCAGGATTTACTAAAGTTGAATTAACAAAAAAAAAAAAAAAATGGATATCCCTGTTTCAACTTTAAAAACAATTGTGTATGATAGAAAAAAATTGAGGACAGGGCAGCTGCTTGTGGAAACTCCGCTTCTAAAAAATTGCGTGTACAACAAGGCAAATTTCCTGTAGTAGAGAACATTCTAATGAAGTTTTTTACACAATG
Organism: Cheiracanthium punctorium; assembly: GCA_038373885.1. Taxonomy (NCBI): domain Eukaryota; kingdom Metazoa; phylum Arthropoda; class Arachnida; order Araneae; family Cheiracanthiidae; genus Cheiracanthium; species Cheiracanthium punctorium. The sequence goes on from JAWZYV010012096.1 coordinate 323,659, forward strand.
TCGTGCGTCAAGCATTCCTGTGAGTGGACCCATGCTTATGGAAAAAGCAAGAGAAATTGCCTTGAAACTGAATGTAAGCGATACATGTTTCTCAACTGGATGGCTTCATAAGTTCAAAATGCGACATGGAATTTCAAGCCAAGTGATAAGCGGAGAGTCTAAGGATGTGCCAGCAGAAAAAGTTGATGAATGGCTTAAAAATTTGCCAAACAAAATTGATGGGTACAAGCAAAGGGACATTTACAATGTTGATGAAAGTGGCCTCTTTTATCCTCTCATGCCTACAAGAACTCTCGCTTTTAAAGGTGACAACTGCAATGGTGGAAAGAATTCTAAATATCGCCTCACAGTTTTACTATGTACAAATGCTGATGGTAGTGATAAGAGGACTCCTCTCGTCATAGGGAAATCACGAAAACCAAGATGTTTTAACAACGTTAAAACATTGCCACTGTGTTATGAAGCCAACACCAAAGCTTGGATGACTACTACAATTTTTACTGAGTGGCTCAAAAAAATGAAGAAGGAAATGAAAAAACAAAATTTTGCTCTTTATGGATCAGTGTACTGCCCATCCCCAGACACTCATTTTTTGGAAAATATAAAAGTGGTTTTCTTCCCAGCAAATTGTACGAGCAAACTGCAACCCCTAGACCTCGGAATTATAAAAAACTTCAAAGTGTACTACAGAAAGAGGTTAATTCAACATGCTCTCCAAAACATCACAACAGGAAATATCCCCGGAAAGATAAACGTACTTCAGGCAATAAATATGATTTCCCTAGCATGGAATCGCATCAAATCTGAAACAATCAAGAATTGTTTTATTAAAGGAGGGTTTCTAGACCCCAAATTAGATGAATGTAATAATAATGATGAAAATGATAGCGATGATGAAACTGATCATGAATGAAGAGGACTGGAATTGTTTGAGAGCAGAGATTACTTTCAAGGAGTATGTTAACTGTGATATTGATGTTATGACTTCGGAATTATGCACAGTTGATGATTTAATAAACGACAAATTATTGGTTGCTAATTTAAGTGACGATGAAGAAGAATGTGAAGAAGTGAGTCCACCTTCATTTAAAGACGCAATCGACTCCATTGAAAAGCTTAGAACTTACTTTTGTCATCAGAATACGAGTGAAAAAACTTTTCATGAACTGAATTCGATTTATAATGCTCTAATAGATACTCAAAAACAATCAGCACGTCAGACGACGATCAAAGATTATTTTTTTAATTTTTAATCTCATCATAACTGATTGATTAATTGAATTAATATTCAAGATGTAGTCTAATAAAGGTATGATTTGTTTCATTTTTTATAATAAATGTGTTACTATTTTAAAATTATTATTTTCAGAATCAAAATATTATGAAGATTTTTATTAATAGTACTTTAAAAATACATTGAAATTACTATATTTACATATAAATTTGCAATAGTAGCGTTACATCTGTATTAATCTAAGTTGTTTATTATTGTTTCATTCATACGTCTTTTCATTTATACGTCGTTTTACGTTAGTCCCTTGAAAGACGTATAAACGGTGCTTTACTGTACAACTAATATTAATAACTTATAAATATTTTAATACGAATGTACGAAAATAAAATGTATATTTACTTTTACATGCAATGTCATGGAAGATTAGAATGTTCTGAGGTTTATAGTTTAAGTAAACATTTTACTCTTAATATATTATTATTGGTAAATAAAGAATTTTAATATGAATGAAATTTGCAACAAATAAATATTGCTGTTATCCGATTACAATTTTTTAAAGACAAGTGTTTTATTTCTTTTGTGTTTTACTCTTTTCTTAGCTGAGTAAATGAATGACCAATTCAGTAGTATAATCTTGCTAAAATTTAGGACGAAGAGATAAGCGTTTGGTGTTGCTGCTGTAATTTTTAGTAATTTAAATTATATTAAAAGAATAATTTTCAGACTAATAGAATATTACTAGTGTTTTCTGTTTGTTTTTTTCTTCATTAGGTTTTAGTAAATGTATTTAACCATTATAATTCTTATTTTCCCCAATGGCATACCCAGGTAAAGTAGTGCTCATGGCAGGCAACAAAATTGCACTTTTTTTTTTCTTAGTAAGAACGACACCGATCTCTTCGTTTGTATATGACCATTCTTTGTTCCATAGTTTGTGTTGTGGCCATTGATTAAGCAAATGAAAAAACTATCAAAAAGTTTGGTGACAATAAATAGTGTCTTATTAACTTTAACCTGTCCGCTCCCCTCGTTAAAAAGAGGCGACGGTAGCGATTCTCTCTTCTGTTCTCATCGTTGCTTCCAGACCTGAATGTTTCAATGTTCTTGTATCAAGGAAGCGTTTGCATTGAGCTACATCATAGGCATTCAAGTACCCATACGGGAAGCAACGATGGGTACAGAAGAGAGAATAGCTGTTGTCACGTCCTTGCAACGATGAGATCGTACTTGTTAAACGCTTTTTTTTATTGCGTCAAGCTAGCAGTAGAAATCTGCACCCCTTTTTCAAGTGCCATAAATGACACACGCCTTTCTTGCTATAGCTTAGAGGTACGCCACTGACTTCTATTTAGTGGTGTATGTTGCCTGTTGTAAATTGTATTATTAAAGTGAATTTTTCAAAAGTAGAAAATTTATTAATTTAAATTAGAGGTCGATTTTTAATTTTTTTAAAAATAAATACTTATATAATATATCATATGTGTTATTAACTGAAAGTGTTTAATTCTGTCTTTGCGTACATACAAATGCATGTACGTGCTAACCTATATTCGTTTTTAAAATATAAGATTAAAAGGGCCCCCATATTCACTCTCGCCCCTGGGCCTCCTAAACCCAAGTTACAGCACTGCACAACAGTTGGGCGATATGTATGTTTAACATCTGCAACTTTCCCCAGTTAGTACGGGAAAAGTTGGGCATTTCGTTTGACTCATTCAACTTTTTTTGTGACAGACCAATCACAGACAAGCCAATTGAGAGGCTGCAGAGATTCATTCATTTTAAGATGGCAGCGTGCATTCCTCTTGAAGGGAACACAGAAATGGAATCTTAATTTATATCTGAAATTGAAAAAAGGCCTAATTTGTGGCAGGGTTGGGTTTCTTCCGGATGAAACTGATTTCTTCCAGGACAGTGGAAGAAACTGGAAAAAAACAGAAGAAACTGGAAGAAACCAACCAAAAACAAGAGAGATGCCCAAATTAAAAATATGTTAATTATATAAAGCAATTAATTATATTTAATATACTTATATGAAATCTAAAATGAAAAAAGTTTATACCAAAAAAAAAATATTTTTTAAAGTTATTTTTTAAAAATAAATTTCAGATTCAAGAAGTATTTACAAGTGACTGTTTTTATAATATTAGAGGTACATGCATGTTGTGTATGTGTGTGTGAGTGGGGGGTCATTGTTCATGTCATTTTCAGAAAGAAAAAAATGCTTCCATTTTTTTAATATAAAAATGCATTATTTTAAGTGTTTTACTGTCAAACACATTAAAATTTGTAATTATTTATTCTAACATGCGTGCCTCAATGCTCATTTAAATTTGTTTGTTATTATGTTGCACTGTAGTAAGTAAAATGAGGATTTCAATGAAATTGTTTAAAGCAGAAATTGTAAATTATTTCCAAATTAGTTCCTTTAATTAAATGGATATAAATGAAAAGCAGTCTTATTTTAAAAAGTTACCTTCCATAATCAGTTAACGATCCACCAGTACTATTTAATACAGAAATTTATTTAACAAAAATTATGCTGGTAAACTTAAAATTACTAACTTTTATTTGACTTTGAGGGATTATATTTTTTTCTCTCACTTACCCAATAATTGAAAAGCTTTAGTCAAATGAGTAAACTTTTGCTTAAAAAAGTGACGTAATAATTAATTTAGAATATAGAATTAAATGTTTATATATCAAATTGCATTAAGGTTTTCCATAAGAATTTTTTTGAGCATTTATTGTATCTTCCCAAGTTGCAATTCATATGGTGAATTCTTTAAGAATAACAGTTTCTTCCACTTCCACTGGCTGGAAGAAACCTATTTCTTCTAGCCGGTTTTTTCTACTTCAGAAGAAACTTCCCAACAATGGTGTGTGGTAGCAAAAAACACAATGTACACGTTTAAAACAACAATAACACATTACACAGCATGTACAAATTAGCTTAAAAGCACCAATGAGTGATTTCATGCCAAAAATATTTCTGTGTTAGTTTCAACTCTTGATTCAACTACTGAAACTAAATAGTAACCCTTTTTAAAGTCAAACCAATTGGGGGAATAAGCCGAACTAAATAGTTGTCTTGAAAATCTAACATAACAAAAAGGTGTGATATGGGCATAACTAAACAAAAAAAAATTTTTTTTTTAAATAGTACATTAGATTGTTTAACAAAGAAAAACTTTTCACCTAGCTCATTTTTTTGTGTAGTTATGACCAATTGAATTTATTGTGGACATGACAAATGCTCACAATACTGTGGAATAGCCCGACTCTCAAATAAAAGTTCTTAAAAATATGATGGCTACTTATTGATAAAAGTCAATTAAATTAAAACTGAACATTTTCTGGGGCAATGTTTATGACAACTGAAAGCAAACCTGAAATAATTAATTTTCACAATAAATTCCTTTTCTAAAAATTGAATTGATGGATTCAGATATGTGCTTTTCACCATGCAACTGGGTTGGAGGGTGAATGGAACAAGTGTCATGAGCTAATAAGGACCCTTAGGCCACAGGTTGTGCATACCTGATTTAAATCGTTGACACCCTGAGATATACTGTGTAAAACATGAAGAGTAGGAGTCATTCACAGTGGCAACATAATATAATGAATCTTCCAACTTTGTTGTGAAGGCTTTGAAACCTCATTTGTTCATGTTTACGCAAAATTGTTCCTGTATAGTTTTTTTGCTCAAGGTGTTAGAATGATAAAAAAGGGCGGGCTCAAAGCTGCATTATGCAGAAAATAAATGAAAAAAATTAAAGAGGGACATCCACCCAAATCACCTCCTTTTGCTACAAATGTTCTTGAAACAAGAACTATGCAAATTTTCATGGAAGAGAAATATGCAAAGATTAGATTAAGCATAAGAAATATGCAAATTTTCAGGATGGAGAAATAATGGGTTTTTAAGAAATTAATTTTTAAATGGGTATAATTTTCAAAATAAATACATATTTGTTATTTCAAAATTAATTTCTTAAAATCCATTATTCTCCTCCATCCTAAAACTTCTCTTAACTCTTCTAAAACTCTTAATAACACATTAAAAATTAACATATAGATTTTTTAAAATCAAAAGTTGATATTTTTTAAAAATTTAATTAAAAAAAATTTCAGTAAAAAATTAAGTTTATAAAGTATATTGTGTTGTATATTGTATTAAAGTCTGTAAAAAAAGCTTCAAAATGCTACATTAATGAGCACTCTAACACTATTCATTACGAACTACAAATGATTTTGTGGATGGCAAAGTGCCAATTTTGGCAGTTTTCTCATTTTTTAAAAAACTTTCTGAGCCAATTTTTCATATAATCCATAGCTACAAACGATAAACCAAAAATTATTGAAATCTGAAAAGTCAAGGTCCAGATCCTTTGTTGTTTTGACGTGGAATGACCAAGATGTGTTATGATGAAAAATACTGAAGTGAAACCTGTGTATAATATTGTTACAATAAACCTGCCTATAACAATATTTTCTTTGATGAAGAAGAAACTTCTATAAACTCAATGTAATTTGAACCTGTCTACAGCGATATTCATTATTTATATGCACCAGTCTATAACAATAATTTTAACTCTTACAAAAAGTTTTGTCATATGTATATTCAGATTTTTCATATTTTTTTTTTTTTTAAACACTATCTATAGTCCAGAATGTGCTATAGTAAAAGATAGCGGATTGGGAGTTAAACATTTTTAGCCATATAGTGCCTTGTTCCTCATTTAATTTTTGATAGGTTATAACTTTTGTGATGATGTCGGGTAAAATTTGGTGCTTAAAAAAAAAGTCACTTTTTTTGTAATGCTAATGAAATAAAATGTGTACATTATACTATGCTATTGAGCTTGACTATGAACACCAAATAGTTGATTACAAAAGAAAAAAAGGTTGCTATGTGTTCATACAAATAACAAGCAAGCTAATTTTTAACCTGCGGAAAATATTACAATTTTTGATAGAGAAATAATTTGTTTAATAAAGAAAAAAAGAAAACTATACACATCAATTTGAAAAAATATTTTTAGCCAATAATGATAATATTTAAAACTATACTATTATATGGTATACCCTTATAGTTTCATATATAATATTTTTTTCATGCAACAGTTTCATTCATTTTTACAGAATTCGCATCAAACAATCAAATGTACAAATAACTTTCTAATTGAAATTATGTCAAGTTGAAACATATGGTTACATGTTCAAGATAAATGTTTTCATTTTAAGATGTGCAATTTTTTTTTTTTTTTTTTTTTTTTTCACTTCAGTGAGTCCTCTTTGTTTATAACTATTCCTTACTCACAGGGTTCTCATTTCAGCAAAATCATCAGAGAAATTTTGCAAAAGGATCATTCAGCAGCATTTGGATTCACTAGCTTGAAAAAAAAAATTAAATAAAAAATTAAGTGCAATACATCATTTTAAAGCTTGAAATCTCTTCCATTAAATTTACAACAACAACAACAAAAAAAAAATTTAACTAAACAAAAATTAGAGCATTTTGTTTGCAGTCATACAGAAATGGGACATTAATTTTTTAACTATTACTCAAAAAAGATTATTTTATTTCTAAATTCCTTCATTTCATAAAATCTTTTCAATAGTAGTATTATCTATATAAATAAAGCAATGTGTAAACTGTCCGTTTGTCTGTGTCTCACGTAGCTCCGAAAGAGGGTGATAGTAGACCTACCAAATTTTGTACGGAAATTCTCCAAGACGGGTCTTGACACACCTCGAAACGATTTTTTCGAAATTCGAATTAGAAAATGTTTTATTTTATGTTTTGTCCGATTTTTAGTAATTTTTCTTGCGTAATACATAATAACGCCGGTAATTGCACTCACAAGAAAACGATATTTACATCATCGTACAGAGGAGAAAATTTTCTTTTAAAAACTGTTTCTTCAGACTGTAACATAATTTGCAGATTTTTGGGAATTTTTCAAATAAAATTAAATTTGATGCTGACTTTCGTAAAATATTTTTAAAACTGCTGCATCTTGAATTCTATCTGTCATAACTTTTTTATATTTCGGCAAAAGACGGAGCACATAATTCGCCCACTTTTAAAAGAAGAACGGAGAAAAAATATAAATTAGGAGAATTTTTACGAATTTTTAAGTAAAGAAGGATTTTCATTTCATTAGCAGCTGCTTACAAATTTCGGTTTGATATCTTGTGGTTTGGTTGTCCTGGATACAGTAACAATGATTAAAATTGCCAGTTGAAAAAAATAAATGAAATTACTTTAAAATAACTATGTTTTTCATGTGAAATGTGCATCATTTTGGTGTCACGAGTTTAAAACCCCTTTCGAAACTGAATCAGAAAACTGATTCACAAGTAAAACATACACAACGCATGAAATAATTCCATATTTTATTTTATGTTGCCAGAAAAAGAATTGAATGCTGTTTTTTCACCAATGAATTATCCAGCATTATTTTCAATTGAGATTTTAAACAGGACACGTTTTCGAATCACAAGAAATATTTTGCGGTGCTAAACTAAACAGGGCCTGACTAAGCCAACAGGGACACCAGGCATTGATGAATTTGGGGGCCTCCATCTATGAAATTTGTTTTATTTTTCATAAAATTTTGTTATAAAAAAGAATATTTCAGATAAGCATTTCAAATTGGGGGCCATTTCGAGCCTGGGACACTGAAAACACGCGATTTGCCCGTGAGATAATAGGGCCCTGGTGCTAAATGCGTCAATCTGACAAGAATTATGCATACAAATGTATGGAGAGCTGTTTTAGTGCCAACCATAAAGGGAAATGATTATCGTTTATACTAATGCGTAAATTATAAAAGTCACCAAAGAATAAAAGACTACATTCGTGGCAAATATCTAAGCCGTTTCTTTAAATTAAACATTAACGATTGAAAAACTAAAATATATTGTATTGGTATCAGTAAAAGATAGTACAAGTAATAGTAGATATGCTAGGGCAATATTGATCAAAGCACAATATACCGCATTAATAAATATTTCGTGAAACTAAGTGTTCTATTCCTTTTTCAACAACCATCTTACATCACAGCTAACTAAACATTAAGTAATTCTATGTCGCGTTAATATATGCCGCAGTAGTTTCAACAGAAAAGACTAACAGAACTTTCTTTTTCTTAGAGATTCTGTTTTGTCACAAGTAGTTATGATAACATTTTGGGAAAATGTTCTCTTCTTCCCTTGCGAAGAGCGGGTTCACAACTATTTAACTATAAAATAAAACGGTTCTCCACATCATGTAGTATCTAAGGTGGTATAACTTAAATCTAAAAAAGAGTATGACGTAGAAATGAGATATTTTGAAAGTTAGGAATTTTCACTGCAAACCGTCACGCTTTTCTTTTTCTGATCGCGAGTGACACTGACATAGTTTTTGTGTCATAATATTAACAATGGTCTCAGGTCAGTACTTATACTAACTTTACGAATAACTAATGAGTAACTTTATGCCAAGTGTCAAATCATTTTGCTTATTTTTAGATTCCAAATCACTGGAATCAATTCGAATTATAGATGTAAGAAAAAGTTTCGTTCCCTACCATGCGGAGAACGGGTACGCAGCTATACACTATATTCGATGGAAAGCCTTATTTTGAAACCATTACCAACTTATATCATTTTTGCTATGTTTGAAATATATGAATGTCTAGTTTGAAATAAAAATAAAATAATATTTTACCACAAACTTTTAATGATTAATTTCTTTTTGTCCTATACGAAACAATTTTGAGCTTATTTTTAATTTTTTAATAATAATAATGATAACAACTGAATAATTTTTTCTCTCCTCTTTGACTAGTGAACTAGCTTCCTAAATTATTCAATTCAAATATTATAGCTTTTCATTTAGAAGTTGGGCATGGCAAACAAAAATGTGTTACGTACAGGACAAAATGCAAAATTTTGATTCAAAACATAGCAAATATTTAAATTTTAGACAATTACAACTTTTCTGCGCAATTGGCGGCACTAAGTCACCACCCGCGGGAGATATATAACAAAGCCCGCGCGCAGGAACTAGAAGGCTGTGTGACGTAGTCATATCTAGGCCTTCTTCACCCTTCCCCTAAGGAAGGAGAGCATTTTTGAAAATCGGTCGTTCTACCGGTATGTTTCACCACGTCCTTTACGTTCTACAAGTTGCTCTCGTTTGAAATCACACGTGTTTTGAATTTTATTTATTATGTTTTGTTTGTTTCATATTCTGAGGTATCACGAGCTAATTTTTTACTTGTTAGTATGTGTTAAATATTTCTTCTAAGATGTCATTCAAGTGTCATGTTCCAAATTGCCGAGGGGATTATAAAAATGGACCTCGTGTTGCTGTGTTTGAATTTCCTAAGGACCCTGAACTAAAAAATAAATGGATAAGAAGCATTCCAAGATGCAATTTCCAACCGTCAGATACATCTAAGGTAAGCAATAATCCTTTTCTTTATAAGAAAAATAAATTAAACCGTACTGTTGCATGTATTTTTGAACATAGTTAGATCAAATCCAAATAAATGCAAGATTTTTTTCAAATTATTTAACAACAACGCTTCGTAGAAAATTTATGAGAAATGATTTCAGATTAATCAAGTTTTGGAAAGATATATTCAGTTCAATAATAAATTTTTAAAAATTCAGGTATTTTAAACCGTTATCGTTTCTAGAGTTAATATAAATGTTTTAAAATGTTTCTTTTAATAATTGCTTTCCATTTTCTGAGGGGGTACACATGCTAGATCAAGTAAGATGTAGCAATGCATGATTTAAAAATAAATAAATATTTAAGCAATAATGTAGAAAGCTACAGTACAGAATTAAATTTGTCTTGAGTTAAAAAAAAAAAAAAAAAGTACACCTCAGGTAGGTACGTACACCTCAGAAGTATTTAAATACAAATCAATAATTTGACAGTTTTCTTAATCTAATGTATAGTTTATTGTAGTGTTATTTATTTATTTATTCATTATTATTTTACAGCTCTGTGAAACATATTTCAAGGTTGAAGATGTCGTTAAAGAAGTATCTCAATATGATAAAAATACTAGGAAACTCATTACTGCTCCACTGGATCGTCCCAGGCTAAAAAATGGTGCTTTCCCTGTTTTGTTTCCCAACTGTCCATCTTATTTATCGAGCAAAGACGCACACATAAGAGAAGACCCTGATAGTAAAAAATTGTCGACTTGAAAGCATGCATCTCCAAAAAACCATTGATGAAAGTATTGCCTTGAAAGAACAAAGAGAAAGCGAATTGTCCGTCAATACACTTCAGAATTTCTAGAGTGTTCAAAAAAACTCAAAAGATGATATATGGACGAAAATTATTCAAAAAAGAGTGTGTTATATTTGCCATTTTAAAAGTCTTGTCTGGTCCTGCAATCGTTTCATCTGTGATAGTGAACAAAGATTTAAAAGTATCAGCATATTTCAAAGGACTTGAACTTACCACAGAAAACTCTAAAATTAATCTGCCATGCAATGAGCAAAGGTTTGACCAATTTGAAATAATATTAGACTATGTACAATCTATAGAAAAGGATGAAGTAAATAAGAGAAGTACTGTTTTAAATTCTGTCTGTTGATATTTAGACGACCTTCTTAACATTCAAGAAGAGGATGTATGTATGCTGAAGTTTGTAAAAGAACAGTTAAATCTTTTTAAGCTGCATAAAAACCATTATAGATATTCTTCTGAAAGCTTGTATCAGCAACCTATGAATCAGAATTTCTCAGGGTAAGTAATCAGCTCGCAGCTGTTATTTTTATCACATTGTGTCAATTAAACTCGGAATTATCCCATTTAGACATTTATGAGTTTGCCATATAATTGAAAATGCTAAAAAAAAAGATTATAAAAATGTCTACTAATGCTCTCATAAAAAAACTGTTTAAAAAGAAATGATATTGCTAAGCAACAGCATAATAAGCGAAAATTGTCTACCTTTAACTGAAATTAGATTTCTTTATTCATTTTAATCCTAATTCAAAATTTATTATGATTTCTATATTTATCTTTGGTTGAAAACTGTTTTGTGTGGATAGAAAAATTTAGGCCTTTAGAAGATTAAGGAACAAATAAAATATCACAAAAAAATAAAACTAATATTAGTCTCAAAAAATTGAAATTTTAACTCAATTTAAAATGATTGCTTCTACTTTGAATATATAAAGGAGAAAAAAACAGTCAAAAGAAAGTAAAAAAAGGGAAAGAAATTGATAGCTTTTATCGTGATTCTCCTTAAAAACTTAATTTTCAATCAAATTTTAGAACTTATTTATTGAAGTACTTTGTTATTACTTAATAAATTACATGAGTGTGTTTCTTAATTCAGTAATGCCTTAATTGGTAAAAATATGTTTAAAATGAAAATTTTTAATAGATATGTACTTTATATTGTATACATTTTTAAAAGGCGAAACATCTCTTCTGAATTATTGGGATGAAGTTGTTCGTGACAAATGTTTTAAATGTATTTTATATTTTTCTTATATATTTATTCTTCGTTATTTAATGAAACATTTGTGAAAAATTATTTTATTATAATTTTGGAAATTTTATGTATGGGTTTATTGTTTGTAAGAGTGCAAAATACAACTTTTGGCAAGGCATTATGAATACGTTTTAAAATAAATCCAAATGATTTTCAATTTAAATAGCTATACACTCTACATTTTTTTAAACATATAATTTGTATTTATTGATTAAAGCATGCCTTTTTTATATGTAAGGTAAATTAAATCTTGATATTTTTGGATAAATGCTTAAGATACGTGATTTATAAGCAATCTGCTTTCTTATTGCAGCATTTTTGCATTTGATTGTTAAAAAACTAAATATGTATCTAACAATTGTGCTTCATTTCTTGGATAGAATTTTAAATCAAAAGATTAAAGTTGTCTTAAAATTTATATATTCCTTTTATAAATTAATTACTAAATCAGAAAATTCAATTAATTTGGCATATTTATTAAAAATAATCTTGTATAGAAAAGTATTAAAAAATACTCATATAATCTTGTGAACTGCAGTTATTCTTGCTCAGTTTGATTGTGCTTTTTAAATCTAGTACAAAAATTTAATTTATATCATCGGATCAACTACCTTTACTTAAATTTCACTTTGTTTCACTTTAATTCCGATTGCAATTTCATAATTATAATTTCTATACTTGTTATTAGGTGGAAACTTTTTCGTTGACAGAAAATTGAAAAAATATGTATAATCCATACTAACCGTAAAAACGAGACAAATTTTAGTTAAAAATCAACTGAAACTTTAATTATAAAATAATATGAACTGTTTGTTTAGTCTGAATTTTGTAAATCAGGGAAAAAAAGTTGTAATATAAACGTAGAAAAAAATAGGTAATGTTTATGGTGATAAGCTGAAAAACTTTAAAAGAATTCAGTATTAGTTTTATGTGAAATTCTAAAACTTATTCATAGACGGACTTCTGATGAAAGGGGGTATTATAACTGATTTCATAAATACTTTTCTCTTATTATATGATCTCTTGCATGAATGTGCTTTTTAAATCTAGTAATACCTTTATTAATTACATTTGTGATCGATTACAATTTATATACTCATCTTTTTAAAAATTTTCCTCAGTTCTACTATAAAATAAAATATTCCATACAATATTCTTGGAAAAAAAATGCCTATGGAAAAGCTTTGATAACTATTTATGATCTCGATTTAAAAATGTTGTATTTATGTTGTACTAGTAAATAATATAAATTATTTAAGCTCTTAATATTATATGCTTCACTTTTTTTTGTAAGCCTTTAAAGCAATTGCATAGTAAGAAATGTATTCTGAAAGTAATGGTCATTAAACACGTTTATTTTAATTGACATTATGAATGTACTAATTCTGGCTTAATAAATAATAAATATGATTTGTGTTGTTTCTACTTTCTTTGAAAATGTCTCAATTTAAAAATTCATATTTACGTTTTAAGGGGGGGGGGGGGTTAAAAAGAAGACATTTAAAAGATTAGAATGAATTTATATGTCACATTGGAAAAAAATCTTTTAATATTAATAACAATTAATTGCACGTAGTACTGTGAATTTTGCTTTAAATCCTGTATTTAACTCACTTGGAGTTAGAATACAAAAGTTAGTTATTTTGAACAAAATAAGTATAAGAAAAATACTTATTAAAATAAATACTTCTCTATAACACTATTTTTAACTTTATATCTAAAACTATCTCTCAAATCGGGCATTACAGGAACAAAAACAGTTTAAAGAGCAAGCCAAAAAAGTACAAGCGTTTATTCTACTACTCAGTGAAGGCCTAGTACTTGCGACGTCACAAACCTGCGCGCAGGCTTTGTTATACATCTCCCGTGGGTGGTGACTAAGTACAAATACATATGGATACAAGTAAACACATAGCTATCATTGGAGAATTCATATCTTGCTTGAAATATTGAAACATCATTTTAAGTAATCAGTTGATTTTCATTGGGAAAAAAAAGATAAAACTATGATCATTTACTGTGTAACCAAGGACGTATTTAGGGGAGGGGGCGGTCCAGGGGGTCCAGACCCCCCCCCCCCCCCGAATTTTCATTTTTTTTACTAAAATGATAATGATAGTCTTTTTGTGAAAAATTCACCCCCCCCCCAATTGTTTTTCTGGATATGTGCCTTTGTATAATAGCATTTAAATATAATATTTAACTAAACCAATATTTGAATTCTAAATTAATAAAAAATAGGGATGCACCGAATATTCGGTATACTGCCTATTCGGCAGACAAACCGAATATTTGATTCGGCCGAGTACTCAAATATTCAGCAACCGAATAGTAAACAAATTAAAGTATTCACCAATTGGTAAACAAATACATATTTTTTATATCATGAATGAAAGATATAATATAGTACCATAGTACTAAACTAATTCAAGTTGTTACTTACTAATATCACATGTGAATACGCATTTTAGAAACCCTTAGAAAGTCCTCCTACCAAAGAACCTTCCCCCACCCCCTATCCTTGGCAGATCGCCCTAGCGTAGTGTTGCCACAATTACACAAAAAATTAATATCACAATGAAATTAGTTTTAATGTAAGAGAAAACACTCAGATGTTAAATTTAAATTTCGTTGCTTTTTAATTTTTCTTAAGATCTTATGACACATTACATTAACCTTGCTATTACTATCCCTTTTAAATTTGAAACAGTAATCAGGGGGGAAAAAACAACATTAAGTGTTCATAAATATGTAAAGTCAATTAACTGCTAATTTTTTAAATAAAATATGCAGGGAAAAAGAATTACCAGCATTTCCAGGCTTTTACCAGGCTTAATAAGTTTAATAAATTTTAACCAAGTATTCGGTATTTGTTATTCGGCAATATATGGTATTCAGTGCCCTAATAAAAAAATTTTATTCAAGAAGAAGCACTATGGCCCCTACTATTACAGAAAGAGTGAGAAAACATTTAGCTGAAAAGAAAAATAAGACACCAACCTCGATGGCTGATAAAGTCAACTATGCATAAAAAAGAGTTAGATCAGCATAGAAAGTAGGAAACTGGGGGGAGGGGGGGGTAAAATCGGAGAAGAAAAGAAATTGAAAGGTGAAAGAAAGCCCCCAACAGGCTGACAGTTTGGGCCTTAGGAAGGATTTTGCTTTTATTAAGAAAATTTAATGATTTTATGCCCTGTACAAGAGCTTACCTCAGACACATGCACCGAGTTACTGAAAAAAATCAAACTGGGTGTCAATAAAAAATCTGAGTATATATTCGATAATTATTTGCAGCCAATAGTTGTGTAGGACATTGATGATAAATATCTTTATCCATCTTTTATAAAACCTTTATGCAAAAATATGTTTTCCTGTCCACACATCAAAAAAAGAAAGGATAAAATCCTAAAAAAGAAAAAAAAAAAGATTGACCAAGCTTGAAAAAACATGAAGTCCAATTGATAGCTAGGCACATTTTCCGGTACCAATGAAGGAAGTGCAAAAAATTGAAGCCATTATAAATGTTGTGTGACTCGTATAAAACATATATTTTAATATTTAATGTTTATAATTTTTCCAAATGGAGAGCTATGTTTGAAAAAATCTTAATTTATACAATAGCAATTAAACTTTTAAGAAATCTAATTATTTTTAATTATATAATTAAACTTAAGTTTGAATACATTAATAGAGCTAATAAATTCATTAAATTAACATCTGTGTTAATTTCAGTTCACAATTCCTTAAAGTAGAGTCAATTAAAATCATATCAACTTTTTAATTAACTTTTTTAAAAAGGCAGCGTAGTACAAATTGCACTTCATTAAATACACTTTCATTTTTTAAAATGCATGTAAATTTTATAGAAAAAATAACAAATTTCCTGTCATTACTAGGTTCAGTGAACAGAAAAATGTCTTGACAAATCTTGCTTAAATGAAAAGAGAACAAGCATTAAGCAAGCAAAACAAATAATTACTTATGAATTTTATACCGTAAGTACTCGAAAAAAATAACGATTCCTTATGAGTAATAGAACGATTTTGACAGTCGTAATTCCAAAGAAAATACATTCAAAGCTTACAGAAAAAAAAAATAATAATAACTTTCCAAAATATTAAATAGATTTATGTAAAACTACGCCCGATTGTGAAAAATATTAGGTGAAACCAAATTTAAAGAAAAAAAAAAACTAAATTACCCCCATATATCACACGAAATAATGAAATATTGACGTTCATTTAAAAAAAAAAAACTCTTTAAATGTAAACAAATCTTAAAAAGTACTCACTGTTTTATACTGAGAACAAAGATCTTCCACATTTTCACTGGTTAATATAAAACTTCGACGGTACTGACCGGCCATTCTTTCTGCAAGCACTTACTCACTTCTCTAACTTCTGACTACACTTTAAATATACAGTTGAAATATACATTGAAAATATACAGTTTTTTAATAGTCACGTGACTACGACCAACGCTGAGTTGTAGAATCGCACAAGTTCTAGATGATATCGGAAAGTTTCAAAATGCTTTCATTAACTACTCATAAGCATTTTTAAGGCATTTCGCAACCAAGCATTAAGATATTTGAAAAACGAATGGCTTAATCAACTTATTTTTCACAAAGAGTTAGGTGAATTGAAAGCTAAAAGATTGGAAATTCAAGCAATGAAATACGTCGTCTAACGGCCAAAACTGCAACTGCTCGGAAAACGGCATACTGTTTTTAATAAAATTAAAGTATTCACTAGGGTGTCCCAAGATGCAATGGAAATTTTTTTTTTTTTCGAAATCGTATTCGATTTCGCATACCCTCTATTTTTTTTCTATTTGATCTCAGTAACATAAATACAAAGTATTATTGCAATACGATAACAGTAACCCGTGCCGACTTTATGTCAAAGTTGAACGTAAAATCTTGTATGGAGAATACTATGTAAAGATTGTGAAATGCATGTGTCTTTGGTACGTAAGACACCATTTTAGTCAAAGCAAATATTTATATTATAGCAAAAGAAGCATATTATAGTAAAAGAAACATGATACATACTTTCCCTAGTAGCAATGACTGCTTGTTTTCTGCTCGGTCGTTCATCGACTCATCGTTAACTCATCGACTCGTCGAATTCAGTCATCGGCAAGTGCACTTTTGTTTATCTGCAATAGATGTATTTTTATTCATGGATAGAAGTGATCTAGACGAGCAGTTTCGCCGATGGGAAACCGAAAAACAATATCTTATCCGAAACTGCAGCTCTATAGTCAACGGGCCTTGCAGGTGTCCCCAGTGGTTTACACTTTACCCAAATTCCTATAAATATTTGCGTAATTTAGATGTGCCTTTGCATAATTTAAGGGAAATTTTGAACAATTCTTGAATTAATCGCATAATTTACTTCAAATTTCTTGTATTGGGGTTGGGAGGGGGCAGGGGGTGGTATCCCCCCCTTGCCCCCTCCCACAAAATTTAAATTTGAAAAGAAATATTTACAAAAAAATGTAAGTATTTATTATATAAAAATCGTTTGTAATATTTAAATAACTAAAAAAAAGTGTGTTTAAAAAAAAGAAAAGAAAATCTATTTGAGCGTCAGCTGCATTATAAGAAAAACGGAAACTTCATTACAATGAGCAACTCTTTTGAAACCTCTTTAATGTAAACAGCAAGAAGAGAAATCATTTAATTTTTAAAAGTTATCCAAGAAATATGAAAGTTAAAATCACACTAAAATTCCTATACAATTGGCAATATTGTTTTTTAATTATTAATTATGAATGTTGTTGCTACTTACATACATTGGTAAAAAGTGAAATTAATTTCTTACCAATCGAATAATTTGACTATTATTAATAATAGCTGAACAACACTTTGTCAAAATTTCACCCAAGTCCCAATCTGAGACTAAAATAACCGGTACTTCACACTTTGCCTTACACATGGCAAGATTCGATGGTCTAGGGGCAGCGCGCTTATCTCGTAATCAGTATGCTCATAGTTCGGGCCCGGTGGAGGAAGAATTTTTTTTTTTTTTTTCCAGAAAAACGGAAATTTAGCATACAAAATACGAAAACATAATAAACAGAACGGACATTTTTTGAAAATTTTGCTGCCAGTCGTTTATTTTTTATTAACAAATATATTTTAAACAGTTTATCGGTTTCTTTTCCTTATTTCATCGGAGTCGTCGGGAAACGATGATCGGCTTTATGGCTCCCCGAGCGGACATTTTGTACCAGTTGCCGATGAAATTTCCCCTTTTTTGGATGAAAAGCCGTGATCGGCCATTGCTCCTTCTCCTCGGATTTAACTCACCCGCCTCTCATCGACCGATGGGTTATTGCTACTAGGGTTCGTTTCAACGTTTGTTTTTTACAATCAGGATAGATTTTCGTGTGTTCTTATACACAACCTAGCAAAAATTGTCTTTGTTCCTCCTAAACCGTTATTAAGCCATAAAAGTCCTGCATCATTTTTACCGCTCTTTCAGCTGTATCGTTCACTGCTCTAAGCATTGATATTGTTTTTTTTTTTTAGCATCTAGAAACGTAGTGTTATTATTCCATGAAGAGGGACTCTCATTGAGAAAACTGTCATCAATTTTGAGTCTAGGAAATAATGGCGAACAACGATTTTATATTTTCGAATACAGGCAGATATAAAATCATCGAAGCTTTTTTCTGTGAAAAATAAATTAAAATAACAGGTATCAATTGCGTGATATATATAAATAACTAAATAAAAACTACACAATCAATATATCAGACTCACCATACAATGGAACACGAAGTTTGTCCTTCGATGGAATGTATTTCTTCTCATGGGCCGAGAAATTTTCTCTATGTAGATTTGCCACCATTTTAAATTTTGTTTTTTCGTCCACATCATCATCAAAAAGTGTTAATATTGCTATTTCATCAGTCAAATACTATAAATGCTGGAGAAATTTTAGTAAAGCAGCTTTCGAGATATTTCATCCACATTTTCGTAAGATTCCAAAGATTTCAAAAAGCACAAACCTTTGTAGGGTGCTTTAACTGCCAAAATGCATTGAAGCCATGGTTTAACGTACATTGTCACGATAAACAAGCAGACGTCCAACAATGCTTCCCTATCCTTTGTGTTTAATTTTATCTGAGAACTAAATAACGATAGTTTTAGGGAGTAAATCGCTCGTGCCATCCATCGAGCTTGGTGCATGGCACCGGACAGAGCCTTATTATCGCATGGGCAAATCGGGACTTTGCCCAGGGCCCCCGATTCAAAAGGCCCCCCAATATCAAATGTTGTTCTGAAATATTCTTTTTTATATAAAAATTTTATGAAAAATAAAAAAAATTTCATAGATGGGGGGCCCCCAATTAATCAATGCCCGGGGTCCCAGTTGGTCATAATCAGGCTCTGGCACCGGAGGTATGACTTTTTTTTTCTGCATCTCCAGCTAAAAATACGATAGAAAGTTCAATCAAGTCCCGATAGTCTTCTCTGGCCATATCAGTTTTAAGTTCAGCCCGGTAAAACAAGCAAATTTTCAAGCTCGGATACAGTTAGGAACGATTCCACTGTATCTCTATAGCATTGCATTTTAGCGGTATCGATGTTCTTCCAATTCTCTTTGAGCTTTTTGTAGAAAAGGGATATCGGGGCTTGTTTTCACTTGTTTAATTTTCACTTCGAATACAGCCTCAGTTTGTATACATGATGACTGAGAGCGAAAAAAAGCATTTTTCTATCAAATTTTTGCTCTAGAAGCGCGCAAGCGCCATTAAAACGACCTGTATTCGAAGCTGTATTATCACAACAGAGAATTTGGACTTTTTCTTCGAGATTCCAATCTAAGACCGCCTGCCAAATAGCCTAAGTCTGTTCTTTGCCTGTAGAATTTTCCAGTTTTGGCACAGCAATGTGTGTTTTTTGAGTCTATATGAAATAACTATGGGCAAGCGTTCTTCTTTAAATTTTAAAGCACTCAAAGCAAGTAAGAGTTTGCCGTCCCAATGTAAGGTCACTACGTACAGTACTTCGTATTGGAAATCAATTTTTATGTTTTCTGCGCGTTCCTTCCGTTTTTATGTTTTCTGAGCGTTCCTCCCGTTTTTCTGTTCGGATCTTTTGAATTGAAGACTTACTTATTGAAAATTCGTCAATGTTAAGTCCAAGTGCATCAATAGTAGCTTCAGGAATAAACACGCAGAATCTCGTATACTTAACTGATACCTGTCTAATGCAGCAACTAACTTTGGAGTAATGAAATCTTTCTTCATTACAGATTTACTTGTCCCAGGTTCTGAGCTTTCGACTGGTGTTGGGAAATCTTCTAAATCCATATTTTCATTAGAATTCGAAGAGGAATCTTCTTGCTATGATGTCGAAGATAATTCGCCGATTGTATTCTATGACAATTCGAAGTCGTGCCCTTTCCTCTTTTTTGGCCAGTTTTTTGTCCACTCTTCCTAAATGACCGGGCCGGCCCGGCTTTCTTTGACGCTGCAAGATGCCCATCTTCCTCTGTTTTCATTAATTTAAGTGCATCAGCATGTGTAATATCGAACAAATTGTCTAAATTACTTAAAAATTCTTGTTGTCGCCGCTTGAATACGCCTTGTGATTTCTTTGGATTTATTCGTAAGTCTCTCCAAACTTCATTCATATTTACAAGCTTCCTTACACAATTCGGCAACGATTTTGTAGGTATGCGTGTCTTTTTCCAAAAGATAGTACATTCGCGAATAGCGAGATTTGCACTTTCATTAACAGTTAAATTCACTTCTCGAATATTGTAAAACAAAATCGAGAGAACTTGCCCATTCGACGGAAGTTTTGTACCCTTTATTTTATGCTTTATGTTCCCTAATAAAAAAATATCCTTTTTCTAGAACTACGTAATTCCACTGCCATGCTCTGTTCGCTGATTAAAAACTATACAAACATTTATTAACAAAGTAGATTAGAATAAGCACATTGATACGTAGACGTACGCTGTCCTCTGTAAACTAATACCGATAGGTTTCAAGAATAGCCTGTTGTCACTATCGAAGCATTCCAAAACCTGTCTTTTTCCGTTTTGTTTTATTTTTACCATTTGTAGGTGGACGGCGCACTGCTACAGATACGCGTCTTCAGCGTTCGTTTGTTTAAGTATACACATGTACTGACTAACGCGTTCGGATGCACGTCGGCACGGATTGCCGTTGTTAAAATTACATGAAACTTTGTTTACAATTGTTTTGACATAAAAGGAAAAAAATAAGAGGGTATGCGAAAAAAAATAACGACTTTCATTTTTTTTTGGGACACCTTAGTATTCACTTTAGGAAATTAGGGGTGGCGCCAGCGAGGGGACCGTAAGGGCTACACACACCCCGTCGGGGATTTTTTAGAAACTATTTTGTTTTAGAGAGGTGAAGGAAATTTTGTACCCAGATACCAGATAAGATTTAATGAAAATGGCCTGACTAAACTATGATTTTCCCTCCCATTTTGCGGAGAATTTTACACTACTTTCAAACAGAAGTGGGTGATTATCAGCAGTTGGAAATCGGTTGATTGTGTTTCAAAGGAATCAGCAAACGAGATCACATTTCCAGGGTGAGCAGGGAATTCAAAGTGCCCGCCCCCGATTAACTATCAATTACTTTCGTAAATGAGCTTATTAACTACAATTTCGGAAGGGAGGATCACCGGATTGCCCTGTTAACCAACGAAAGATAAGTGATGATCAGTGGCGCACCCAGGATTTTAGTTTAGGGGGGCTGGGCTACAATTACTGCTGAACTCGGCAGGCGCGTAGTGAGGAAAATTTTTCGGGGGGGGGGGATATCCGTCTGGAAAATTTTTCGGAGGGGGGATATGAACTTATATGTGTATAAATAGACGGAATTTCATCACTAATCCAAAAATTTCGGGGGGGGGTATATCTCGATATCCCCCCCTGGCTACGCCCCTGGAACTCGGTTATAATGACCTCAATTAAAGTTATAACTCTCTTATAACGTCAAAATATTCTGTGCCAGTCGACAGTGCCGATCCTAGCGGGGGGCAAGATGGTGCACCGCACGTGGGCGGCCAAACTTAAGGGGCGGCGAAATAATTAGAACTATTGAACTTTTAATTCAGACGGAATTTATGTCTGTAAGTGAAAATTTTAAATTTCCTACAAGTGAAACTGGTAGAGGATTTCGTTATTCGTATTTTTACAAGTCATTGAAAAATGGTGAATAAGTTAGACGAACTTGGCTTTTATATTCTGTTATTAGATACCGCATTTCGCTTTTCATGCAAATTATTTGGAGGGTCCGAAGGAGAAAATATTCAGCTTATTAGTGTTGGTTATAGGGATTGGCAACATTGCTCTGACTATTTTTCTAGGCACGAGAATAGAGTAAAACATGTGAAATGTGTTAAGACTTTTTGGGAGCTCAAAACACGGCTAAGCAACAACAGCACAATAGATAGAGAACAACAAAACTTCTTTTCTTTGGAAAAGAAACGATGGAGAGCAATTATCGAACGAATGATTGCTTTTGTGCAATATTTGGCGAGCCATAACTTAGCTTTTAGAGGTAGTAGTTCAAACCTATATGGGGGAAAAAAATGGAAACTTTTTAAAAGCGGTGGAAATGATTACCAAATTCGATCCTGTTTTACTTGAACATATAAATAACGTCCAAAAATCTAAGGATAAAAATATCCGATAATGGCGGATACGATAATGTCGTCAACATGCGCAGAAAGACTATTAGACATTATTCCTATAGGGCATTTTTTGTACCATGCGCGGCACATCGTCTGAACTTAGTACTAATTAACGACGCTGCTGAATCAAGTGGAGAGATTGCAATTTTTTTTATGTTATTCAAGAATTATACAACTACTACTAGCTGCGTGCCCGTTCTCCGCACGGTAGGGAACGAAACTTTTTCTTATATGTATAATTCGAATTGATTCCAGTGATTTGGAATCTTAAAATAAGCAAAATGATTTGACTCTTGGCGTAAAGTTACTCATTAGTTATTCGTAAAGTTAGTATAAGTACTGACCTGAGACCACTGTTAATATTATGACGCAAAAAACTATGTCGGTGTCATTCGCGATCAGAAAAGAAAAGCGTGACGGTTTGCATCGAAAATTCCTGATTTTCAAAATGTCTCATTTCTGCATCATACTCTTTTTTAGATTTAAGTTAGCCTATTAATAACTTAGATACTACTTGCTGTGGAGAACCGTTTTATTTTATAATTAAATAGTTGTGTATCCGCTCTTCGCAAGGCAAGAAGAGAACATTTTCCTAAAATGCGATCATAACTACTTGTGACAAAACAGAATCTCCAAGAAAAAAGAAAGTTATGTTACAGTCTTTTCTGTTGAAACTACCGCGGGATATAAGAACGCGATGTAGAATTACTTAATGTTTTGTTAGCTGTGATGTAATACGGCTGCTGAAAAATGAATAGAAGACTTAGTTTCACAAAATATTTATTAATGCGCTATATTGTGGTTTGATCAAAATTACCTTATCATATCTACTTACTATTAATTATACTATATTTTACTGATACCAATACAATATACTGTCGTTTTGCAACCGTTAATGCTTAATTTAATGAAACGGTTTAGATATTTGCCACGAATGAAGGCTTTTACTCTTTGGTGATTCTTTGCAATTTACGAATTAGCATAAACGATAATCATTTCAGTTTATGGTTGCCTCTAAATCAGCTCTCCATAAATTTTTACGCATAGTTCTTGTCAGATTGGTGTATTTAGCACCAGGGCCCTATTATCGCACGGGCAAATCGGGACTTTGCCCAGGGGCCTCCGGCTCGAAATGGCCCCCAATTTCAAATGTTGTTCTTTTTTTACAAAAAAATTTATGAAAAATAAAACGAATTTCATACATGGGGGGGGCAAAATTCACCAATGCCCGGGGCCCCCTTTTGGTCATAATCAGGCCCTGTTTAATACCGCAATATATTTCCTGCTATTCGAAAACGTGACCTGTTTAAAATCTCAATCGAAAATAATGCTGGATAATTCACTGGGGAAAAAACAGCATTCAATTATTTATCTGGCAACGTAAAGTAAAATATAGAATTATTTCATGCGTGGCGTATGTTTTACTTGTGAGTCCGTTATTCTGATTGAGTTTCGAAAGAGGTTTTAAACTTATGACATCAAAATCACGCACTTTTCACATGCGAAAACTCAGTTATTTTAAAGTAATATTTTTTTTTTTCAGCTGGCAATTTTAATAATTGCTACTGTCTCCAAGACAACCAAAACGCAAGATATCATACCGAAAATTTTAAGCTGTTGCTATTGAAATGAAAATAATTCTTTACTTAAAAATTCGTAAAAAATCTCCTAATATATATTTTCCTCTGGTTTTTCTTTTAAAAGAGGGCTAAATGTATGCTCCGTCATTTGACAAAATATAAAAAAGTTATGACGGATAGAATTCAAGATGCAGCAATTTAAAAAATATTTTATGAAAGTCAGCGTCAAATTTAATTTTATTTGAAAAATTCCCAAAAATCTGAAAATTATGTTACAGTCCGAACAAACAATTTTTAAAAGAAAATTTTCTCCTCTATCCGATGATGTAAATTTCGTTTTCTTGCGAGTGTAATTACCAGCGTTATTATGTATTAAGCGAGAAAAATCGCTAAAAATCGGACGAAACATAAAATAAAACATTTTCTAATTCGAATTTCGAAAAAATCGCTCCGAGGCGTGTTAGGATCTGTCCTAGTGAAGCCGTATGCAAAATTCGGTGGGTCTGCGACCAACCGTCTCGGCGCAATGCGATCGAGAGGCGCGCGCAAGAAGATCGGTGGTCACAAACTTACCAACATTCTTACATACATAGCTACATACAATGTTTACTCTCAGACTTTATTATATAAGATTTTTCAGCTTCGATATACAGATAGGATATTTTAACCCATTCGTGCCTGGATATTTTGGCGACTTTCTTCGATTTTTGCTAACACCAGCAGTAATTGATATATTTCTGATGTCAACTTTCTGAACAAGGGATGATTTCATTTAAAAGCATTACGTATAAAAATTGAAATGTCAACATCCTACTTGGCCATATTAAAATATTTTGTGGAATTGAGGTTCAATACTCGCGAATAAAGGCTAGGAAAAATAAATAACGTTTTCGACTGATAGCGAAAATGCCGTCCCAAAAAAGGGACGCTAGGCATAAATGGGTTAAAGAATACAAACTTTTCTTGCCTCACCATGGCACAGTGGTTATATCACTTGAAATGATAGACGGGTGAAGTGTGAAGGTCCCGGGTTCGGGTCCCATCGCACGTCTGTCGACCTAACCGTTCGGAGTTTTCCGTGGTTTTCTCCGAAACTTGGTGAAAATACGGGTTAGGACACCTTAAAAAGACCCCCACGGAGGGCGCCCCACCCTTCGGCCTAGAGCCCACGCGTAGCTAATCGGCCGTAATCCCACAAACAAACTTTTCTTTAAAGCCGCTAAGTGATACTCGCTGGGAGAGTCGAATACTTGCATTACGACCATTGCAAACAGATCTTTAAAATATCTTCGTTGCGCTGAATCAACTTTCACATGAAGCAAAAGATCGTGTAGCAAAGCTAAAAGCTAAATCTTTAACGGAAACAATTTGTTCATTTAAATTTATATGTTCAGTAATGATTTGGCACGATTTGCTAGAAAGAATAAATATTATTTCAAAAATGTTGCAGCAATCGAACATAGATTTAGCAGAATGTGTCGAAACATTAAGAAATTTAGAAACATATTTAATTTCGAAAAGAAATGACGAAAGTTTTGCCACATTTATCAATGGATCCAGGAAATTAATGTATCCAGGAAATTAACCAATCCAGGAAATTAATGTAGAGCCCGAATTTCCTGAAATTCGTGAAAGAAAAAGCCTCGTATGTTGTTTCACAACGAATCACATGATGAAGATGTTACAGACTCTGAAAAAAGGTTTAAGATTAATTTTTATTTTCAAATTTTGGATATTTCCATCAATTCAGTAGGTGAACGTTTCGATTTGTCGGAAAGCTGTTTCTCAATATTCAGTTTCTTATTAACGTTTAACTCTGAAGATAGTGATAATTTGAAAAAATGTTGTATGATTTGGACATTAACTTCAAATAAATAAAGATGGAAAAATAGAAAGGGACTTAGACGGTATGGAATTGCACAGTGAACTATTATATTTTCGAGATCTATTTCCAAATATTTGCCGGTTAAAGCCATTAGAAATTTTGAATCATATATTAAGTCAAGATTTAACATCATATTTTCCCAATTTATCTCTAGCACTCAGACTATTTTTGACTATACCAATCAGTGTTACTTCAGGTGAAAGAAGCTTTTCAACTTTAAATTTGATAAAAAAAATTACTTAAGATCTACAATCTCACAAGAAAGGCTTACGAATTTGGCTATTATTTCAATTGAACGTGACATCTGTGAGGCTAGCGTTGCCTGGCGTCCGGATAAAGCCGGACATAGTTAGGCTTTTTGATTGCGTGTCCGGCCAAACTTAACGGTGTCCGGCTTTTGTTAGGCTTTTTACTGGTGACTTTGGCTGATTAGTAATAAAGTACTTGAACTGATTTGGCATTTGATGTTATTTATATTTCATTAGAATTTAACAAGATTCATGGTAATAATCAAAAAAGCTTGATTTTACATACAATTTTTTTTGTTGTACCTATTAATACCAAGACAAAATCCTCAATATTGTAGGCTGTCCGGCCAAACTGGCTGGTCTGTCCGGCTATTTGGTTTGGAGACCTGGCAACCCTATGTGAGGCGCTAGACATTTTGAGTGTTATAAATGAATTTGCCTGTAAGAAAGTTCGGAAAATATTGTTATAATTTTTTGAAAGATCAGAAGTATTTATTGTAGTTGTAGATTGTATTTTTCTGAAAATAAAATACGAACTTTAACTTGATTTTCATCCATTCCATACTTTTTACACTTCCATTCACTTTTTAAAAAGTGTTTGATAGTAAATTATTTAAACATTTTGTTGGTTTGTAAGAAAAGGGGCGGCCAATTTTAATTTGCACGTGGGCGGCCAAAGGTCTAGGATCGGCACTGCCAGTCGACTTGCCCGTAAAACACAACTCCACGAGCAATGTAACTCATTTTAGAATCAAATAATTATATGATCTTTTCAGTGATGTTGTAACCAAGTTTAACCGTGTTTCATGCTCTAACTGTAAGTTTTTATTTAAAAACTAACATCTTTTTTTGGTAAAAAGTATTTTAGAAATAATTTGAAGACAATTTTTAAAAAGAAAACCTTTAACTCATTAGTGACAATTTTCAATACTTTTCACTTCTAATTTCCCGCCTTTAGGGGGGCTTCAGCCCCCATAGCCCCCTCCGTGGGTGCGCCTATGGTGATGATCATCCTGATTAGGTCATTAGCCGCTTCAGTGGCGGGTCTACAGTAGAATTGCGCCTAACCTGCAGCATTACCAAAGATAGAATGAAGTGTGAATCCGCGAAAATATATAGTTCGCATATTTTTTGCGTATTTTAAGACAACAAATTTTAATTTTTTTGTCAAAAATCCTTCAAATGATTCTCACTTTTACAAGCTACTACTTGTATGAGCAGTTAGTATAGAAAAATTTGCAAATTTCAGGAGATAACAATAAACCGCTCGTACATTCCCATTCAACGAATTCCACCAATTAGAACTTTCACACTCTTGGCGGAAAATTCAGTCTTGACCGTTGGTTTTCGCAGTGACCTGGTAACCCCCCTTTCCTCTAAAGTGCTCCCACCACCCACCGCGCAATTCCAGATTCTTATATTTTTTCCTGTCTCCGAGCTGAGCACGGATTTCTTAAGGCCGCTTTCCACATCGAGAGACTGTCGCTTGTCGCCAGCAGTAGGGTGCCAGTAGCAGAACCAATTATCACTTGTAAGTAATAAATTTTTCGCACCGCAGAGAAAGAGGGAGATACTCCGGACAATAGGTAATTGGGGACCGTGGATAATATTGCGGTTTTCACACTTGTGGTTTCACACCCAATCTACTGTTCGGTAGAGAACAGCTCATGTGTCGCCCCGTCAAGACCCGGCCAAATATCCCCATTCAAATACATTGTAGCCGCGACACTCGCTGAGTGTGGGCAATGGTCTTTATTGTCGTCGTTTTTCTCGTTTACTTTATTTTCGTAATGGCTTCCTATGCCGATTCGTTTTCTTTCACTTTCCAGCCTCATAAAGCTGGAAAACCCTTAAGAGGCATTGCTAAGGTTATTGTCTTAAATGTGTACACTAAACTCAGAGAGCAACATCAGTCAAAATCAGAAAATGAAATTGTTCGACTCTGTTCTGAATTAACTGGTGTTTCGTCGGTTAGTATTTACGGAATGAAAACAGAAATAAGGAACAGCGGAAGTATATCTACTTCCGGAAAAAGCGGCCTTTAAAAGGGGATACACAACGAAGGATTCAAATTTATGATGACTTCACAAAAACGGCAATTCGTAGAAAAGTGCATTCTTTTTTCTTCAGAAATGAGATACCCGCAGCCTAAAAAGTAATGGCCGCTATAAACGAAGATGAAGATCTCCCAAATGTCTGAATCACATGCGTCAGGAGCTTGATGAAAGATTTGGGATTTGAATATAAAAAGAGATGCCGTTCTTCGATGCTGATAGAACGTGATGATATTGTGGCAGTACGAGATCACCTCCGCGCACACAACACCCGGCAATTGAAGGCCGGTCGAATAGGTACCTTTTGGCCGAGCCGAATTGTGCCTCATTCTACCATCCATAAGTCCCTGGGTTCCAACCCAGCTCTCGCCGCACGCTCTCCCTTCATTAGCGACCCGGACAACGAACACGCGTTCTCCTTCTCGCCTACAGCGACAGATGGCGCCAGCACCGCCCTCTTCCATCTCTCGCTCGGCTCTTCCAAAGTCCGCAACGAGCGGCAGCAACCTCAAAAAGTCCGCAACGAGCGGTAGCAACCTCACAAAGTCCGCAACGAGCGGCAGCAACCTCACAAAGTCCACAACGAGTGGCAGCATTCCATAACGCTTGGAATATCGTTCGTCAGCCTCCGACTGACTCTCTAAGGGGGGGAGTAGTGTGGAGGTACGAGATCACCTCCGCGCACACAACACCCGGCAATTGAAGGCCGGTCGAATAGGTACCTTTTGGCCGAACCGGATTGCGCCTCATTCTACCATCCATAAGTCCCTGGGTTCAAACCCAGCTCTCGCCGCACGCTCTCCCTCCAATATATAATATATAGCAATGGCGTCATCAGTATTTGAGAACAATGCTTCGTTACCGTTCCGAAGGCCGAAAAAAGTGTGCGCGTGTAATCTTTACGCGCGATTGAAGTAAAACTGCTTTGACGTTCACGACACATATCACTGAAATGATTAAACTTTAACTTAAAATAAATATCATATTATAATTTAAATATATTTATTATTCATGTACTTTACAAAGATTATATAAATGTTATATTCATATTATTCATTGGAAATAGGTACTTGAATGTCATCATAATTTTTTATGTATGAAATTATAGGTTTGTGGTAACTATAATGTGAAACATAAATTTTACACTCTAAATTTGCTAATTTTCTTGAAAATACAGCATCTATCGTTGTACCGGAACGCGTTGCGATTGAAGTCGAGAAGTATTCATAGTTAGATCAAAGTTTTCTTTTAAAAAATCACGGCTGAGATTCTTGATAGCGAAAATTAACTTTAAAATCTCCAGTAAGAATCATCGGTAATCCATGTTGTGATTATACAATTAGTTTTGTTTACCACTTAAATATTTCTCAATAGTAACGAGAGATGGCGCTGCCTGACCGTAGCAGGCTCATAGGAAAATTATCTTCATCTAGAAAATATTCATAGTTTATGTTTTGGCAGCACCGGAAATTTTAACACCTAGATATTGGCAACAACTTACCTCCCAGGACGACCTCCAAGTCAGTCAGTCACTGAACCGCGCGCTAGCTATTTGTATGTTTGTATGAAAATGCTAAAATAAATTGTTAAGTTTTAATCTAACTGCATCTTCTTTCCTTCCTTTACGATGAATTATCACAAAAAATGGTAACCCGGACTTAGCAGCATTAAATCAAATCCTTCTGAAGCTTATTTTAGAAATATTTTTATTTTCGCGTATATCTTCAATACGTGGCTGCGAGCATGATGGAGATCGGAGCTGTCAAGATCCCGGTGTACAACTTTGCTGACCCATCACTGTGGTTTTTAATGTGTGAGTCAACTTTTGAGCTGGGCACTCCAAAGCCAGTGACAGAAAGTCGCACCAAATTTAATTACATTATTTCTCATCTGCCTGCCGAAGCTGCCTCTATCGTCAGAGACGTCATCCTGAATCCCGATGCGACGGGCCCCTACACCCACGTGAAGACTGAATTAATCAAGCATTGCGGCGAATCCAGTCACCAAGAGATAAAAAAACTTCTCGGTGGCGAGCAGCTAGGAGACCGACGCCCGTCTGAACTTCTTCGCGTCATGAGGAGGCGAACCGAATCGTACAAGGTTCCGGATGAATTGATGTTGGAGCTTTTCCTGCAACACCTGCCGACGGCTGTGCTATATTGGCGGCGATAAGTCCATTTTCTCTGGAGAAAGCTGCGGAAGTCGCGGATCGAGTGTTGGAGGTTTCGCCGGCGTCTGTAGCGGTAAGTGCCACGTGCTCAGTAAATTCCTCAGATTCCATTAAAGAACGCTTAATTGCGAAAATAAAGAAACTGCATGTACGCATAGATAATCTCGCGCGGAACCGAAGCCGAAGTCCCGGTCGTAGTAATTATCGCAGGAATCGCAATCGCAGTAATTCCCGATCAAAAACGTATGAAAGTTGCTGGTACCATTTCAAATTCGGCGATAAAGCAAAGAAATGTACCCCCCATATAATTATTCAAAAAACGATGCAAGCGAGGCGTAGTGGCGACGACCGCCTTGTCACAGAATTCCCGTCGCCTGTTTGTCCGCGATCGCCGTACGAACTTAACGTTTTTAATTGACACAGGATCGGACGTTTGTATTATCCCGGCATCATCGCTCCAAAGACGAAATTTGGTACAAATGACCCTATCAGCAGCTAATTCTTCTCCTATTAAAGTATTTACTACCCAAAACCTTTCTTTAGATCTCGGTTTGAGGCGAATTTTTACATGGACATTTTTAGTGGGAAATGTTTCAGTACCAATCATAGGGGCTGATTTTCTGTACAATTTTAATCTAATGCCCAACCTTGCACAAAAAAGTTAATTGATGGGGAAACAAATTTAAGTTCCCATTGTAAAGTAGATGAGAGTGAAATCCATTCTATTAAGGTTGTATCAGGAGATAGCATTTACCATAAATTGTTATCAAATTTTCCTGAAATTACCAGACCACCCCGTGCAGATCAGGAATTTAAGCATTCTGTAGTTCATCACATCATAACCAAAGGCCCTCCCGTTATAGCAAAGCCACGACGCTTAGCCCCAGATAGATTAAAAGTTGCAAAGTCTGAGTTCGAGGATAAGATGAGATTAGGTCACCTGAGACCTTCGGGCAGTAATTATGCATCTCTACTTCATTTGGTACCTAAGAAAGGAACCATGGAATGGAGACCAGTAGGCGACTATCGTGCTTTAAATGCACAGATAGTAAAGGATAAATATCCTATTCCCTCATAGCGGATTTTAACGTTGCATTGCATGGAACAAAAATCTTTAGTCACGTCGATCTAATAAAAGCCTATCATCAAATACCAATAAATTCCGATGACATTCACAAGAGCGCCATTTGCACACCCTTTGGTCTGTTCGAGAGTACTCGTATGCCGTTCGGACTCTGCAATGCGTCCGCAACATTTCAGCGATTCATAGATGAGGTTACTAGAGGTTTAGAAGGCGTATTTGCATTTGTCGATGACATATTAATTGCCTCAAAATCATCGGAAGAGCATATCACACATCTTAAAAACTTATTTGAACGATTAGAAAAGTGTGGTCTCAGCGTAAAACCTTCAAAATGTACATTCGGAGTTTCGTCCATAAATTTCTTAGGATTTAATGTTTCGCAACAGGGCATTGAACCCTTGAAAGACAGAGTAGAGTGCATCATTAATTTCCCCAAATCAACTACAATCACTCAACTAAGGCGTTTCTTAGGAATTTTCAATTTTTATCGCCGGTTTGTGCCAAAAGCAGCCCACTTATTAGCACCCTTAATAAATTTCTTGAGGGAATTAAAAATAATAAGAAATCAAAGCGATACACACTGAAAAATCCACAGGAAATACTTCAATGGACTGAGGTTGCTGAGTAGGCATTTGCAGACGCCAAATATTCTTTGGCTAATGCTACATTACTTCGTCATCCAATTCCAGGAGCCGAACTTAGCGTTTGGGTAGATGCCAGTGATGTCGCTGTCGGTGGTTCTCTGATGCAACTTAGCACGATCAATTGGGAACCTATTGCCTTCTTTTCTATCAAGCTTACTAATAGCCAAAGGAAATACTCCACGTATGATCGAGTTATTGGCCATCTACACAGCAGCGAAACGATTCCGGCACATGCTGGAAGGTCGAGATTCCATAATCTTTACTGACCAAAAACCTCTCATCTATGCCTTCAAGCAAAACCAGATAAGTGCAGTCCGCGGCAGTGGAGACAGCTGGACTTAATTTCCCGATTCAGCACAGATATCCGACACACCAGTGGTACAAACAACACAGTAGCGGATGCATTATCAAGAATTGAAGTCCATAACATTTCAAATTCTTCATTTCTTGACTTCGAAGCCTTCATCGAGGCTCAGAGTGTCACATGTTTGGGTAATTTGGCAACAGCTAGTTTTATGTCATGACGTTCCGTAATCTGGCAACAGCCGTGTTTCTGTTCTCAAGTCGCAGAATAAACATCTATCATCTCGAACCTGCGTGTTTTTGTTTAGACTCCTGATTATAAGACATGGTGTCAGAATAGAGGTGAAATTTATTGGTGATAGTTTGTTGTAATATATTAGTTAGTAGTTTTTAAAGGAAAGATTAGTTCTATTTATTTAAAATATGCCGAATAATACGAACGAATCTGTTGCTTTCGATTTTTATGCAGTGGCTACCCAGTTGAATACTAAACCAGCAGAAGTTCAAGCGGCGACATTTTTGTCTGCTATAGGACCGGCGGCTATTGTTATTTTTAATACCTTCGGCTTAACAGAGGAAGAGGGGAAGTCTTTGGATGTTATTAAACAAAAATTTGATTCTTACTTCAGTCCCCAACAGAATGAAACCTGCATGAGGTATATGTTTTTCACCTGTATTCAAGGTAAACAAGAAACTTTTGATTGTTATTTGACTAAGTTAAGAACGAAGATTAATGACTGTCATTTTTCAACTTTGCAAGACAGTTTGTTGCGAGATCAAATTGTTCGTGGCATTTGTTCGGACAAGGTCCGTGAATTATTATTATCAGAGAGAGAGCTTAATTTGCAAAAAGCTGTCGATATTTGCCGTGCCAGCGAGCAGGCTACTCTTCAGTTAAAAGAAATGAATGTGATTGCTGGTTCTAGTGAAAAAGATATTTTATCGCTGAGAAAAGTGAAATCTAAGCAAAAAGCTAATGTTAAGTTTCCAAAATCGAAAATTAATAGTTCTGTAAAGGAAACTAAAGTATGTTGGCGTTGTGGAACACAACATGAGTATAGGAATTGCCCAGCTTTTAATGTAAACTGCAGAGCTTGCGGAGCAAGGGGGCATTTCGCCCGGCAGTGTGAATTTAAACGTAAGAATACTAATCTTTCTCAGAGTAAAAGGGTGCATGAAATAAAAGAAAATAATAGTTAAAATGATGATTTGTTTAATTGTGATACTGATGCTTCTTTGCATATTGGCGAGTTATTGATAAATAATAATGAATGTGAACTGTCTGAGTATAACACTGATGCATTGAATATTCATGAAGTATCAAATTTGTATGAAATAGAATCTTGTAAAGATGCTTGGTATACAGAAGTAAAATTTGATAACGGACCTAGGGCCAAATTTAAAATTGATACTGGAGCGGAGGAAATGTTGTCACCAAATCGGTAATGAAGCAATTGCCAGTGTCACTTAAAAGTTTTACTGTTAAACGTTTGAAACCATTTAAGCAGTCTTTAGAATTCATCCTCCACGTAAAATTCCCCATACTTTGCGTGAGACTGTTAAAAAAGAAATTGATTTAATGGTTAAGTTGAAAATTTTAAAACCAGTTACCAGTGGCGTCTCGTGACTTTAAACTTAGGGCATTGGAAACTGTATTAGCCCTGTGACCGGTTTTAAAAAGGGCAGAAATGTGCTCAAAGAGCTGCGGGGAAATTGGAACTCATTGTTAGCCTGCCCATTCCCATTTTTAGGAACATACTACGGAGATTCCCTTTACAGAATTTTCATAATAAGAAAAACAAATTTGTATAATATTCATCTATATTTAACAGAAAATCAGTTCGATATGCTCGTTTCAAAATTTTAAAGTTGAAAGTTAATTCAAGATGCATGTAATTTATTTACCAATATATCTAGGTGTTTTGTTGTGAAAACTATAAATCGGTGTGGGCAGTTTTATGTCTCAGCTGTTCAGCAGGCTAATTCGCACATCTAAATGCAAAAAGTTCTCATTTGCCATTTTAAGAATAAAATTATAAAAATGAAAGAAGGAAGGTTATTATTATGTAAGAAATGATAATTTCATTAAAATTATTATAAGACAATACATATAAATCAAATGCATATTTTCTTGTATTCATTTGAATTCTAGTTCAAGCCGCCTTTCTTGAGAAACTTCTGAATAACTGCTTCATAAAATTTGGATTTATTTTCATGTCGTAATTGAGAAAGCAGTTCTTTTTCAATAGAAATAAGACTTAAATTAGTCATTCGGTGTTCAGTCTGAGTAGCGCGGCAGAATGTGTGGATCCTCTTCAACGATGAGAATGATCTTTCTACCAGGGATCCGTAACTTAACGTAACAAAATTGTAACGTTATTCGGCCTTGTAACAAAATAATTCGTTATACAATTTTTATATGTACAAATAACTGCTTGATTTTCGTTATGTATTAGTTACGTTACATTTTGTATTTTATTATCGTACCGTAACAAATCTACAGAACGCAAATGAATACGTTATTGCAATAACGTTATTCAGAATAACGTTATTCAATGGTATACTTATTATAACGTTATTCCGTTTTGTGTTATACTCAGAAACTGAACAAAAAGTAACAGAATGCATTCGGTTACTCATGCTAACGCTTAGTTTATAACGTTAAACTCACCTAACTATTTAATAACGATACAGTATCAATTAGTTATAGAATATAGCATTTCGCTGAATAACGTTTTAAATACGGTATGAGACCATAACGTTAAAGGAACAGAACGATATTTTCATACCGTTATAGCTACATAACTATATGCAATAATATTGGAACATTTCGTTACAAATTATAACATATTGATGTCAATATATTTAAATACGGTATAAGATCTAACGGTTCAAATAACTTAAAGATTTCTGATCCGAATCAACGGCTTTCGGACTGAGAGGAGGGTGTAAGATAAGTGTTGCGTGAGAGCCACCCTTACTTATGTTTTGTATGTAGCACACACACGGACATA
Source organism: Cheiracanthium punctorium (assembly GCA_038373885.1). NCBI lineage: Eukaryota > Metazoa > Arthropoda > Arachnida > Araneae > Cheiracanthiidae > Cheiracanthium > Cheiracanthium punctorium. The sequence goes on from JAWZYV010012096.1 coordinate 359,094, forward strand.
GGGGCTGTTCAGGAGCAAGGGCTTCGGAAGCATAGGCCAAAGGGATCATTTGCCTCCCCCCTAGATTGTTATATGCCGTTTTTTCTCTGCTTTTTAGTTTTTTTCCAATACGATAACCATATGTTAAAACAATCTTTGTCCTCCCCCCACCCCTGCATTGGAAAATTTTGTGCCGACGCCCATGTCCAGGAGTCGCGAGTCAGACAGTATGATAGGGGTATATTGAATAATATAAGGGTATATAAAGGGGTACATACAAAGCCATTGCTAAGGCTTTATTTAAGGAGGGGAGATAAACTGCCAAGTCAAATATCGGTTTTTACCAACTTATTAATTTTTTTATCAACTATATTACCAACTTTTAATTTTGCCAACTGGGTTTGTGTAATTTTGTCAAGCGTATCAGAAATGAATTATGGTTTTCTTTCTTTATTTATTTTTACCAAGTTTGCCAATTGGGAGTCTAATTTTGCCAAGTTTAACAGAATTTTGCGAGTATTAGAGGGTAGACTCCCCCTACCCCCCCCCCCCTTTAGCAAGGGCCCTGTGTACATGATCTTGAAGAAAAACCTTTTTTTCTAATAGTGGGTGAATGAGCTAAATTACTTGAACTTCTAAAGCCGAGATTCCAAAAGGAGTCAATTAAGTTTTCAATGGGTCTATATTATTCCAGGGACATATTGGGGATCGAAAATAACTTTTCGCACTTTTGACAGATTTCTTCTTCTATTTCTGCTTACTTTTTAAATAAAAAATTTAAACATCTCTGGGGCACAGTCAGCTGGGATATGCCACCTTTTTACGATTGTAAAAACTGTTTTGGATGAAGTGGAAAGTCTCAGCGTTTTGGCTTATCCCGCGGTTGTCAGTCTGACTCTGGAGTTTTGGATATTGAAGAGAAATCGTTTTTTATTATCTGGGTTATTTAATCGTCTAAGCCGAGATTTCAGAGGATGTCAATGAAAGTTTTAAATGGGCAGAGGTTTCAGGGACGTTTTGAAGGGTGAAGATTATTTTTTTGTGTTTAAACTGTTTCTTGTTTTCTTTTTCTTTTTTAAATGAAAAAGTTAATTTGTTGGTCTATTAATAAAATGAAATTAAGGAAGTCGAAATTAGAGGAGTAGCAATGGATATATATCCCCCTCGATGCCGAAATTTTTAGATCAGTTACCATGAGCTTTTAGATTTTTATGTCTTGCAGAAATTACATTTATTTATTCCCGACACTAATGCATATTTTTACCCCAAATAAATTACCCTCTACATTTCTGGTCAAGGCAGTGAAAAGGTTGGGAATCTGAAGAGAATTTCGACAACATTAATACATTTTAAGAGACATACTGGTTTACGTGTTTAATACCAAAAGTGATATCGTTCTTTTATAATTGCCGACATGAGCCGATCATTCTCGTTACAATTTTTTTCGGAAGGGTGGAGGATTGGTAATATGAAGTGCTCGAAAATGATGCAGCTTGTTCATTAGAAATATGAGTGTCTCACGTTTGAGTACCTCATGCGTGCTTAATTATGTGTACCATGATTCACGTTAACCACAACAGGGCAATAATTTACTAGTGACAGTTCTGGATCCGCGAGTATGAGGGAGTAGTCGGAGGACGATTAAGAGAAACGTTCCCTCGGCCGCTCACATGACGTATAGTGTACAAAAGGTATTTGAGAAAAACTGACGGACAACTGGAATACACAAAAAAGCTGCACTTTATTGTAGGTATCTTCACAAAACAGTTATTAAAGAAAACAAGTTCAATTACGCACCGCACATTGCTTCATAAAAAAATAACACCAGGAACATATCTAATTGTTCCGGCCACACGGCATGCCGGAGTTCCATAAAAAAAAACGAACACAACCTCCTCTGACGGAGAGCAATCGAGAAGTCTTCTCAAATCTTCCTACAAAACTGCCAGCTCTCTACAGGTTGGCGAGTAAAATATGAGCACTCATAAGCCACTGCCCCACGTGACAACCACCGTCCGGTAGGCGTAAACAATATAAAAATTTGAAACAAACGGATTAAATGATTGATGCCAAGACAGAAGTGCCAGAATTTGGCGGATGCCAATACGTAAGGCTACAACCCTGTGAGAAAACACCGACGGAGACCGGGAGGCGCTAAGAACTAACACGGCATATGCTAAAGCGAAATTAATTTAGAAGGGAAACCCCGAAAAATCCCAGACATAGCGTCGCGCAAAAGGAAAGAATATTTTATCGAGCCGAAAAAACAAAGTGGAGAGAGATTAATACGGAAAACGAAATTTTGATTTAGAAAGACGAAACATAGGAACATTATTTTAAGACGCGAAAAATATGTGAACTTCGTCACATATATCTCTCCACAGCCCAACAAAAAAATTTTGACGCCAGAAAATTTTTTTAAACAAAGAACTTTAACCCTTGAATTAAACAGAAAGCCTAACATGCAGCGCTTATGAGGGCTCATCACAAAAATACAATACCAAATAACATAACAAATTATAAAATACATCGCAAAATACCATTTGCAAAAATATCAACAATATTCTGCTACAAATAAAACAATATAAAACGATTCAATTATCCATTACATATCAAAATTACACATGTGCAGAAACTAAAGAAAAATAACCTTGAATATTCAAAATAATATATGTACATATGACGTCATAAATGTGAGATCTCTTTATGCGAACAACTTTGCAGATAACATTGCAGATAACTTTGCAGATAACATTGCAGATAACATTGCAGATAACTTTGCAGATAACATTGCAGATAACATTGCAGATAACATTGCACGTGCAAAAAATTTACTTTCGAAGTCCTTTGCATTATCAACGTCCATGCAAAATAAGAAATGAAAGTTTCTCAATATTATTAACAAATCTCAAATATACTTAGTGCACTTAATCAGGTTTAAATTTTAAAATAAAGTTCAAAGATGAAGCTTCTAATTAAATGAATGTCAAAGAAGATTCTAATAAAAGTCATGACATAATTTAAATAAATCAAGTCAAAATGATTGCAATCAAATACCTGAAATGTGTCCAATGCAATTTAGTTGCAGTACAGGTATTGCTATCAACTTTCAAAACAAACTCTCTCTTTTTTCTTAAAGTTTGTTTATTTATTTATTAATATATTTTTTTTTAATATCAAACACAATTTACTTCGTGAAAAACATAATAAAAACTTTCAATGAATAAAAATATCAAAACATATATAAATATATTTTTTTTTTAAACATGAGCTTCAAAACAAATTAAGATTTTTGTGACCAAAAACAGGAAACTTTCAAACAGACGAAACATGAACATAAACAATATTTGCAAAAAAATGGTAAACACAAAAGAAAAATGTATGTTTGTGTGTGTAAAGAAGGTGCAGGTTAGAAAACCCATTAAATTGTGTAGAAAAGAAATGATTACCGACAACCGTAAGCTCACCTAAGAAAACTATTGTTCCTCTTTTTTTTTTTTTAATATTAACAACAACTTGATTAACTAAGTTTCATGAAAAAGAGATACATATCATACAGTATACTGAAGTGTACATCTTTAAAAATACTGGACCAGCCAGATACAAACAAGATATTATACAACAGTGTACAAAGCAAAGAAGTGTCTGTGGGCACCTTCACAAACACGCCATTACTAAAACGAAAACATGCATCTACTTTCTAGGTCTTAAATTATACTGATTATGTGAAGATGTAGGTAGATTAAAATTATCTGTAACACCATTATGGTAGTGATTATTACTATGTAAAGAAAGATATTCAGAACGTGGAGGAGCTAAAATTAATCTATCAATATGTACTCTCTGAGGTTCGAGATGGGGAGCTTGCAAACGTCTAATAGAGAAAGAAACAGGTGAGTGTTTTTCAGTGATCACATAAGGACCTGTGAATTTAGGTTTAAATTTATCCAAAGACTTTTTATAAACAATGTCATTTACATTTAAATCTCTGAGCCTAGCATGTTGTGAGTGTCTCTGAAAGCGAATCGTTTGTGAAGAAATAATGTTTTGATAAGCTTTCTTATAAATAGAGTCTAATTCTTGCATTAATTTATAAGTGTGTATGTCATTAAGATTTGGCGGAGTTGTCTCAAAATTAAATGTGTCAAAAATAAGTGATAATTCTCTGCCAAAATGTAATAAATTGGGTGTAAAACCAGTAGTTGAATGTGTTGAACCATTATACAAAGATTTGTGAATTAAAATTGCATGTTCGAAGTTGTGGCCATCAAGTAATAAAGAATTTACAGAGTATTTAATGGAAGTATTTATGCGTTCAGCAATCGAATTACATTGTGGATGACCAGCCGAAGAATGATTAATTTTTATACCAAGTTTGTCATGAAAATGATTATAAATTGAGGCAACAAACTGTGGCCCTAAATCTGACAAAATCACTGCAGGACGGCCAAAAGTTGTAAAATATTTAAAAAGAGCCTCGACTATTACATTAGCAGACGTAGAAGTAAGAGGCACAAGCTCCATATGGCGAGAGAAATGATCAGTGATTGTTAGAACAGTACGACCATTACTGAAGGGACCAACAAGGTCAATAGCAATAGTATGTCCTGGATAAGTTGGTGTGTATGTTTGTTGTAAAGGAGCAGGTCGAGTAGGATGATGTTTCACCTGTAAACATACAGTACAAGAGGCAACAAAATTGACAGTATCAGTATAAATACCTTTCCAAAAATACTTCCTTGTTAGAAATTCGTAAGTCTTTTTTAAACCATAATGTGACAGATGAGAAATTGTTAAAGCTTTTGCTTTTAACGAATGTGGAACAACAATTACATGATGATAAGTTTGATTATGAACATTATACTTTTCACACATCAATAACATAGTTTCTGGATGAATAAAAAAGGCAGGATGAGTTGCAGAGGAACCCTTACTTAAAATTTCATTATAAATGACAGACAACTCAGGATCAGCATTTTGCTCTCTGAAAAATGTTTCATTTGAAATTTCCAACAGTGGATCAGTACTATTTGAGTTTTTTGTAACTAAAAAGTTCACATATTCATTATTTTTAGGAACATTATCAACAATTGGTATAACACCTTTATCATAAATTAACTGAGGATTACTGTCAAGAGTTTCAGTATTATTTTCAAAGTTGTCCCTAGATAAATAGTCAGCAAGTACATTCTTAGATCCAGCAATGTGCTGAAAACTAAATGAATATTCTGACAACTCAAGTAACCACCTTGTGATTATGTCAGCTGGGTTGGTAGTCTTTTTATATTTTTTCAAAGGAGCACTATCAGAAAGAATTATAAAATGTCTATTATACAAATAATATTTAAAGGCATTAACAGATTTATATATAGCCATTAGTTCCAACTTAAGAGCAGGATACTTTTGCTCAGCTTTATTTAACGATTTGGAAAAATAAGCAACTGGAAGTAGTTTATTATCATACATTTGTAAAAGACAAGCACTTATAGAAATGTTGGAAGCATCAGTATTTAAATAAAAAGTCTTATTCCAGTCAGGAAGTCTTACCATAGGTTCAGAGAAAAATATTTGTTGCATCTTTTGAAAATTTTGTTCATGTGTAGAAGTCCAAACAAATTTAGCTTTAGGAGTAGTTAATTGAATCAAAGGTTGAGATAACTCAGAAAATGCAGGAATTAAGTGTTTGTAAAAAGTTGCCAAACCAATAAAGCGTTTTAATTGTTTTTTTGTTGTAGGAGTTGGAAAAGAAACAACTTTTGCAATGTTACATTGAATAGGCTTAATAAAATGATTTTCAATATGAAAACCCAAATAGTTTGTTGATGTTTTATGAAAAGAACATTTAGTAGGAGCAAGTGTCAAATTATATTTACATAAAACTTTTAAAACTTTTTCAAGTTTATGTATAGTGTCTTCAAAAGAATGTGATCCTATAATAAGATCATCCTGATATGCGAAAATTCCATCTGAGTTAACCTCGTCTAGTAAAAGATCCATAAGAGCCTGAAAAGTTGAGGCAGCGGATTTCAAACCGAAAACCATTCTTTTATATTTAAATGAGCCAAACTGAGAAGTGAAAGTTAATTTATCTTGTAAATCTTTTGGTAAATCTATTTGATGATAAGCCTGTTGTAAATCTAAACTGGTGAAAAATTTATATGTTGATAGATTAGCAATAATTGTCTGAATTTTAGGTAAAGGATATGATGAACCTTGTATGACAGAATTTAACATACGCAAATCAAGGGCTAACCTATACTTCTGTTTGCCAGAAGAGTCAGGCTTTTTCTTTACTAAAATTACAGGACATGCCCATTCAGAACAGTTACGTTCAATTATACCTGCATTCAATAATTGGTCTATTTGCTCTTTACCTTCACTTTGAAGAGCCTGAGGAATTGGAAATGGCAATGTTTTTATTGGAAAATCATTAGTAAAGTTCAACACAGGAATAACTCTGTCAGTGTGTCCTAAAGTAGACATATCTTTTGAAAAAGCAGCAAAATTGCTTAGTAATAAACTACTTAATTCACTTTGTTCATTACATTCCAAATGTGCTAAATCAAAATCAGATGAAGTTAATTGCTGTTTTCTTTTATTAAGCACTTCTGATGAAGGCTGTATTAAATTACACATTTGAAAATTCTCAGAATCATCGGTTAGGTCTCTTTCTTTAACTTCATCAATATCATAAATATTACCAATCTTGGTATTCTTATTTAAATGAATTTTCTGTTCAGATACATTATGAATAAATATAGAAAATTTTTGAGAGCACTTGTTACCATTTTTGTTTTGATTAAAGTGTTCATTTAAATAACAAGCCTCATAAGAAATGTAACTTTCAGCATCATTTGGTGAAAAAGGAAAATATTCAGTGCTAGACTTATTATCACAACAAACCTGAGCATAAATATGCTCATCCGATTCTAAAATGACCTTTTGACATAGATAAACAGAATTGTCATTTACTTTAATTGAATTAGGACCTTTTTCATTATTATCAGTTGCACACACATGCATATTGCTAGAGTCTTTATTATTTAGAAAATATACCTTTAAATCATTAACCATAAGACAAAAATTTTTCATATCAATTGAAATATTGTTTTCTCTTAAAAAAGGAAAACCCAAAATACCATCAAAATGTTCATTAACTGGAATGTCAACAATATAGAAGCAGTGGTGAAAAAACATTGATTTAATTTTAAAGGTTAATTTAATACAAGCAGAGAATTTTATTTTTGAATTAATTGTAGATATAGTGACTGAAGAAGCCAGGTGTTTGTAATTGATTTTAGATTTAATTTCATTAAAAACATCCCTTGTAAGCAAAGAAATAGAACTACCAGTATCAATCAAGAATTTAAGTTTTTGTTTATTCACCATCACTTCAATTATTGGTAATAAATTACAATCATTGTTCACATTTGCAATAAAATATTCATTTCGTTTTTCATCTTCAAAAAAATTATCAGTCTGTACATATTTAGATTCAGCAATGGTAACAGGTACAATAGTCTGAGTCGAACAAGAACGAACTCTACGCTCATTAGACACTTTTGGTAAATTTTTAGACAAAATTGGGAAATTGTCTGGTGTATGTATGAAAGAACGAGATGTGTTCCCACCAGTCAAATCACACCTCGAAATTAGTTTAAATTACAGTCATTAGAAAAATTTCTTCCTGAATTTCGGAAGTTGGGTCGACGACCAAAATTATTATTTTGTGGAGTATTGTGCAAAACTTTAAATTTTCTACACTGGCGTGCAGAATGATGTCTGCCGGAGCACAATTGGCAGATAATACTACTTTGACCTCTATTTCTGTCATAATTTTGAAAAACTGTATTTCTGTTTTTAAACTGTGTATTATGAGGTCTACGTTGTCTGAAAAAATTCCGTTGCTCAGAAGCAGAAGCAGAAGCATTACGATTGGTGACAGCAGAACCAGAAGTAGAATTTTTAAAAGTCAAATCATTAATTTTTGAAGCTAATTCTTCAATTTTTTTAGAAATAGCAAACACTGGGGCTTTTTGTTGATTAGCCAAAACAAGTGATTCAGATTGTGTAATATTTTGTAATTGCTGGGCACGCACAACAGCTTTAGAATAGTCAGTTATGTTATCCTCCAAAATTTTAACTCTAATGTTAGATGGCAAAGCCGACATCAATTTAACATATTTAATATCATCAAGAGCTTGAGAATCTTTGATTTTATATACCTTAGAAACCAAAACATTTAATCTATGAACAAAAGCAGTTACAGAGTTAAAATCTTCAAATTTCAAATTATTAAGCTCGGTTACTGGAGCTAGAATTTCATTATTACAAAAATATTTTTCAAATTCTAATTTAATTACATCAAAATCTCTCGCTTTATTTACAACCTCATTTTCAATAAAAAACTGTAATGCTGGACCATTTAGTTTAGTCTTGGAATACAAAATAGTTTTTTCTTCTGACCATTTGTTTAAAGATGCTAAGTCTTCCAATATACCAAAGAAATGTTTTAATTCTACGGCATTACCATCAAATGATGGAATATTAACAGAAAAATCAGAAATTTTAGACATTCTACAATAATAAAAATAAATGACTTACCTACAAAAATGACATAAAACACACAAAACGCAAAAATTATCCTCTTATGAATGAAAATCAAAACATTTATCCTTGTGACACACATAAAAGTTCCGAATCCATTATAAAAACACACATAATTCTGAACACCACACTCGTCTTTCGGTTTCCGCTAGAGTTGACTCAGAAGTATCGGCGAAATACAGGAAACATAGGAACAACAAACACTGGTAGCTGAAAAACACAGGGCGGCGAAACCAGAAGAGCATCGTAACACCGGAACGGTCACTACGGAAAATGTAGACACAGAGAACCATACAAGTCTATGACTTTCGATTTCGTCATACACACCGCTGGCTAGAAGGCACAGGTATCAGCAAATTCTTTTCGGTCGCACAACGCTGGGTAATCAAAAATCCTCTCATCCCTCTGAAAAATCCCAGAAAGTTCACAGCACAAGGAGCAGTTACTGAATCACCGCAGGGAGACATCAAAATTCCGATGACATGGAGACGGGAGAGTCCGCAGAAAATTTGTTTTGCTTAAGAAGGAACAGTTTTTTTTTGTGCATTCTTACCCTGGCAAAAGGAAACTCCGACAGCCGGTGATGTGCCGGGAACAATTACTCGTGAAAACGAGCTGGTCATGACGCACCAAGTTTATATGAGGGAGTAGTCGGAGGACGATTAAGAGAAACGTTCCCTCGGCCGCTCACATGACGTATAGTGTACAAAAGGTATTTGAGAAAAACTGACGGACAACTGGAATACACAAAAAAGCTGCACTTTATTGTAGGTATCTTCACAAAACAGTTATTAAAGAAAACAAGTTCAATTACGCACCGCACATTGCTTCATAAAAAAATAACACCAGGAACATATCTAATTGTTCCGGCCACACGGCATGCCGGAGTTCCATAAAAAAAAACGAACACAACCTCCTCTGACGGAGAGCAATCGAGAAGTCTTCTCAAATCTTCCTACAAAACTGCCAGCTCTCTACAGGTTGGCGAGTAAAATATGAGCACTCATAAGCCACTGCCCCACGTGACAACCACCGTCCGGTAGGCGTAAACAATATAAAAATTTGAAACAAACGGATTAAATGATTGATGCCAAGACAGAAGTGCCAGAATTTGGCGGATGCCAATACGTAAGGCTACAACCCTGTGAGAAAACACCGACGGAGACCGGGAGGCGCTAAGAACTAACACGGCATATGCTAAAGCGAAATTAATTTAGAAGGGAAACCCCGAAAAATCCCAGACATAGCGTCGCGCAAAAGGAAAGAATATTTTATCGAGCCGAAAAAACAAAGTGGAGAGAGATTAATACGGAAAACGAAATTTTGATTTAGAAAGACGAAACATAGGAACATTATTTTAAGACGCGAAAAATATGTGAACTTCGTCACAGCGAGTAAAGCTTCAATGAACAAAAGTGAGAAAATTGAGAGTCAAAATAATTTTATTTATGCTCAGTCAGTACATATAAGTATTACACGACGCTATTTTCCATTTAAATGTTAACAGTAATGTGTAAGGTATGTATGACAGACATTCACTGTTTAGTACAAGGACTAGTTTCTTCATGCTTCGAATCCTCACACTGACTCGTTGTTAGAACTACAGTACGATTAAAATCAAGCATGTTTTTCAGCGTCGACATAATTTGTCTTTGTCTACATGCCTTGTCCGGCGAGGCACTTTTCAGATTTGATTGCCAGATAAAGCGAAGGGGAAGGGGAGAAAAAATGTTGAAAGTTCTGGATCCGCGAGTAAAGCTTCAATGAACAAAAGTGAGAAAATTGAGAGTCAAAATAATTTTATTTATGCTCAGTCAGTACATATAAGTATTACACGACGCTATTTTCCATTTAAATGTTAACAGTAATGTGTAAGGTATGTATGACAGACATTCACTGTTTAGTACAAGGACTAGTTTCTTCATGCTTCGAATCCTCACACTCACTCGTTGTTAGAACTACAGTACGATTAAAATCAAGCATGTTTTTCAGCGTCGACATAATTTGTCTTTGTCTACATGCCTTGTCCGGCGAGGCACTTTTCAGATGTGATTGCCAGATAAAGCGAAGGGGAAGGGGAGAAAAAATGTTGAAAGTCGCACAAGGTTTGCAATTTTTGATAATTGATCGCCAAGTTTGGTGTCAAAAATACGTCTTCAAAACCAAACCAAGCTCTGTGATATCTTCCAAATTTGGCTAGAAACTGACAAACGCGACAGATTATTACAAAGGAAAAGTGTAGTTAGAATATGCCTGGCGAAAATTGTAAAACAGTTTTAGAAGGCGATTTTAATATAGATCTCAATTCCGAAGATGTGTTTTATGGAACAGGAAGACAAATATGGTACACTCATAGATTACGATACACTTTCCAAATGGTATTTATAAATGTGAAGTATAGTTAGAATATGCCTGAGAAAGATTCTTAAACAGTTTTGGTAGGCAATTTTAATATAGATTTCAATTTTGAAGAAGAGTTTGTGAGCAAGAAAGACAAACACGGCACACTCATGAATTATGATGCACATTCCAAACAGTATTTAAAATGCTGAAGTATAGTTGGAATTTGCTTGTAAAACAGTTTTAGTAGGTGATTTAATGATAGATTTAGAATCCAAAGATGTGTTTTATAGAGCAAGGAAAAAAAATACAGCACAATGAATAATAATACGCTTTTAGACTTAATGAAATAAGGAAGAAAACTAGGGAAGAAGCATTGACTATGATATGCTTTTAATACATAGCACTCAAGTGCGTATTTAAAATCTGTGTTTCAGATTTTAACTTTAAAAAAAAATAATACAGCCAACTAGGAAAAATTCAAGCTTGTAATAGTCCTGTATTTACTTTGAACAAATAACTACATCTTACATTTTAGCAGTTTGTTGCTACGGCCAGGCAAGTAAGGCTAAATAGTAATTAAAAGGAACATTCAGATAAAAAATACGATTTTCGCCAGTTCTACAGGAACATTTTGACTGACAGTGACTTGACTTTGATTCACGGGGATTATGTAACTCACACGACATCACAAAAATTTGTCAACCCAGATGTCTTCTGACTTAAAACTCGGGGCGCAAAAAAGGAAAGTTGTTAAGAGCTGTAAAAAAGAATTCTTTTACATTATGCTTTATGGATAGAAATTCTTGAAAGTGCGCTATTGCATCGGCAGAAAACCGTCCGAAACTGTAGACCGTTAGATCGACAGCCGCGCAGTATGTCCGAACGCGGTACCTTCACACTTTGGCTATCGACCTTACTCATTGTCTTAACACTAGTGTCTAAACGGCGCAGTCGATTGAGCTCAAATTGAGCTTGTATGTTATAGGTCACGGTCGTATGACCTGCGTAGATTTTGGTGTGTGTAGTGCTAATAATTTGTTCACAGGATTGCAAAAGTAATTCTTATGCATTTCGGCCTACGAATGCAAATCAATTAAAACGTTACTTGTCAGGGGCGGTGCCCAGGGGGGGGTCGTGCACGGGTCCGTTGTACACCCAACTCCGTTTGGGGATCGCGAGCGGGGCACGACTCCTCCGTTTTGGTGTTGTTGAGAGAGATAAAATTTCGAGGGGAGGGGGGCGGATACGGTACCCTATTTGCAGATATCCACCCTCCCCTGGCTACGCCCCTGACTAGTTCGTTCTTATCTGTCTTGGGCCATTCGTAGGCGTTAGGACTTATTGTCTTGTAGCGGGGCATAGCATGTGAAAAAATTATTAGCCATAACACACAAAAAATCTACGCAGATCATGCGAACCGTGGACACCTATAACATACAAGATCAATTTCCGAGCTCAATCGACCCCCTGCGCCGTTCTAGACACTTGTTTTGATGAATATGAAGTACCATGGGTCGATAGCCCATCCGTGTGAATGTACCGCCGTCTCGGACATACTGCACGGCTCTGTCGATCTTCACGGTCCTACTGTTTCCGGACGGTTTTCTGCCCTGATCCGCATAACCATAGGCACCTTTCAAGGACTGTGCGCATTCACCGTTCGTACTAGTCTGGGTTTCAGTCTTGCGGCGGTGTATGAGCAAACAAACACCAAACACCCAACGGTTCTCTAGGGCCGTTGAGCGCGCCCACGAGGCGGGGTAGGACATGGAGCCCTGGGGGTACAGATCCAGGATAACGATCCTTGTACTTGGATGGGTGATACTCGGCGTCCGTGACGTTTCATAATAACCCGTGAATACATTTTTTCTTGTACACTTCGGGCAGTCATATTGGTGACTGTAGTAACTGGCTCCGGATTTTCGTGGTGGGTGTCCGGGGTTTGGGGCCCACGTGGGTTGGTCGTTGGTGCCATGTAGGGAACCGGGCGATGCCACGCCTGCATACTTTCGGCTTATTTAGTAGTTGGTGTTATTTGTCTCATATGTAATATCTACCCAGGTCTTTTACAAGCGGTCTGTACTTTTCCTAGTTGGCTGGTTTTTTTTCTTTTAGTAATAGTAATTATCGGAAACTCTTCTTCAAGAAATCAGTGCGGTATGTGGTATGCTAATTTCTCTGTGGTTAATTTTCGCATATGTGCTGTGCGTTGTAGGTAATGCAGAGCTGATTGGCTAGCGGCACGGCAAGCTGGGGGCAGGCAGGCGTCGGGATGTTACGTTGATAAGCTGTCATTACTTCACGGGCTGGATTTCTTATTCACTTGTTTCATTACTTAAACTCTTTGGATTCTAAATCTATCATTAAATTCACATCACTATAACCGGTTTTAACCAAGGCATAATTCCAACCTAGTCTCAGCCATTTTAAATACTGTTTGGACATGTGCATCCATAATTCATGACGTGTGCCCTCCTCCCCCGTGTTTGTCTTTCGTGCTCACAAACCCTTCTTCTAAATTGATAATTATATTAAAAGTGCCTACCAAAACTGTTTAAGAAATTCTTTCTCAGGCATATTCTAACTATACCTTCACCTTTATAAATACAATTTCCGGAAAGTGTTATCGCTAATCTATGCGTTGTTACCCATATTGTATTCCTGTTCCATAAAACACATTCTTCGGCATTCATTTGGCACGGACTATATTAAAATCGCCTGCTAAAAACTGTTTTACAATTTTCGACAGGCATATTCTAAACTCTACTTTTCACTTTGTAATAAATCATGTCGCGTTTTCCTGTTCCTAGCCAAATATCCTGGAAGGATTTCACCAGAGCTTTGGTCTTGGTTTTGAAAAGACCGTAATTTTTGACACCAAACTTCGGCGACTTCAATTTCACAAAATTGCACAAACATTTGTGCACGACTTTCAACTTTTTTTACCTCCCCTTCCCCTTCGCTTTATCCTGGCCAATTCACATCCCCTGAAAAGGGCCTCGCCGTGTCATATAATCTATGTGATGTAGACAATAGTACTTAATTTTGTCGTCGCTGTTTTTATGGCAGGGCGAGGGTCGGGGTCTAGATAGGTCCTGTAGTTCTATCAACGACCGGGACCCGTACCGTAGACGGATTCGAATCATGTAGTTCCTTGTACATTGTACTAAACAGTGTATGTACAGGTCATACTGTCCAGTTATACCAGGTCGGTTTTCTTTTTATATGGAAAATAGCGTACGTGTAATACGTTATATGTACTGACACATGAGCCTTATCTTAAATATAATTTTGCTGGTCTCTATTAATTTTCATCACGATTGTTCATTGTAGCTCGGACGCGAGGTGTAATGTTTCGGGGTCGCTGCTAAGTCGTGGGCCACTGTCTCTGTGGTTAACCCGATGAATCATAGCAACACATGAGATAAGCAACGCATGAGCGTACTCAAAACGTGAGACACTTCATAATTTCTAATGAACAAGCTGATCATTTTGGCAGCACTTCATATTACCAATCCCCCCTGTGACGAAGTTCACATATTTTTCGCGTCTTAAAATAATGTTCCTATGTTTCGTCCTTTCTAAATCAAAATTTCGTTTTCCGTATTAATCTCTCTCACTTTGTTTTATCGGCTCGATTAAATATTCTTTCCTTTTGCGCGAAGCTATGTCTGGGATTTTCGGGGTTTCCCTTCTAAATTAATTTCCGCTTTAGGCATATGCTGTGCCCAATGTGTTCAGTTTTAATTGGCAGTCCTCCCGGGTCTTCCCCGTTTTTTTTTTTCGAGTGTTTTCACACGGCGGTTGGTGTAGCCCCACCTCAAGTAATGGCATCCGCCTCAACTTTTCTCGGCTACGTCTGTCCATTGGCATCAATCTATTTAACTCCGTTTGTTTCAAATTTTTATATTGTTTCAACGCCTACCGGACGGGTCGGTTGTTTTCCTCGTGGGGGGCAGTGGCGTCCATGAGTGCTCATATTTTAGACTCGCCACACCTCGTAGAGGAGCTGGCCGTTTTTGTAGGAAGATTCTGATAACTAGACTTCGCGATTGCCTCTCGTCAGAAGGACGGTTCCGTGTTCGTTGTTCGTTTTTAACGAGGAACTTCCGGCATGGACGCTCCCTGTGGCCCGGAAACTATTTAGAAATGTTCCTGGTTTTATTTGTTGTATGAAGCAAAGTACGGATGCGTTTTAATTGAACTTGTTTCTTTACATAACCTGATTGTTGTGTACGATACATACAATAACAGTGCAGACTCTTGTGAGTTTATTCCAGTTGATGTCCGTCAGGTTTTCTACCAATACTTTTTTACACTATACATGCATCCCCCGTAGGAGCGGCCGAGGGATCTTTTCTCTTAATCGTACACTCCGACACTATCCTCATATAAACTTGGTGCGTCATGACACAGATCGTTTTCACGCAGTAGTTGTTTCTGGCACTTCACCGCGCTGTCGGAGTTTCCTTTTGCCCAAGTGTGAAGGGGCAAAAAAAAAAAAAACTGTTCCTACTTGAGCAACAAACAAATGTTCTGTGGACTCTCAGTCTCCAGGTCATAGGGCATTTTGATTACCCCAGGCGTTACCTGTAGCGACCTGAAAAGACATTTGCTGTATACCTGTCTGCCCTTCTAGGCCTGCGGGGTGTATGTCGAAATCGAACAGTCATACGGTAATTGGATGGTGCTCTGCTGTCTGCATTTTCGTCTAGTGACCGTCTCCCGGTTGTTACGATGCTGCTTCCCTGGTTTTTTCGCCGCCCTGTGTTTTTCTGCCTGACCCCAGTGTTTGTTGTGCACTATGTTTCCTGGTCTAGGGCGCCATACTTCTGAGTCCAACTCTAGCGGAAAACCTGAAGATAAGCACGTGTGGTGGGGTTCTGAATTTACTGTCGTGTTTTTTAATGGTTTAGGACTCTGTCTATGTCGTGTCACAAGTAGTAGTTTTAAGGTTTGGAGTGTCATTAAGTAGTGGTTTTTGGGGGAAAGGCGGGAGGGGCGGGGGGTGGGGCTGGGGGGGTGGGTTTAGGATTGGTGGGGGGAGGTGGCGGCTGTTGGGGAGGTTTTTGAATTTCTGATGTTTTCTCGTTTAAATAGATTCCATCATTTGTTCCGGTATTGCCGTAAGTTTTAAAAAATAATTTCTTTCGGCTATAGTGATGACCCCTTTAGGCATCTATCTTAATACCCAATGGCGTCAGAAGAAAATAACCTATTTTTGTATTCTTACACTTGACTAAACTTTTTGCGATCCCCTGCATTACAAGTGTTTTTTTTCTTGTGTTTAATGAACCGGTTGTTTATATTGCGAGTGTGGGCGGAGGGTTCTGGTTAGGTGTGGGGTTTTTGTGGGGTGGTTGTGGTTATGAGTGCGCACTGGACGATCGTGAGGTTGTTGGGGTTTTAGGTTTGTGGTGAACGGATCGGTTCGAGAGGGTGGTCCTTACACCGAGGTTAGGGCGGGGGGCGTGGGAGAATTTGGATGTGTGGTTCTTTGATTTGTGGCGCATTGGCACTGGTGGTTGTGGTCTTGTTGTTAAATGCGTGGTGGATGATGACAATAGTTATCTTTGAGTAATTGTGGAGACCAGAGGTTTACTATTTCGGTCGTGGTCGTTAGCGGGTGCGGTGCGTGCCCAGCAATCTACAAAATATTAACACAATTTGAATAACTTGTTTTGGCTCCAATCACCAAAAAGCCCCAGTGATTCGATATTTAGAAAAAAATTGAAGAATTAGCTTCAAAAAAATTAATGATTTGGACTTTTTTACAAAATTCTACTTCTGGTTCTGTGACCACCCAATCGTTAATGCTTCTGCTTCTGAGCAACGGAATTTTTTTTCAGACAACAGTAGGACCTCATTATCACAGTTATAAAAACAGAAATACAGTTTTTCAATATTTATGACAGATATAGGGCACGTCATCAGTAGGATTAGTATCTGCACATCTGTGTGCTAAGGCCAGTACATCTTGAGGCATAGACCCCCCCTGGGGTGTTTTGGGGAACAGCACAGGGAGGGCATCTTAGTACGACATCTTTCATGTTGTATCGGGGGGAGGAGTCCAATTTAGGCACGGTTTTGCAGGTTGTTTGGGCGAGCATCATGGTAGGGCTGGTTCCTAGTTGGGAGTGCGGACATATCGGCCATGGGGGATTGGTCTGCGTCGGGGATATAATCTTCGGCAGAGTCTGAAGAGCTGACTTCCACCATGACAAGGGCCCCAAAGTTTGGTCTTAATTTAACTTTACCATATGGGCTCTAATGGAAGCGGTTGAGTGCGGCGGGGGGCGTCGATTGACCGTGCGGGGTCCTGGGGACCTGTGTGAATATTTACCTATGGACTGTCCGGATTTTTGTGGGTGTTGTGGTTATTCGTTTTGGTCTAGTGGGGTGGGCTCTGGTCCGTCCGGGTTATATGGTGGGGATGGGTGATTGGTCAATTGTAGGGTTGGGTGGCTATCCGGAGTTTGTTTATATTTATAGGAGTTCTGGAAGCGGTGGGATGTAGCCCGGCCAGTGCTCTGGGAGTGCGGAGAAGGAGGTATGAGGGTGGGGGGCGTTGGTTTGGTTTGAGTATTTGATTGGTATTTATTCAGGGAGCGCGAGATGGATTAGATGATGATGTTATTGAGTTGGACACTTTTCATAGTTTCCTTGGACCGCGCGCTGTGGTATTTTATTTATCCATGTTATATGTAATGGTAGGGGTGGGCTAATCTGCCGTGCGATTGGGGCGGGTCCACACATAATGCGGTTACGGTTATGGGGGTGCGGGCTGGGTGGCGGAAGGGCACATATTGTGGGATATTGATATGAAACAATTCTCAGTCTTATGGTTAATGATTAAAGGTATATTTTCTAAATAATAAAAGACTCCTTAGCTATATGCATGTGTGTGGCAACTGGATAATAATTGAAAAAGGTCTAATTCAATTAAAGTAAAATGACAATTCTGTTTATCTAATCGTCAACCTAGGTCATTTTAGATCCCGGCCACCCGCCATGAGCAGATATTTATGCTCAGGTTTGTTGTGATAATAAGTCTAGCACTGACATATTTTATTTTTTCTCCATAATGAATGCTGATTAAATGACACATTTCTTATGGGCTTGGGATGTAAATGGAACAACTTTTATCAAAACCAAAATACCAGGTCAACAAGTGCTCCTCAAAAAAATTTTCTCTTATTTATTCATATGTATCCATGAACAGAAAACTTCTATAGTGAATTATGTTTTCCTTGATTGGTAATTAGTGACTGTTTTTGTGCGTTGCTTGATATTGAAAGAGTACCATTTCCGACTTGTGGCAGGTGTAGGGTCTTTGGGGGTTGGCGTAGAATAGCAAGGATGTCACCTAAGAAAGTGCTTAATAAATAGGTCCATAAAGCAATTAATTACTCGGATTTTGCACTTAGACATTTTGGAATGTAATGAACAATAGTGAATTCAAGTAACTTTTTTACTATAGCTATTTTGCTTGCCATTTTCTCAAATGAAATGGTAGTCCGGATTGGAATACATGGAAAGAGTTAGGCCAGGCGCGCGGGATCGGGTAGTTGGTTGGGCTTGTGTTTTTACACCTGGGCCTGTGCCTATGACGAAAGGCCGCTTCTAAGTTGAAGCAGACAGTGCCTATCCGAGTACAAATGATGTCCGGTAGGCTGGGTGACTGGGTTAGCGTTTTTGGGAGCGGTTGGGGCCTGGAGGCAAGGTGGTTGGTGCTGGGGTATGTTTATGACGGTACAGAGCGCGGGCTTTACCTGTTGGTGTGGGGAGCACAGGGTGGGGCGGTGGGCCCGGGGTTTGGAGGGGATGTCTTGGAGGAAAGAAGTGAGGGTACAGTTTTGGAAGTATATGGTTGGCGTTGACGCACGATTTTTATGACTGTTTGGGGGGCAAACACTGGTGATGTGGGTCCTTACTGGATGTGAAGCTTATGTGTGGGTCATTTTGTGGGTCTAGAGTTTTGGTTACGGGGACAAGGGCGTCACAGTGTTGGCTCATTGAATATAAGTAAAAGACATGGTCTTTCGGTCGTGTTAGCCCGCTTGCCCCGCATATCCTGGTCAGGCGCGTATGGTCGTGCGGTGTCTTGACGGACCGGGGATGCGCTGTGGGTTGGGGAGCATAGTGATGGCTCTGAGTGATAGTGGTGAATGCACCGTGATATGGAGGGTGTTGTAACGGGTATGTCTTAGGGTCTCTATTAGGGGGTTTTGGGGGAGAGGGTTTTTGTGTTGGTATCTGGCGAAAGTATATTGCGACGGTGCTGTTCTTTAAACCTTCAATACAAACATAATATCTTGGGTTGTCATAGGGAATATCATTTTATCTAGCTTATTCAATGTACTACATTTGCATAAGTTGTTTTTACTTTCCAAACTTCCATTCATCTAATACAAAACAATGTTATAGCTGTTTTGGTTGTCGCATCTTTTTCACCATTTATACGGTTGGCAGGGATGGGGCGGTGTCCAGAGAGCTTCCGTTGCATTCAATTATCTACTCCCCTAAAGCTAAATTTTTTTGGACCCTTCTACCACATGAACAAAATTTTCAAATGATTGCAACAAATATTTTTCTCTGCACCTCTTGGTAAAGATTCCTGGACTGGTATAAGACTATGTATTTAAATAATGATGCTTCACAACAATTTCGATATGTGCGCCGGGCGGTTAATATTGTTTGTTAAGTAACTAAGGCAGTTGGCGTTTTTTTCCTTGTCAGTGGTTCTGTTAGAGACACACAGTGCCTTTTGGTGACACGGACGCCGATTGGGCGGTTTCGATGAGGCGGTTTGTGTTTGAGGGGTTGGAACGGGTCTTTGTAGGTGGGGTAGTTTTGTATGCGGATGTTGGGGTGGGCGCGAGATAGTGCGCACTCTTGAAAAATTATTAAAAGTCTACCAACCCTAGCGGATTGCATTCACAAGGTGCGTGTACTTGTGGGGGATGAATATTCATTTTAGTTGTCAGAACTTGGTGGTTCTATTAAAGGTCTCTGGCGGTCTTGTGTTCGAGCGGTAATTATGGGGTTTTGTTGTCTGCTTTCGACGGGAACAGGTTGCCGCTGTTTAGTGTTGTTGTTTGGGGTCACCATTGTATAATAGGGGGGCTGTAGCGGGCCGTTTTTGGTCTGGTAGTTGGGTATAGGCGGGGGAGCGTGGGTATTTTTTTGACTTTGAGGTAGGTTGCACTCGGGGAGGTTTTTGGGCTTTGGTTAGGGGGGATCGTGATGACTTATTGCGAGGTGACGGAATAGGGAGGAGGGGAATGGGTGCTTTGGTTTGGGGCTTGGATTGGGGGGAAGCATGTATAGAAATGAAGAAGACCAGGGGGGTGAAGAATGGCATCGTTGTTTAGTGGGGATGGGTTGGGTCCACGGGTTTTTGGTGCTTCGGGGGATGTATGATTTAGCGTGATGATGAGTGTGGATTTGGGGAGAGGATATCGGAGGGGGTTTTAGATCTCATCTGAGGCGTTATTCGGGGCGACTGGAGGGATTATGGCTCGCGGGCGGGCGTTTTTTTTGTACCACAGCGTCGTTAGGGAGTACATTGGTAATGGCTGGTGGGAGGCGTATTGGGTACGGTATGTCGGAGTAGGGACACATTGGGGGGCAGCCCGACGAGGGGGTATGGTGGGCGGGACCTGCGCACCGGGGTATTGTTTCTCGATGACGTGGGTCACTGCTACGGGTACATTTATTTCAGTATAATCATTACGGGTGACTGGTCACTGTAGCTGGGAGTGGGTCAGGGGGGGGAAAGGAAGGCTCTGGGGCGCGTCCCGGGGAAAGCTACTTGATAGGAGATGGGATGAGCCTGAATGGCCGTGAGGGGGGCAAGACAGGTAAGGAGTCAGGACGGGAGCTTGGGTTGTGGACAGTTCGGAAAGCCGGGGGTTTCGTGCGGGTATTCGGGGGGGAACAGGCAGGAAACACACCCCCATCCCACCCCACCCACCAAATTGGGTGGGGGGATGTGGGCCTGCGGAACTATGCGGCGGGCGAACCTGGACGACACACTTTGGGTAGTGTGATGGGGACTGCGTATTTAGGAGGGCCCGATGTTTTTAGGTTTATGATGGAGCGAGCGAACCCACGGGGCTAGAATCTATATTGGGTTGGACGTCTGGGAGGGTTAGAGTTTGCGGTACTGGTTTGGTCGCGGGTATTTGGAAGGGTGGTCCGGGTGCCGGCATACTTAGACGGTCTCGGCAGTTATGGGATTGAGGGTTGGGATCTTTTCCGGGGGTGACATGGGGCTTTCTTCTTAGTTACAGTTCTGGGGGGTATTGCCCATTGGGTGGTCTGGGGGGATCGACGGGGGTTCGGTGCAATAGGTTGGGGGGGGTCATCTGGGTTAGGGGTGTATTCAAGACAGAAAACCTATGCACGGTTGGTAAGTATAAAACGATTCTTGTGTTGGATTTGTTTTGGTGACGCGGTTTTTGTTGATCGTTGTGCAAATCATATTTTCTCATTGACTTCACCATTCAGATTACGAGCCCTGATGTGTCACATCTCTCTTCTGGAGCTCGGCGCATGTGATGGTTTGCGGATTGGACATTGGGTGTGTTTTTAGTGCGCGGGGTGTATGTGAATTCCGTTAGGCACTGGGACAGGATGGGGTGCATAGGATTTTATCTATACGGGGGAGCCGGAGCGTGGTGTAGGGGGGCTTGGCAAACTGACGAGCTTCCGCTAATGGTGTGGTTTGCCAATGTGGGTTGAAGCAATGTGTGGGGTGAGCACCGAATCACCGGGAGGTTGTGCCGGGCCGGCGTATGTGGTGCTTGACTCGTCAATGATTGGGGGGGGTATGAAAAGTTGGAGGCTTCCGCGATCAGTACTTCGGATACTGTTGATGGTGCGTTGGGTTGTCCCGTGCTTTAGGTGTCCTGACTCTGGGCGGGCAGAGGCACGGGTGGATTGGGAAAACGGCGCCAAGAGGGCCCGTGGGTTGCGGGACCTACAAATGAATAATATGGCGCGGAGGTGGTTATAGGGGGGTGTCTGTGACGAGGGGGGTTGTCTGGCTAGGTCAAGGTGGGGGTTATGAGGTTCAGGCTGGGGTGCGTAGGGTGGTTAGGGAGCGACGGGGCGCTGGTTTCTTGAGCTTTGATTGAGGGGGGCGCGTTCGTGGGTTATAAATTTTTTTTAGGGGTTCTTCGAGTTTTGCTAGTGGGGTACGAGGTCGGGGGGAAGGGACCTTGCTGGGAGTGGCGTATAATTTTTGAATGGGTTTTTCTATCGGCACCAGCCGTTCACACTCACTTAAATTACCATTGTCTTGTGGCTGTTTGCCTTTGGTGCTTGGTTTGGGGGTGGGTAAGGCGGGTAGGAGGGGTGGGGTCTTATTGGGGACGGTCTGGGGGGGCTATTCTTTGATGGTTGGGGGGGGGTTGAGCTGGGGGTTTTTTTTTTTTTTTTTTTCATTTTATTTTTTTTTGTGGGTTGTGTGGGGGGGTGTAGTAGGGTGGCTGGGTAATGGGGGTTGGTGGCGGGGGATGGTCTGGTTGGGGGGAGGGACGTGGGTTTTTCCTTTGTGGTAGTTGTCTTGTTTATATCAATCGTGTTGATATATTACGTACGAGGAAGAGGGGGGGTGGTTAGATTGTAAGGGTCGGATTCGCGTTTTATGCATGGGAAAAACATTTGCAGGCTTGTTGTCTGGCATGCACGGGGGTCTGGTGGTAGGGATATTAGGGAAGGACAGGGGTTGGTGTTGCGGCACGGGGTAATGGTTGCAGTGGGTGTTGCGCTGGATTGGCAGGGGTCTACTGGTGGGGTTTTCTCTAAACCTGTTTAAGTTGCACTAAGTATATTTGAGATTTGTTAATAATATTGAGAAACTTTCATTTCTTATTTTGCAAGGACGTTGAAAATGCAAAGGACTTCGAAAGTAAATTTTTTGCACGTGCAATGTTATGTGCAAAGTTATCTGCAAAGTTGTTTTTACAAAGAGATCTCACATTTATGACGTCATATGTACATATATTATTTTGAATATTCAAGGTTATTTTTCTTTAGTTTTTGCACATGTGTAATTTTGATATGTAATGGATAATTGAATCGTTTTATATTGTTTTATTTCTAGCAGAATAATGTTGATATTTTTGCAAATGGTATTTTGTGATGTATTATTTTATAATTTGTTATGTTATTTGGTATTGTATTTTTGTGATGAGCCCTCATAAGCGCTGCATGTTAGGCTTTCTGTTTAATTCAAGGGTTAAAGTTTTTTGTTTAAAAAAAAAAAAAAATTCTGGCGTCAAAATTTTTTTGTTGGGCTGTGGAGAGATATATGTGACGAAGTTCACATATTTTTCGCGTCTTAAAATAATGTTCCTATGTTTCGTCTTTCTAAATCAAAATTTCGTTTTCCGTATTAATCTCTCTCCACTTTGTTTTTTCGGCTCGATAAAATATTCTTTCCTTTTGCGCGACGCTATGTCTGGGATTTTTCGGGGTTTCCCTTCTAAATTAATTTCGCTTTAGCATATGCTGTGTTAGTTCATAGCGTCTCCCGGTCTTCCGTCGGTGTTTTCTCACGGGTTGTAGCCTTACGTATTGGCATCCGCCAAATTCTGGCACTTCTGTCTTGGCATAAATCATTTAATCCGTTTGTTTCAAATTTTTATATTGTTTACGCCTACCGGACGGTGGTTGTCACGTGGGGCAGTGGCTTATGAGTGCTCATATTTTACTCGCCAACCTGTAGAGAGCTGGCAGTTTTGTAGGAAGATTTGAAAAGACTTCTCGATTGCTCTCCGTCAGAGGAGGTTGTGTTCGTTTTTTTTATGGAACTCCGGCATGCCGTGTGGCCGGAACAATTAGATATGTTCCTGTTATTTTTTGTTGAAGCAATGTACGGTGCGTAATTGAACTTGTTTCTTTAATAACTGTTTTGTGAAGATACCTACAATAAAGTGCAGCTTTTTTGTGTATTCCAGTTGTCCGTCAGTTTTTCTCAAATACCTTTTGTACACTATACATCATGTGAGCGGCCGAGGGAACTTTTCTCTTAATCGTCCTCCGACAACTCCCTCATACCCCCTCCTTCCGAAAAAAATTGTAACGAGAATGATCGGCTCATGTTGGCAATTATAAAAGAACGATATCACTTTTGGTATTAAACACGTAAACCAGTATGTCTCTTAAATTTATTAATGTTGTCGAAATTCTCTTCAGATTCCCAATCTTTTCACTACCTTGACCAGAAATGTAGAGGGTAATTTATTCGTGGTGAAAATATGCATTAGTGTCGGGAATAAATAAATGTAATTTCTGCAAGACATAAAAATCTAAAAGCTCATGATATCTGATCTAAAAATTTCGGCGTCGAGGGATATATATATCCATTGCTACGCCTCTAATTTCAACTTCCTTAATTTCATTTTATTAATAGACCAACAAATTTATTTTTTCATTTAAAAAAGAAAAAGAAAACAAGAAACAGTTAAAACACAAAAAAATAATCTTCACCCTTCAAACCGTCCCTGAAACCTCTGCCCATTTAAAACTTTCATTGACACCCTCTGAAATCTCGGCTTAGATGATTAAATAACCCAGATAATAAAAAACGATTTCCCTTCAATATCCAAAACTCCAGAGTCCGACTGACAACTGTGGGATAAGCCAAAACGCTGAGACTTTCCACATCATCCAAAACAGTTTTTACAATCGTAAAAAGGTGGCATGTCCCAGCTGACTGTGACCCTGAGATGTTTAATTTTTTTTTTTTAAAGTAAGCAGAAATTGAAGAAATCTGTTAAAAGTGCGAAAAGTTATTTTCGATCCCCAATACGTCCCTGGAATAATATAGACCCATTGAAAACTTAATTGACTCCTTTTGGAATCTCGGCTTTAGAAGTTCAAGTAATTTAGCTCATGCACCCACTATTAGAAAAAAAGGTTTTACTTCAAGATCATGTACACAGGGCCCTTGCTAAAGGGGGAGGTGGGGTAGGGGGAGTCTGCCCTCTAATACTCGCAAAATTCTGTTAAACTTGGCAAAATTAGACTCCTAATTGGCAAACTTGGTAAAAAAAAATAAATAAAATAACGAAAACCATAATTCATTTCTGATACGCTTGACAAAATTACACAAACCCAGTTGTCAAAATTAAAAGTTGGTAATATAGTTGATAAAAAAATTAATAAGTTGGTAAAAACCGATATTTGACTTGGCAGTTTATCTCCCCTCCTTAAATAAAGCCTTAGCAATGGCTTTGTATGTACCCCTTTATATACCCTTATATTATTCAATATACCCCTATCATACTGTCTGACTAGCGACTCCTGGACATGGGCGTCGGCACAAAATTTTCCGATGCAGGGGTGGGGGGAGGACAAAGATTGTTTCAACATATGGTTATCGTATTGGAAAAAAGCAGAGAAAAAACGGCATATAATAATCTAGGTGGGAGGCAAATGATCCCCTTGGCCTATGCTTCCGAAGCCCTTGCTCCTGGACAGCCCCTATGTCCGTGTGTGTGCTACATACAAAACATAAGTAAGGGTGGCTCTCACGCAACACTTATCTTACACCCTCCTCTCAGTCCGAAAAGCCGTTGATTCGGATCAGAAATCTAAGTTATTTGAACCGTTAGATCTTATACCGTATTTAAATATATTGACACCAATATGTTATAATTTGTAACGAAATGTTCCAATATTATTGCATATAGTTATGTAGCTATAACGGTATGAAAATATCGTTCTGTTCCTTTAACGTTATGGTCTCATACCGTATTTAAAACGTTATTCAGCGAAATGCTATATTCTATAACTAATTGATACTGTATCGTTATTAAATAGTTAGGTGAGTTTAACGTTATAAACTAAGCGTTAACATGAGTAACCGAATGCATTCAGTTACTTTTTGTTCAGTTTCTGAGTATAACACAAAATGGAATAATGTTATAAGTATACCATTGAATAACGTATTCATTTGCGTTCTGTAGATTTGTTACGGTACGATAATAAAATACAAAATGTAACGTAACTAATACATAACGAAAATCAAGCAGTTATTTGTACATATAAAAATTGTATAACGAATTATTTTGTTACAAGGCCGAATAACGTTACAATTTTGTTACGTTAAGTTACGGATCCCTGCGAGAAAGGCTTTAATACAGAACTCCATTATAATAAGCTGGTAAAGCTTGTGTCCAGAGTCCAAAACCTTATTCACATACCTTAAAATTTGACGCAGTAGCTGCTACAAGGCCTAGCTAATTTAAAGACCCCAATCATGTAATGACGCAATTGTCTATTGTAGAAAGGTGTTAAGTGTTTCTAGAAAATTCTTGCTTATCTTTTACAATTCTCTAAGACGTTTTCGTCGATCACTGATTTTGAGTATCGTGGAAATAATTTTGCCAGGGAATGAAAAGAATCGTGCAAACATTTTGTAGCTTCTCGACATTTTGATTATAAAAAGGGGCCCCTATATAGTCATACCTTGCTGACCATACATATGTAGAGTCACTAGAATTTTTCAGATTAGAACTTAAACTCTCTTAATAATCGTGGGGCCCATGGAAAAAATACTTAGCGGGGTAACTTAACTTCAAATAAATTTTCTAGAGCGGGGCAAGTTTCACACTTATAACAATTTCATTTCTGATCTTGCATTTTTTGTGCAGTTTTGTTTACATCCTAGACAATACACTAAAGCTCTAGGGAGGGGGGTGGCAAACGACCTACCTTGACCGCCCAATTTATGGGTGCCTTTGTAGGCGCCCCAGGATTATTTGGCTTCGTTTCTTGAGATTTCGGTATAATCTTGAACATTAACATTCTTCTAAAGCTGCCCAGGTGTTTTAGTGGCTGAAGACCCATTCTATCACGCCTTGGGTCTGGGTTTGAATTCTGGCTTGATCATGGATGTTAACTTTATTCCTTCATGGGGGTAATGCTGTCTGCCCACTGAGTGCCCCCATACTAAAATGGATAGTAATTCGAGCCTTTCTAGTGGCGAATGCTTGATGAGCAAGTGCCCGCACATTAAAGAAGGAGGGGAAAAAGGAAGAATAAGTTTTCTAAATAAATTTGAAACTGGAATTTAAAATTTTCTAATAATTTCGGGTACCCATTATCAGCCGGGAGCACACAGCTCTAACAGCATGCCAATCCTTCCTTACGGTTGTAAGGAAGGTTCAGCTGAGCTGCCTCTAGCTTCATGGCGAACAGGACAGCAGACTTCAAATCTTGATAACATGAGTGCCTTTTGGATTTCCGCATCCCGGACGGCTTCAGTAAAATGCCGCACCGCCATTTCTTCTCTCACATCATCAAGGTGGTCCATTTAGGCTAGATGACACAGCCCATCTATGTCCGAAGCCAGCTCTTGAAGGGTCTCTGTATCCTTGACTTTATACTACTATACTTGTTTTGGCACTTCTCTCCGAATTTCAGCTCGAAGGCACTTGCAAAGGCATCAAAATCTCCTATCTTCGTCGCTCCATTGGTTTGCAATACATTAAGTGCGTCTCTGCTAAGGGAAGCGGCCAGTTGGTTCGCTTTCTCGGACTCGTCCCAACCATTGGCTTTGGCGACAATTAAAAATTGGGTCTTGTACACTTCCTAGAGTCTTTCCATCATAGGTCATTAGTTTCACTGCTGGGCGGCATGATGACAACCTGATGTTTTTTGGTACCTTCCCCAGCTTGACAAGAGAGTCCAGTTTTCCTTCAATTTTAGCTTCACATTCTTCACCTATTTTTGAAACTACATTTTCTTTCCAGTCCAGTTTTTCTTCAATTTTATTCGCAAATTCTTGATGAATCCTAGAAATATCTTTCTGCAATTCTTTCTTCATATTTAGTTTGAGTTTCTTCCAAGCATGACATTCTCTTCTCCATTTCTTCCTTCTTTTCCATTCCTCTTGACTTTGCTTAATTTCCAACTAAATTTTCTTGATTTTTCTCTATTTTATCCAACCCGGTTTTCACCTTGCCGTGTGCAGCTTTCATCTTTTCGAATTTGACTTTTACCTCATCGTGTGAGGTTTTTATCTCTCCCAATCTGGCTTCTACTTTCTGATCCACATCTGCTTTCATCTCGGCTTGTCCGGCTTTCTTCATCATATCCATGAGCTTTTGAAGTTGTTCTTCCATTTTTCCTCCTGTCAAAACTATAAAAATGGAAAATTAAAGTTCTTCTTTAGAATCCCGATTCTGACACCAAATGTTTCGGAATACTTTGCTTGTTTCCTGGGTTCGTTGTTCTAAAGCCCAGTAAGTGTAGAAAGTTCTAGAAAAGAGTCCACTTGTCACGATGGAACACAAACTTTATTGCTTCTAGAACAATCAGCAGTACAAAATTCACAAGCAGAATCAGCCAGTAATGTGCCTTTAACAGTCTGCTTTGTACAGAAGCTTTCACAAATGCTGTATTTCTCATACAAAATAAAACACTTCTACAGACAAAAATTTAGTGGAAATAAACAAGGGATTTCGTAAACAGTCTCTCAAGACTCGGCAAGAAAAACTTACACACAGCATTTAAAAACAAAGCTTCAAAAAGGCAAGCGAAAATATTGCGCAGTTCACAGATCAAAGCAGCGTACTCATCAGAAGCTCATCCTCACAGACTGGGGTCGTCTGTCATACTTGTATTTATAGGTGACGAAGAAGCTACAAGGAGCTTCTAGAAGAATGTATCTCTCAAAGATTCCACATGAAGCGGGAATTTTGATTATGTCATAGAAGAGAAATATTAGGCTACTATGCATGTTAAGGTGATTCTCCGAGGGCAAAGACGAAGCTGCGAAGTCCCATGTAATCCTATGAGAAAATCTATTTGTGACATAACATCGATAGTTATTAACATACAGTCTCGAATTTTTTCCTACTATCTAGCTAGTAACACGATGTTTTGAATGTTCTTTCTAAAATTTTGATATTATTTTTGCTAATATTTTTAATATTCAAATAAAATTTGAAAAAACACTAATTTTGTGTTTGAACAGCCATAAAATGGTTGCTAATTATGATACACGATTTTTAAAATGTAGCTGCCATTGCTCAGAATGTTTTCTGTTTTTTCAATGAAAGATATAATAGTTATAATAATAAATAAATTAGTAATTACGACGAAATTTGGAGTCTACATTTCTACAAAAACTATCTTTCCTAATGACCGCCACGTACTCCGCTATTTGGCGGGGGTCGGATGATGGATCACTACCCTACGGCAAAAAGCTCATAGAACTAGGATAGCTGTAGGGGGGGTTCTTTCTGCAAGTAATTGGGTGGGGTCACGATTACCTCAACTATTGTCCGAGATAGCCGTGGTGGGGTTCTGCAAGTAATTTGAAACGTAGTTCCTTTGCTGAATGACATTCCGGCAAGCAAATAGCCCGATCCTAAGCTTTGAAATCAAATTCAATAGATTTCAGTAAAGATTTTAAAGTAGATTTCATTATTCCAGTATATATGTATCTTAAGTATCTGCTTAATAAATGAAACCAACACAGATAAACCAAAAAATGTTTATAGCAATGACCTCTCTATCACATGACTGAATCAAATGCACTGGATCAAATGTAAATAATAAGAGGTAGAGATGGCCAATGATTCGATGAGTCGAATCAGTGATTCGAATCTTGGTACTGAGTGGCTCAGTCTTTACACTCACTCTCTACTGATTCGAATCTCAAGCCCTCAAGGGAAATACATTCCAAGTGCGAAGGGAAGAAAAACTTATTTTCCCTTTGCCGTTCCCACAGATTTTCCCTTACTTTTTCAACTCTTTTCGACTCTTTACGACTCTTTTCGACTCTTTACGACTCTGAGTCGATAGATGATTTGAAACAGTAAATGAGTGGGTGTGGGTGAGTTGGTCACTGAGTTGGTGCAGCAACGAATCTTTACTGATTCAGTGTTTCGCTCTGTTTCGGTGATTGTATACTATCGTTGAGATTCATTAGTTTTTCGAATCTTCTATCGACTCAGAGTCGAAAGGAGTCGAAAAGAGTTGAAAGGATGTTTCATTTAATTGAAGTTTTTTTTTCGAATCTTTGGTGTTTCATTTCTTGGTTGGTGGTCGGAGTTAAAGTTGTATCTGTCTGTGGGTGTGGAATGGGTCGAACATCGTTTGCTTTTGGCGGGGGGCATAGGCGTTACTTCCTAAGGGCAAGAGGGGTCAATCTCCCCCCCGAAAAAAAAATTAAGAAAATCCCTCCTTCCAACTTGTCTGGCTGATTTAATATTTGTTTAAAATTTAATGAAACATCCCTTTTCTACTTTTAACTTCAATATATGTCCCCCTGCCCCCACCCTCAAAAAAAAAAAAAAAAAAAAAAACGGAACGTTAAGTTTACATGGTGGCGGATTTTCATGTGAAGGGAAATAGAATGAAATAAAGTTAGGATTGTGCTTGTCACTTTTAATGAAGGATACAGGGGCGGTATTAAGCGCTCTCACAAAAGGACTTTGTAGTAAGCAAAATAACATTTCGCTTTATTGCAGCAGATTTCGTTTTTTTTTTTTTTACCTTGTTTTCCGTTTAAGGGGAATGATTTTATTTTCTTTCGTAATTCAGAGAAATACAAAATAGGGTCTAAAGCAGTGGCGTAGTTAGTGTTATTGACAGTGGCGTAGCCAGGATTTTATTTCGGGGTGGGCTGGGTATCAAATTTAAAGATAAAGTTCAATTGTAAGCTAAGTAAAGGGTCCCATTTTTTTGGGGGGGGGGCAGCAGCCCCTCAGTAGGACTTGGGCAAAAATCGACATATCGGTTTTATTTCAACATCAAATATCCGATATTCCCATTTTCATTTCAGTGAAATCTCGAATTCGATAAAGGGCAAAAATACAGGCCGGCCAGGGGCGTAGCCAGAAATTTTTCATGGGGGGGGTTATGACTACTGCAACTCATATATATGTATACGTGTGTATGATAATGTAGTGAAGAATATACATTTTGTATGGCAAAAATTCCTCATGGGGGGTTATGCGGAGCCCCCGGGAAGGGAGGGGGAGAGTAGACAATTACAAGGCGAGCCTGGGTACTGAACGCGTGGAGGTGTTGTGACGTCACAAGAGAGGATGGACTTTTCTCCGTTAAAAGCATTAAAATCATACGGAAAAGTAGAAGAAACTAAGATGTTTTGTGCCTTTTTTGGATACTAATGGTAAGTCAGCAATCTCTATTCTTAATACGACATACTTTATAATAGTTATTAAGCTATAGAGTACATAAAAATATAAAATTGACGTATTTTGCGTTAGTTTTATTGATTTCTGTTCTTTTGTTCTAGCAATCACTATGCTTCCATTTGCTGCGTCCCAGGCTGTAAGTAAAGCTAATTACAAAAGAGGAGAAAATGTAAAAGTTTTCACTTTTCCCAAAAAACGAAGAAATGCGGGCCTAATGGACTAAAAATACTCCAAGAAAAAATTGGTCCCCAGGAAAAAATACGTATGTTTGTATTGAGCATTTTCGAGATGAAGATCTTTTAAAAGACGATGCTATTTTAAAATCAGATGGGGCACTTTTAACTGTAAAAAGAAAGCATTATAAATTAGAACCGAATGCTATCCCGTTTTTTCGAGCTTACCAGCCTATATATCCGATATTACCAAAAGACAAGAAAGAACTGATCCTACTAAAAGAAGAGAAAACGTTTAGGAAAAAGATATTGAGGAAACCCAACAAAAAAATAATGCAAAGGAAAATATAAATTCTTTTGAAATTAAGAAATGCATCAAGAGTTTTATGGCAATTCTATGTTAAGAAAATTTCACCATTAATTATAAATTAAACGCAGATCCCCTTCCACTGCACATACCAAGTAGCTTAAGGTTCAATGCGGATCTCATGGTTGATTTATTTATTTAAAAAAAAAAAAAGAGAGAGAGAGAGAGAAATCTATTTGCTGGATACTTAGAAAAACAAAAATATAGAAGGTATTTATTAAAGAAATATTTCCAACTAAACGGTTTATCGGAATTTGTTGAAAATTCTGAAATTAAGTATGAACAAAGATTCGGAAATTAACTCAAAAAAGAAAATGTATTACTGCAATGCTAACAACAATAACACAAAAGTATATGTATTACTGCAATATATTTTACATGAAAACCCCTGAGAGCATTTAGGCAGTTTTACATATTCAAGAGTTAGACTCACTAATTTTTAAAAATATTTAATTATGTATATTTCAAATGTCTCAATGTGATATTTGAAAGTCTTATCTAGAAAAAACTAAAGCAAACACTTGTAGTGCTTTCATGAAAAACTTTATGGTATTTGTAAGGTTTGGGTAATAAAAGCTTTTACTTTTTATTTTCTTTTTTTTTTTTTTGTGCTAATTTCTTCTAATAAAATTTGACATTAGGAGTCTGTATAACATAATTATATATAGTATGTATCGTACAAGTTTTTAAAATATTAATTGTGGAAATTTCTGATTATATTCCTCGTGCTACTAGTGTTTATTGAAATTATTGATCAGATTTCTTCCATAGAATTCAATACAAACTCTTTGAAATCCCGTCCTCTCTTGTGACGTCACGAAATGCCTTAAGATGACTATTTATGAATCTGGATATTTTTAACATCAATTCTTTCAAAAAGCTTATTAAAACGAAGCAAAACTAAATAATGTATTTCAGTTTTTAAGTAAAATTAATAAAAATTGTTATTTTTACTTAAAAATATATTTACTTTTACTTACTTAAAAATATGACTTTATGCTTATACAACGTATAAATTTAATCCATATACATATTATTTTAGATAAATAATAACATTGAGTAACCATTATATTATTTAGAATGTATTTGCTAGCCCGAAATGCAAAACATACTGCATACAATGCTGAAACTGCTTTAAATTCAGTACCAATTTATTTCATTAATTTCTGACAAAAAATATTGTTGATTCACTATTATTTAAGAACAAAGTGTAGTAAAACGAAAATGCTATTTCAATGCGTCATAAAAAATTAAGCTACTCGTATTTATTGGCATTATTAATTCCATTTCTTCCATTGAACTCAATGCAAACTGTTCCAAATCCCATCCTTTCTTGTGACGTCACGAAAACCAGTACCCAGACCCCCTCTTGCTTTCCATAGATCTTTTAAGGACTAGATAGGAAATCTCCATGCTTTGCGTCGACCACCAGGTCATGTGATTCGTAATCCCCACCCTCGAGTTGAGGACTGGGTTAATTGGCGGTAAAGCCTCTTTGCGTAGTTTGAGTGACAGCTTGTTCAGCAAATAGCTTTCAAGGCTTTCAACCTTGCTGGTATGATTGATGGCGATTACGTGCGTTTAAGTTCGCACAGCCAGCTGAGTAGGAGGAAAAGAAAAAAAAAAAAAAAAAAAAAAGATTATTTAGGTAAGATGCAAAGTGAAATGGCGTAGCTCGATGATAATATTTATGTAGGATAATAAATATTTCAATCATATTTTTTAATTTTCGATCGTAAATTTCACTACATATTTTTCAAATAAAATGCTGCAGAATATTTTTGTATTTATCACCCTAATGTTTATAGTAATTATTTATAGTAACGTGACCAAAATTTCTATTTTGAGGCAGCTAGTTAATTTTTAAAAGTCAAATAAAAGCAGAAACTAGTGCAATACAGTATTCTAGTTTAAAGTTTTTTTTATAGACGAAACAGTTTTGTTTTCATTGAAGGAACAATTACTATTCATAGTGTTCTTGGTATTTAAATATTTGCTTTCAGTAGTCAAGGCGTCCTCGAAAATAAAGAACATCTGCTCATTATATTTATAGTGAGATCTTCACTTTTCTCCACTAAGAAAGTTATTTCCTTTTATATGTTCCTTTTATATGAAAATCGGGATAGCGAATAGTCATGTACCAATCCTAAAGAAAATCTGTCACTTTGAGTGACATTGGATTGTTGCTTCACCATGGCACAGTATTTATGTTACTGTAAATGGTATGGGTGAAGTGTGAAGGTCCCGGGTTCGGGTCCCATTGCGCGTCCGTCGACCTAACCGTTCGGAGTTTTCCGTGATTCTCTCTAAAACTGCGTAAATGCGGGTTAGGACCCCTTAGAAAGACCTCCACGGAGGGCACCTCCCCTTGTGTGGTCTTTCTGAGGAGTATTTATAAGCGGGCTTTGAGCTAAGCACACAAATCCGCTATATATGTTCACAATAACAACAACAACAATGGATTGTTGATAAATGTAAATAGAAAAAATTAAGTAGCTCCCATCGCGCGACCGTAACAGTTCGGAGTTTTTCGTGGTTCTTTCCGAAACTTAGCGTGAATACGGGTTAGGACCCCTTAGAAAGACCACCACGGAGGGCATCCCCCCCCTTGTGCTGTTCTTCTGACGAGGATTTATAAGAGGGCTTCGAGCCAAGCACACAAATCCGATATACGTGTTTGCAACAACAAATTAAGTAGCTTACACGGTTAATCAAAAAGACTTAGTTTAGATTATTAACAAGTAATCAATAATTTACCAATAAGCTCATTTTAATTAACTAATAAACAAATGATGGTTAAATTAGTTTTATTGGTTCTTTTTCTTTAAGGAATAATTACATTTTATGAATTCGATAAGTTTAGGTAAAATTTCGTCAAAAATGTGCGTCCCCCCACTTTTTTTCTTAGGACTACAACACTGCATGTGCTTAAAGCTGTTTTGTAATATAGCAATGCCTGAAAAATATTTATTTCAAGAACGCCGAACGATCAGAATAAATCGAAAGAATCAGATAAGTTACTCCTTTCAACTCTACCGCTGCTTTTGTGAATATTCTTTCAATTACTTTTAAGTAGACAAGCCAAACAGAAAAATCCACTATACTCTATTAAGTGCATCCCATGTATTCATAAAAAAAAGTACCATTTTAGTGCAAACCATAGAACAGAAGATCTATGGTGTAAACGTGCTGTGTACAAAAGAGTCGTAGTCGTTTGTCAAACAACTAACACACGAAGCGGCAAAGATGTTTAACAAGTACTTGAAAGAGATCATTAGTCATATGACAGCCTAAGTAAAGGGTAATATGAAGCAGGCACACACGAACGTGCAAAGACGAGCTTATAAAAGCCTATTGTGTATAAAAATCATTAAAGTAGTATGGTAAGAATTACCAGTACACTAGTGTATCGTTGCACCCTGCGATGCTGAATGCCAGCATAGGATGCCGACATAAACAGTTGCACTTCAACACAATGTGATTGCCGTACAATATGTTTTCGAGTTGTTAAAAAGGAGACCTTCAAGTTCAAGCAAGGGTTTACATACACATACTGCTGAAAATTCAATCATTTCAATCTGCTGAAAAATACCAACTTCAGTTTGGAGCCTATTCATTTTCATTTTTGGATTTCCACATCAGTTCATTTCAAAAGTTCACCCTCCCAAAAAAGTATTCAAGTGTAAACGAAATTTCCTATTTGTGCTTGCGAATGTTGAATCAGTTTTTAAAAAAATACCCAATTCGACAGAAATATGAATATAATAATTTAAGCAAAACCATTTTCTGATAAAGGATTTTTAAAAAGGAAGATTTGACTTTTAGTCGAATACTTCTTTGAGAAAGTGTACATAGACATAACGTTAATATCTACTGCATCAAAACAGTTATCATATATACTCATATATTCCTGTTGACAGAATGGCTTTTCTGAGTAACTTTTGTAAGTTAGCTTTTCTTTGAATATGTTTATGTGCTTCGTTTTTTTCTTTTTCTTTCTATTTTTTTTTTATTTTCTGGCTTTTCATTGGGTGTTTAGAATTAGAATTAGAATTTATTTTAAATTGTGGGATTAAAAGTAAGATAATACTCCCAAAGAAATGGTCATAAAAACCCTTTTTTCCCCCCCTTTCTTTCGTTATTCAGAAATTTTGACTCCTCGTAATTTGCGAGCATAAATTTCAAATGCTAATTTAATGTTGATGTAAAAGAAACAAAGTATTTTCAGATTTTTAGAGTAGCGCAGATTATTTTCTTTATTTTAATTTGCGTGAAAATTTTCAAGTAAACTGTGTAGATGTATTATGTTGTAGATCTTTTTTTCTTTAGAACTTCTTAATCTTTTTGGAGCCAAGGTGGTAAAAGTTTAATTTTGGAATGGTTTCCCGGAGTTGTTAGAGAGTCAATGAATCAATGAGTCAGGGATCAGTGTAACTATCCCTTTTAGGATTTATCGACCACTTGAGAAGCCTGAACAATAATTATTAGGATATAGATAACATTTTGTGTGCGCTGATATATTATTAAAATGATCGCTGAATTTCGAAATCAGTTTACCCCTTCAAAATTCATAGATATAAGTATATATGATACTCCCATTTGAAATTCTTACATGGTCATTAAATACTAAACAGTTGTATTTTCTTTCATATCATTAATATGTTGCAATAGTTCGATTACTTTTATTTTGTATACATCATAAAACAGACTAAATACTGAAATAATACTGGTACCAAATTTGAATGAAGTATAACCGATAGTTTAATACAGTAACAGTTTAATATGGTTGCAGTTAACCAGATAAGAGAAAATTGGTATCTGCAATTACTCTTCATTCGTTACACTGGTTACATCCCAGCACATTTCCGTTTCACATTTTCCAATGATACTGTAAAAAGGCACTTCTCGGGAAGAAATAAAAAACTGAATTTAACATTATGGATGCTTTTAATTTATGAATGTAATTGTGTCCTTTATAAATTATGAAATGTATGTATGCAATTCTGTGTGTAATTTTGTTGTAAAAATGTGAAAATAATATAATAAACACCTACAGATACGAGAAAAAAAAAGGCGTAAATATTTGTTTCTAATTACTTTTACGTGATTTCTGACAGATAACATTTTTTTTAAAAATATAACAATTTGTAAAACAAATTCTGTATATTATATGGTTTAATAAATTGTATTCCAAGCCATGTTCATCAGATAATATGCATCATGTTTTCTCATATACATTTCTATAGATTTGCAAAAAGGGGTGAGAGTCATAGAAGGATTAAGGATGAAAAGAGTGGGTCTTTTCAGTTTTTATTCAATTGAAAATCTCAATTACTTCTGTGCTTATTGACACCAATTTGTGCAATTGTTTAAATTACAACCTAAAATGCGCCCCCCTCTCTCTATTCTAAACTGTAGTTTTCTAAAATGTGTTGTCAAATTTCGTTGATTTATGCTTGCTATTAGCTGATTTTTGTTGAGTGAGATTTTATTAAATCTCATGAATGTTAAATAAACGCTTGTTTTCTTTTTTGTAATAATATTTTGCATGACAAACATTCTTTAATAATATTTTAAACTCCAACCGAATAAGGAGGGGGTGCAGAATTTTGGAAAGGAATGTAAAGATCAATTTACGCGCACCCCAGTAAAATATTTAAAAGTGATTATGAATGTACATACATAAAAATTATAACTTCGCTTTCTTTACTTTGGCAACATACTACATCCATTCTGTGTACTCCTACCATGCTGACGAAAGTTCTTACTTTTTGGAAATTTGCATTTGGAAATTTTGGAAATTTGCCGTCAAGGACGGGTACTTCAGCTAGTAATGAAATAAAATAAGTTTTACAATCATATAGTATGTGCAATT
Source organism: Cheiracanthium punctorium (assembly GCA_038373885.1). Taxonomy (NCBI): domain Eukaryota; kingdom Metazoa; phylum Arthropoda; class Arachnida; order Araneae; family Cheiracanthiidae; genus Cheiracanthium; species Cheiracanthium punctorium. Next base: position 396,624 of record JAWZYV010012096.1, read on the forward strand.
TATTTAATGAAAATTTTAAAAATTAAAAAGCGTCGTAAACAAGAAAGTGGAATATTTCAAAATTAAAATTTTAAAAATTATGGCTTAATTATGTTTTAAAAAGGCAGATTTGTAAGATAAATTAATCTGCTCAAGTTAGCGCGCCTTACAAATACAATCCTGAAAAACTAAGTTATAAATAAATGAGTTCTTATTTTAAAAAAAGATAAAAAGTACAAATTAAACTTAGGTTACTGAAACTTATGCTAAAAACAGTAAGGTAACTTTAAACCGTGCTTACTCAAAAATAATTTTTCATAAACTGTCTATAACAACCAAATTTCTCTGTATGTGTCTTATTTTAATGAAACTTTCCAAGTTGTAACTGGTGTTAATATAAATGGATTCATATTAAACCTGGACGAGAAAAACGTTTAAAATGTTTACAATCGTATGTATTAATATACATATGTAATCATGATCTTTTAAATTACAATTTGAAACCAAACAAAAAAAAATACTAGATATGTACTTATTTTTAAAAGAAATCCTTCATTCTGTAAAAAATATATTTCACTTCATTTGCAATTTTAAGTATATTTAACTATAAGTATACATGCATTTTAAATTTGATTTTTCCTGCGCATAGGGAAATGCTCCATTTAAAAAAAAAAAAAAAAAAAAAACCAGTCAAATTTTTACCTTTCCTGAAAAATCTATGAAAGAAATTGAGTCTTATCTCAAGATCTGAAATGTGTCACAGTGTATCACTATAGAAAAAAAAAATAATAATCATGCTACTACTATTAATTTGATCCAAAAAGTATAAAACCGCAAATGTCTAAAATACATGTATATTTCTTTCTTCATCCCTCTAATCCCATGCACTTTTTGCGGCGAAGAGCGCTTTTCTAATCCTTTAGTGATAAATGAATCCATACTCCGTGACAGCTGTCTATACGCGACCCGAAGGGAGATCTGGAAAACGGAAAACGCCCACCAGTAGGAAATCTGTCCCTCCTTCCGTCCATCCCATAGAACTAGGATAGGGACGTAGAAGAGAAATGAGTATGGAGATTCCGACCGCAACACGTACGGGAGGATGGACGGAAGGAGGGACAGATTTCCTACTGGTGGGCGTTTTCCGTTTTCCAGATCTCCCTTCGGGTCGCGTATAGACAGCTGTCACGGAGTATGGATTCATTTATCACTAAAGGATTAGAAAAGCGCTCTTCGCCGCAAAAAGTGCATGGGATTAGAGGGATGAAGAAAGAAATATACATGTATTTTAGACATTTGCGGTTTTATACTTTTTGGATCAAATTAATAGTAGTAGCATGATTATTATTTTTTTTTTCTATAGTGATACACTGTGACACATTTCAGATCTTGAGATAAGACTCAATTTCTTTCATAGATTTTTCAGGAAAGGTAAAAATTTGACTGGTTTTTTTTTTTTTTTTTAAATGGAGCATTTCCCTATGCGCAGGAAAAATCAAATTTAAAATGCATGTATACTTATAGTTAAATATACTTAAAATTGCAAATGAAGTGAAATATATTTTTTACAGAATGAAGGATTTCTTTTAAAAATAAGTACATATCTAGTATTTTTTTTTTGTTTGGTTTCAAATTGTAATTTAAAAGATCATGATTACATATGTATATTAATACATACGATTGTAAACATTTTAAACGTTTTTCTCGTCCAGGTTTAATATGAATCCATTTATATTAACACCAGTTACAACTTGGAAAGTTTCATTAAAATAAGACACATACAGAGAAATTTGGTTGTTATAGACAGTTTATGAAAAATTATTTTTGAGTAAGCACGGTTTAAAGTTACCTTACTGTTTTTAGCATAAGTTTCAGTAACCTAAGTTTAATTTGTACTTTTTATCTTTTTTTAAAATAAGAACTCATTTATTTATAACTTAGTTTTTCAGGATTGTATTTGTAAGGCGCGCTAACTTGAGCAGATTAATTTATCTTACAAATCTGCCTTTTTAAAACATAATTAAGCCATAATTTTTAAAATTTTAATTTTGAAATATTCCACTTTCTTGTTTACGACGCTTTTTAATTTTTAAAATTTTCATTAAATAAATTGCACATACTATATGATTGTAAAACTTATTTTATTTCATTACTAGCTGAAGTACCCGTCCTTGACGGCAAATTTCCAAAATTTCCAAATGCAAATTTCCAAAAAGTAAGAACTTTCGTCAGCATGGTAGGAGTACACAGAATGGATGTAGTATGTTGCCAAAGTAAAGAAAGCGAAGTTATAATTTTTATGTATGTACATTCATAATCACTTTTAAATATTTTACTGGGGTGCGCGTAAATTGATCTTTACATTCCTTTCCAAAATTCTGCACCCCCTCCTTATTCGGTTGGAGTTTAAAATATTATTAAAGAATGTTTGTCATGCAAAATATTATTACAAAAAAGAAAACAAGCGTTTATTTAACATTCATGAGATTTAATAAAATCTCACTCAACAAAAATCAGCTAATAGCAAGCATAAATCAACGAAATTTGACAACACATTTTAGAAAACTACAGTTTAGAATAGAGAGAGGGGGGCGCATTTTAGGTTGTAATTTAAACAATTGCACAAATTGGTGTCAATAAGCACAGAAGTAATTGAGATTTTCAATTGAATAAAAACTGAAAAGACCCACTCTTTTCATCCTTAATCCTTCTATGACTCTCACCCCTTTTTGCAAATCTATAGAAATGTATATGAGAAAACATGACGCATATTATCTGATGAACATGGCTTGGAATACAATTTATTAAACCATATAATATACAGAATTTGTTTTACAAATTGTTATATTTTTAAAAAAAATGTTATCTGTCAGAAATCACGTAAAAGTAATTAGAAACAAATATTTACGCCTTTTTTTTTCTCGTATCTGTAGGTGTTTATTATATTATTTTCACATTTTTACAACAAAATTACACACAGAATTGCATACATACATTTCATAATTTATAAAGGACACAATTACATTCATAAATTAAAAGCATCCATAATGTTAAATTCAGTTTTTTATTTCTTCCCGAGAAGTGCCTTTTTACAGTATCATTGGAAAATGTGAAACGGAAATGTGCTGGGATGTAACCAGTGTAACGAATGAAGAGTAATTGCAGATACCAATTTTCTCTTATCTGGTTAACTGCAACCATATTAAACTGTTACTGTATTAAACTATCGGTTATACTTCATTCAAATTTGGTACCAGTATTATTTCAGTATTTAGTCTGTTTTATGATGTATACAAAATAAAAGTAATCGAACTATTGCAACATATTAATGATATGAAAGAAAATACAACTGTTTAGTATTTAATGACCATGTAAGAATTTCAAATGGGAGTATCATATATACTTATATCTATGAATTTTGAAGGGGTAAACTGATTTCGAAATTCAGCGATCATTTTAATAATATATCAGCGCACACAAAATGTTATCTATATCCTAATAATTATTGTTCAGGCTTCTCAAGTGGTCGATAAATCCTAAAAGGGATAGTTACACTGATCCCTGACTCATTGATTCATTGACTCTCTAACAACTCCGGGAAACCATTCCAAAATTAAACTTTTACCACCTTGGCTCCAAAAAGATTAAGAAGTTCTAAAGAAAAAAAGATCTACAACATAATACATCTACACAGTTTACTTGAAAATTTTCACGCAAATTAAAATAAAGAAAATAATCTGCGCTACTCTAAAAATCTGAAAATACTTTGTTTCTTTTACATCAACATTAAATTAGCATTTGAAATTTATGCTCGCAAATTACGAGGAGTCAAAATTTCTGAATAACGAAAGAAAGGGGGGGAAAAAAGGGTTTTTATGACCATTTCTTTGGGAGTATTATCTTACTTTTAATCCCACAATTTAAAATAAATTCTAATTCTAATTCTAAACACCCAATGAAAAGCCAGAAAATAAAAAAAAAATAGAAAGAAAACGAAAAAAACGAAGCACATAAACATATTCAAAGAAAAGCTAACTTACAAAAGTTACTCAGAAAAGCCATTCTGTCAACAGGAATATATGAGTATATATGATAACTGTTTTGATGCAGTAGATATTAACGTTATGTCTATGTACACTTTCTCAAAGAAGTATTCGACTAAAAGTCAAATCTTCCTTTTTAAAAATCCTTTATCAGAAAATGGTTTTGCTTAAATTATTATATTCATATTTCTGTCGAATTGGGTATTTTTTTAAAAACTGATTCAACATTCGCAAGCACAAATAGGAAATTTCGTTTACACTTGAATACTTTTTTGGGAGGGTGAACTTTTGAAATGAACTGATGTGGAAATCCAAAAATGAAAATGAATAGGCTCCAAACTGAAGTTGGTATTTTTCAGCAGATTGAAATGATTGAATTTTCAGCAGTATGTGTATGTAAACCCTTGCTTGAACTTGAAGGTCTCCTTTTTAACAACTCGAAAACATATTGTACGGCAATCACATTGTGTTGAAGTGCAACTGTTTATGTCGGCATCCTATGCTGGCATTCAGCATCGCAGGGTGCAACGATACACTAGTGTACTGGTAATTCTTACCATACTACTTTAATGATTTTTATACACAATAGGCTTTTATAAGCTCGTCTTTGCACGTTCGTGTGTGCCTGCTTCATATTACCCTTTACTTAGGCTGTCATATGACTAATGATCTCTTTCAAGTACTTGTTAAACATCTTTGCCGCTTCGTGTGTTAGTTGTTTGACAAACGACTACGACTCTTTTGTACACAGCACGTTTACACCATAGATCTTCTGTTCTATGGTTTGCACTAAAATGGTACTTTTTTTTATGAATACATGGGATGCACTTAATAGAGTATAGTGGATTTTTCTGTTTGGCTTGTCTACTTAAAAGTAATTGAAAGAATATTCACAAAAGCAGCGGTAGAGTTGAAAGGAGTAACTTATCTGATTCTTTCGATTTATTCTGATCGTTCGGCGTTCTTGAAATAAATATTTTTCAGGCATTGCTATATTACAAAACAGCTTTAAGCACATGCAGTGTTGTAGTCCTAAGAAAAAAAGTGGGGGGACGCACATTTTTGACGAAATTTTACCTAAACTTATCGAATTCATAAAATGTAATTATTCCTTAAAGAAAAAGAACCAATAAAACTAATTTAACCATCATTTGTTTATTAGTTAATTAAAATGAGCTTATTGGTAAATTATTGATTACTTGTTAATAATCTAAACTAAGTCTTTTTGATTAACCGTGTAAGCTACTTAATTTGTTGTTGCAAACACGTATATCGGATTTGTGTGCTTGGCTCGAAGCCCTCTTATAAATCCTCGTCAGAAGAGCAGCACAAGGGGGGGGATGCCCTCCGTGGTGGTCTTTCTAAGGGGTCCTAACCCGTATTCACGCTAAGTTTCGGAAAGAACCACGAAAAACTCCGAACTGTTACGGTCGCGCGATGGGAGCTACTTAATTTTTTCTATTTACATTTATCAACAATCCATTGTTGTTGTTGTTATTGTGAACATATATAGCGGATTTGTGTGCTTAGCTCAAAGCCCGCTTATAAATACTCCTCAGAAAGACCACACAAGGGGAGGTGCCCTCCGTGGAGGTCTTTCTAAGGGGTCCTAACCCGCATTTACGCAGTTTTAGAGAGAATCACGGAAAACTCCGAACGGTTAGGTCGACGGACGCGCAATGGGACCCGAACCCGGGACCTTCACACTTCACCCATACCATTTACAGTAACATAAATACTGTGCCATGGTGAAGCAACAATCCAATGTCACTCAAAGTGACAGATTTTCTTTAGGATTGGTACATGACTATTCGCTATCCCGATTTTCATATAAAAGGAACATATAAAAGGAAATAACTTTCTTAGTGGAGAAAAGTGAAGATCTCACTATAAATATAATGAGCAGATGTTCTTTATTTTCGAGGACGCCTTGACTACTGAAAGCAAATATTTAAATACCAAGAACACTATGAATAGTAATTGTTCCTTCAATGAAAACAAAACTGTTTCGTCTATAAAAAAAACTTTAAACTAGAATACTGTATTGCACTAGTTTCTGCTTTTATTTGACTTTTAAAAATTAACTAGCTGCCTCAAAATAGAAATTTTGGTCACGTTACTATAAATAATTACTATAAACATTAGGGTGATAAATACAAAAATATTCTGCAGCATTTTATTTGAAAAATATGTAGTGAAATTTACGATCGAAAATTAAAAAATATGATTGAAATATTTATTATCCTACATAAATATTATCATCGAGCTACGCCATTTCACTTTGCATCTTACCTAAATAATCTTTTTTTTTTTTTTTTTTTTTTTTTTCCTCCTACTCAGCTGGCTGTGCGAACTCAAACGCACGTAATCGCCATCAATCATACCAGCAAGGTTGAAAGCCTTGAAAGCTATTTGCTGAACAAGCTGTCACTCAAACTACGCAAAGAGGCTTTACCGCCAATTAACCCAGTCCTCAACTCGAGGGTGGGGATTACGAATCACATGACCTGGTGGTCGACGCAAAGCATGGAGATTTCCTATCTAGTCCTTAAAAGATCTATGGTCCATCCTCCCGTACGTGTTGCGGTCGGAATCTCCATACTCATTTCTCTTCTACGTCCCTATCCTAGTTCTATGGGCTACGCCTCTGAGGCCGGCGATAAGAAAATCCTGAGATCAATACCAGCTTGTGATGCTTTTGCTACTGCTTTCTCTCGGAAAGCTTCTTCTCTCATCGCAGAAAAAACAGCTCCATGATTTATTAGTCTAATTACCATAATTAATTAACGTATATCTCGGAACCTATCCACCGGAGCGCGTTTTTATTGATTCTCGACCCCCCCTAGACTCAACACCCACCGATACTTAAAATTTCGAATGCTTTGACACCAGACTTAACCTTTTAATCTTACAGGCCCAGGGGGTCATACGAAGCTCCCCTATATTTTCAATTTGGGCATTTTAAACACTAGCCTCCTCCGGCGGCAACTCCAAAGTCTGGAAACCATCCCAGAGCCAATTTCTACATGTTTGCAGTCTTTTTAAGCCTCAATCATGGTTAATTAGTCTAATTAGCATAATTAATTAACGTATATCTCGGAAACTATCCATCGGAGCGCGTTTTTATTGATTCTCGACCCCCCCTTAGAAACTCCCATCGTTACATAAAATTTCGAATACTTTGACACCAAACTTAACCTTTTAATCTTACAGGCCCAGGGGGTCATACGAAGCTCCCCTGTATTTTCATTTCGGGCAGTTTAAACACTAGTTTTACTCGAGCAAGGAGAGAGAGATGCTAACTGCCCGAGAACTCAGCGGAGAAGAAACCCGATGAATGGGTTAAGGGTGTTTAAATAGTACGGCTTTCGGCGCAGAGAGAGGGAAAATTTCTTTAGTTGTTTTCTTGATTCAAGATTCGAATCACTGATTCGAATCATGGAAGTAGTGAGTGAGTCGAGATTCGAATCAGTAAAATGAGTCGAACCGCCCATCTCTAAAAGAGGTGTTCTTTTCAATGCTCTACAGATTCATCTACTGCTTGATAGCAAAAAATCTTAAATGACTGAATCACTACCACATTATAATAATAAATTTTTAATGTAATTAACTACAAATATTATGTTGAAGAAAGGAAAGTTTAAAACTCACTTTGTCTATCAGACCGCGATTTTTTAGAACAATTTTAACTCCAATTGTGCCTGCGATGAATAGTTATCATAAGTAATTAACGATAGGGATATGAAATTGATGATTAAACTATTATTGATGATTCTTATCTCTTAAAATCATTTATCCTCTCCATTGCATGAAAATATTAAATTTGTATATTTTATGATATGAGTCACTGTTCAAAATTTAATGGATTGCTTTGATACTTTTGTAATCTTTAGTTTCTACATCTATTTTTAAAGAATATTTTCATTCGTGCTCCGATATCGATTAATTTTTATAGTTAGTGTTTTAATCGTCAGTTTAAATAATTAATTGAGTTGATTAGTTTTTTTCTCTTTTATTATTTTGTACTATAGTACCTTTGCATTTTACCTTGAACCTGAAAAAAGCATGTATGTATTTAAAACTTGTATATATGGAGATGTGGATGATTCTACAAATACGGAAATGTTTGTGTTTCGTGTGTGTGTGTATATATATAGTATATATATATATTAGGGTGACGCAAAAAAAAATGATAATTTTTTTTTTTAGTCTCGTGGGAAAAAATGTTAGTTTTTGATGTTTTAAAAGTCCCCTCCAAAGGACAGCTCAAAAAAAAAAAAAAAAAAAAAAATTTAAGAGGTCGCTCAAAATTTAAATTTCAAAAATCGAATTTTTTCTTTTTAATTTTTTTTTTTTTCGTTACGGTATAATTTTATAGACCAAAATAAATAAATAAATAAATAAGTTTCTGAAAGTTTCAGTTCAAAATTTAAATTTTGAAAGGTCGCTCACAATTTTTAAAATTTATTAGTGCTTTACTTTAGATGTTTTCGAGAGACCTTTTAATATTCAAATTGAAATTCCATACATTTCTTTCTTTTATTTAGTACAATAATCGATAAAAATACACCACGAGATGAACTAAAAATCAAGCACAATATTGAAAACATAATTTTTTAAATTTAATAATTTCATTTAATCAACTACAACATTTTAACAATATTTCAATAAGCTTTGTTATTAATTCTGAAACCAAATTTTAAATTTTCACAGGTTTTATTGATTTTTAGTTCATCTCGTAGTGTATTTTTATCGATTATTGTACTAAATAAAAGAAAAAAAAAATGTATGGAATTTTAATTTGAATATTAAAAGGTCGCTCGAAAAAATCTAAAGTAAAGCACTAATAAATTTTAAAAAATTGTGAGCGACCTTTTAAAATTTAAATTTTGAACTGAAACTTTCAGAAACTTATTTGTTTATTTATTTATTTATTTATTTGGTCTATAAAATTATACCGTAACGAGAAAAAAATTTAAAAAGAAAAAAAATTTGATTTTTGACGATTTTTGAAATTTAAAAACATTTTGAGAGACCACTTAAATTTTTTTTGGAGCTGTCCTTTGGAGGGGGCTCTTAAAACATCCAAAAACTAACATTTTTTCACACGAGACTAAAAAAAAAAATTGTCGTTTTTTTTGCGTCACCCTATTTTTGGGACACATTTTTCAATAAAGGGTGTTGAGAGATAAAATGACATTGTCATTAATATATATTTAACACTACAATTCTAGTTGTCAACTGAACCAGAAATTAATTTTTTGTCCATAATTAAAAATTAATTATTGTAGTGTTCAAGTTCTGTTCCACGCATATAATTTTCACATTTTAATGAGGCTGAATCACAATAATAAACAATTTCCTCTGGAGATTTTTGCATTGTAAGATATATATTTGTAGTATGAATATGTAGGATATACATACATACACATACATATATATCCTGGCTCTCTTGCGATACAATTTTCTATTTTTCCTAGCAAGCTAATTTATGCAATGAAGAGAATTACATAACACACCCAATGGCTTGTTTAGTACAAAACACAAAAACCATTTTATATTAGCACATCGGACTTTTCTTATTGTTAAATTTTGAAAAGTGTACCATAATCCATGTTTTGTCCTATTTGTTTTTCTTGTTTCATCATGTTTGGTAATGTTTTAAAATTGTATCATAATCCACATACATGGTCCCTATTTCTATATCTTGATGTTAAAATTGTATATCATAAATCAATGCATAGGCCTCATTTCTATATCTTGATGTTAATTTTGAAAAGTGTATCAGAATTCAATGCGTAGACATTGTTTCTATATTTTGATGTTAAATCTGAAAAGTGTATCATAATTTCAGCGAGGTCGTATTTGTTTTTCTTGTTTCACTGTATTGAGAAATGTCCCAATTTGTGAAAATTGTATCACAATCCATGCGTGAGCCCTTTATTTGATTTTGATGTTAACTTCAAAAATAGTATCATAATTCATGCGTAGGTCCTATTTAAATTTTCTTCTAGACATTCCAATCTGTAGGTGCAAGTAATCTTGCATTGAATTTCCTGTTATTGTGTATCTTAGTCTGCTTATTGCTCTGAATTTTTCTTTAATACTTTGTATAACTTTTGTGAATATTGTGGCATTTAATAAACAGAAATCAAAATCTTACAATCTGTCAAATATTGACCGCAAACAACAAGTTCATATGTTTATAAAAAATTAAATGGAGCTAAAAGGTGCGAAAAAACTTACATCAGTGGATTTCAAAAAAATTGAATTTTTACTCTCTAAAATTTTCTTATTTAAATTTAAAAATGTGCCTTTAAATCCCTTTTGCTTTGTATTTTCTCAATAATTATTGAGGATGGATGCGACACAAAAAATAGGCGTGTCATGTCCCGTAAAACAAATGCAAAAGATTTGTTTCGTCTCGTCTCTTAATTATCCTTAAGAAATATATATACTAGTTATTTATAATTAAATTAAATGATTTTTTATAAAACACACAAAGAGTACTACAAATTCTACGAACGTTTTATGAAACACACTATGTCGTGTTCTTTCTTCCTTTTTCTTTTCTTTCTTTTATTAAACAAAATATTAAACGACTCTCAGAAAAACAAGATTAAATTAGATTAGATATTTTTTAATTTGTGCGTATTGATTTATATTTCACTCAGCGTACTTTGTACAATGATTTATAATGCAATTAGCTACAATATCACCTTTTTTATAGAAATATTTTGCAAACATTCGTTTGTTTATTTAGTACCTTTTAGAGTGATTATTAACTGCTTTAGGAGATATAGTTAGTAATTTAGTACATCTGATTTAATTTTGTCTCTGAAACCCTTTCCTAGTTCCCTAGAAATTTAAACAAACATTTTAAACCTAGTACATATACTGGAGTGGCTTCAAAATCTGGAAACTAATTAATAGTCAGCTAATTATATAAGATAATATCCTGGCACAGTTATTCATTCATTAAAATTTTTTCGGAAATCAATTCAAAATTTGAGTAAATAATATAAAGAGCTGCCATTTTTATGCATTGCTGACAGCTACTGTATATATTTTTTAATAAAAAGTTTTTATGAAGAACAAAAACCATGAAAAAAATAGCAATACCTCCTTTAAATTGTTATTGTTATGTCAGACTTTTTTGAGTGGTCAGAGTTATTGTGGAATGGAGGGGAAAAATAAATAAAGAGAGGGGAAATAAATAAAATATAGTGTAAAATACAAATGAAGGGTTATTTTATTAAATTGATTTTTTGTGAAGGGGCCGTTTTAGTCGAATGTAATTCTAAGGGGCCACAAAACTGTCTGGATCGATCCCTGACTAGTGTCAAGAGAATATGGTATAGAATCTTTTCCTTTTTTTTTATTTGCATGATATTGTATTGTTAGCTAAAATAGGGTAGTATGCAAAATTTCAGCTCATTGGAAAATTGGTAAGTAGCCTAAAATTGATTTAATAATGTTCATTAAAGCAGCTTCAGGTGGTACCAAGATTCAGGACATGTTTATCGTCCGCTAAATTTTTATATTGAGATTAATGGATGAAAGACTCTTAAAAGCATTTTTTTTTTACGTGTCCATAGATTATTATAGGGAAATATACTTCAAACTGGCTATTGGCGATATTTACGTCAGAAGTAAATTCTGATTTTGTGAACTACATTCAAAAAAAAAAAAAAAAAAAAAAAAATTTTGCCCCCCCCCCCAAAAAAAAAAAATTGGGGGGGGGGGGGTACGGCCCTATTTTATTTTGTGTTCACATCAGTTTTTTAATTCTATTTCAAAACATGATGCAGGATTTTGCAAATAAAGTCCACTTTTCTGATTTATATTCAGAAAGCAAATTTGACTAAATTCATATTTGTTTTACAAAAATAAGTATTTCTAATCAAACAATAAATGCTACTCACTTAATTTATTATTCAATTTTGGGTTTTAAGGCATTTTCTTATTTCATGAAATGATTTTTTGATTGCTAAAATTTGTACGCAGTTTCAACAATCCATTATGAGTAAATATGAGGTCATTTATGAAACTAGTTATGTGCTAATTTTCTTGCTTACATTCCAGTCTAAGTGCAAGAATCTTTAAGTTTAATGCATAGAATTTTCATTTATTAAAGTAATCGTGTCTTTTTTATCCAATTTTATTTTGCCTCGCTATATCACAGTGGTTATGCCACTAAAAATGGTAGATGACCGAAGTGTGAAGGTCCGGGGTTCGGGTCCCATCGCGCGGCTGTCGATCTAACGGTCTGGAATTTCGGTAGGATTATTTTGTTTCTTCTCCAGAACTCCAGATGTAACGTGAATACGCGTTATAAACCCCTAGAAAGTCTTCCTGCCAAGGCATTCACACCCTTGACAGATAGCTCTAGTGTAGCGTTGCCATAATCACACACCAAATTTTAATTTAAATTTTTGCTGTACCCAGCAGTAAATCATATTCTTTGAAAAGCAAAAAATTGTAACCTGAAAGAAAATGCACTTGTGATAGGAATGGGTGAACAAATTCATTCTGGAAAGCTTGGTCACAGGTTACGGTATCTCATTTAGAATTCAATTTTGATCTTGGATAATTAAATAATTTATCTCTTAATTTTGGCGTAAACATTTTTCCTCGCAATTTGGGAAAAAATCATTCTGGCGCTGGAATATTTTCAGCTACATCATTCTCCTATTCTCATATTTCCTCCAAGCAATCTTGCTTGACCACAATCAGCCATAACGTATTTTTTGTTTGTTTGTTTTTTTAATTGAATTGATGGATTCGGATTTGTGTTTTTCAACGTGCAAGTGGGTAGGCTGGTGAATGGAACAGAGACCCAAGAATGGAAAAAATCAATCGATAAAAAATTTTAGGAAGTCAATTTAAAATTTGAATAAAAAACATAAAGTGTTGTCATTTTCTATGCATTCTAATTCTCATGCAATTGCCCCAGTTTAGGAAAATATCAGTTCTTCCATTTTCACTTCTCAGCCAGTGATTATTTATATTCTGACTCTTTCCTCCGCTCATTCCCCGACAACCCTGCTTGACCACAATTAGCGATAACATTTCTTCCCGGAGAAGTGGAAACCCACACGCGTTTGCAGAGACCCCCCACTGTCAGCTATGACAGTTCGGACCCTCCTACTCACCATGAATATTTTTTGCCACCAGATGTCGCGATCGGAATGATGGACTTCCGTTCCGTCAGAAGAATCGCCTTAATGCAGAAAAACTAACTTTAGAATCCCAATTGGGAAAATCGCACCAAATGACCAAAATGTTGCCAAGCTTGGCGACTTGGCAAAATATCGCGAAATTTGGCACCAAAAATAAGTCCCCAAAAGTGAAGTTACCGAAGGCCTAGGACAACATTTCTCGAGATTTCTAGAAATTGCTACAGAAATCAATGGGGAAACCCAAACCTCCGTATCTCTGGTTCTAGTTGACCGATTTTGTTGCAACAAAAAGAAAAATTTAACTATTTGATGCGTAGAATACGAATGTTGAACTATTTTAAACCCCAGAACAGCGTGTTGCCCCGAAAATCCGTAACAATATGTTTTCAAACTAGCCTTAATATTAAAAAGTTAAATGATTATAAATAATAAGCTAGTACTTTTTTAAAAATAAAAGCCAATGTCAAAATTTTTGGGAGATCCTGTATATGCAAAGAAAAAACAAAGTAAACTTTTTTTTTTTTAAAGTTAACTTAAAATCTGTTTTTGCTTTGGGTCTCAACTGTGAAAATAAATTTCATTCTCCTGTGAAAATGGGACTTCAATATAGCATTAAGAACCACTATCTTTACTGGGTATTGCAGCTGATCAAATGCATTAGGGAAAACCCTTCAAAAAAGTTTAATACAGATTTTAAAAAATGATCGTCAGCTAAAATATACTTCTCAACTCCTAAAATTTTTTTTTGTGCTATCATCTTAATTACATTATAAAACACATTCTGAAACCATAATAAAATTGGTTAAAAGTTTATTTCATATTTTTATTTACACAGAAGTTTGGAAATAATAACACTGATGATGCAGACTGCACAGTTTGTGAAAAATAGTTACTCTTAATGACACAATTACAAAGCAATAACTGTAATATTTTGAGAAAATTAGTTTATTATATAATTCTTTTTACATGAAACTTAAAAATACCACCACTTATCTATAAAGTACAAATTTAATAAGAATTTTCAGCTCTATATATGCTTATCCAATTCTACAATATTTAAGTCCTTAACTTCTACTATACACAATACGATAAAAAGCAACAATTATTTATATTTTTAGCAGAATGCAGTGTGCATAAGATGCTTCCAGAATTATAACTGTGAAGCCTGTTGCTTAAGCATACACAAAAATTACAGTGGTACAAATAACATTTATTTGGCTTACACAAATACAATTTATTTACAATATATTCAACAAAGATAAAATTATGGAATACAATGCATTAATGCAAAAATAGTAACCAACAAGTAAAGACAATAATTTTAGAACGAGTACAGATGTCTCTTTTTATAAATGAAACACTTTCTTAATTTATTAAATCACAAAATTATTTTGTTATAATAAACAGCTTGAAACTTTTTCATTCATACTGTCATAATTGTAATCTATGAGGCCTGGGGAGAGACATAATAATGTGGCAAACAGCAAGGACTTGTCATTCTTATCAGAATCTTATACACATTTTTTTCTGGCAGCACTTGCAATAGATACATTCAGCCATTCTATTATAGTTTTCATTTGATTCTACAGTTGTCTATTCAACCACTGCAGAGACATAAATAAATGGAACTAACTTTTACAATGCTCAATTCCTATACCTTTATCCTTTACAAATCATAATTCTATGTACTTTGTAAAATAATAGCTTTAAAATTTTTCTCACCCTGAAAATCTGCACCAAATATGTGAAAAAAAAAACAAACCTAAATTTAAGAAAATACATAATTAAAAATAAAAATTTATTATATATCCTACAATCTGCAGAAAATTTAGGCAAGACATTGCAAGAAAAATATTGGATAGTGAAAAACAAACAAAACAACCAAAAAAATAGTATTCGCATTTAATGATGATTTTGTATGCAAATTTCTAGAGATATAATCAGAAAATGACTTAAATGTTTAGATAATGACCTTTAAGAGTTCTTTTTCAATAAATGTAAATTAACAATAAAATCTATTGTGTATTTATGACATCAGTTTAAGCTTTACTGCCTGCTATGTGCAGTACTTTATTTAGGCATGTTGTTACAATACATTAATAAATTATTTTACAATAAGGAAAAAAATAACTTTTTAAAAAAGCTTTGCAATATGTTTTTATTAAATTTAACAAATAATAATCTCATGGCAAAATCAGATACGTTTTTTGAATATCTGACTAAACTTTTTCTAAAATGTATTTGGAATAAAAATAATTTGTTTGTATTTCAACTTTTAGAACTGTACTAGAACTTTTACATTAGTTATTAAATATCAAAATTCATACAAAATTAATTTATGGAATTTTTTCATACTTAAGGGGGGGGGGGAAGCATATATGAAGATTAATGAGCAATTCAAATAAAAATTTGGTGGGGAGAAAAGATAAGGAAAAATTTTGCTTAGTAATAAATATAAGGAAAAAAGAGAGAGAGAGAGAGAGTCACCTTTCTTAAAGTTAGTGCTGTGATATTCAGATAACAATGCTTAAATGACTATAAAAAGAAACTACCATGCCAATGATCTTTTTGAATTGATAATAAATGTTTCTGATCACAGCAACCATATAAAGAAAAAATAAAATGAAAATTTGCATTTGATAATAAACTCTGACAACAAATTATAAACACACTGAAATCAAGAATGTTTTGGCAAAGTGGGTGGGTAAAAAGTATTCCTATAAAACTGACCAAACAGAGGTTAAGATCGACAGACCTATTTAATGAAGTCTTGGTAGTTTTTAAGACATTTAAAAGAAAAAGATGAAAGCAAATAATTAATTTTCAATAAAAATGTTTACAAAAAAAAAAAATCACACCTCGGAATCTTCAATCCACGAATAAATCACTCAGCTTATTCAATCAACCACACTCTTTGCGTTTAAAAAAAAGACCTCTATCCTATGTTATACAATAAACCACACTAATATGACTCAAACGTTTCAACAAAAACATTTAGCTGCAAAATACTGATGAAATATGTTAAATAGAAAACTTTGCAGATTTTGAAGGCAAAAGATGTTCCAAAATAATTTAGTAATAAATCTGCTTATTAAAAAAAATATAATTGTTTAAACTTAATTTAATCAATTTCTAAGAGCTCAGTATGTTTAATTTCTAAAATTGTGCAGAAGTTATGAATAATTCAAAAATACCGTTCTTCTTTATAATGTAGTTCTGAAGAAACTTTCTAACTTAAGAATCAAGTTAATATATTGCAGGTAAGAAAGTAATAATAGCAAGCAATAATTTTAATACCTAACATTTTCATTGTACCTGGTAAAAATAGTACTGAAAAACAGTAGCATTAATAATAGAGCCCACACTCACGTAACAGTTCTGAAATTTCAGTAATTATTTTTAATAAAACTTAAAAATAATTTCATTACCCCAGGAAAGTACAGTAAAATCATTAATGAATATAGATTATACAAAATTATAATTAATATAAAGCAAATGTTTAAATTATTTTTGCTAATGGATTTCATTTCTCACTTGCCACTTTTTTACTATGTTGAATGCACGAGTTGTAAGATATTTATCTCATAGATCAAAGTTCTTACATCTAAAGAGACCCCCCCTCCCAAACATTGTCTCTGATGCATGGTAGTTCAATGCAAAGTAATCTTTGTTAGAAACAGCGAGTTCGAATCATATTTCTCAATCACTATACTTTGTTGCAATTTTACCAAAAGTACTATCGTATAATAACTCAAAAAAAAAAAAAAAACATAGTACATAAGCTACATAATTTCAGATTAAGCAAAATATATCAGAATGAGAAACTGTATTTTACAGACAGGTTCACTTTCAACAGCATTCTAATAATGCACAAGAATATTAAGAGGAAAAAGAAAGAAAAAATTTGAAAATAAAAATACTTTTTGGAAAAGGTTGGGGGGGGGGGGGGTAGTTACTTTTACACTATCCTTTCTTAATAACTTAAATCTTTTTAGGCAGAAATAACTTGAACTTATACAATGAATAAGTCAATTTGTGATAACTATGCATGCAAACATTAATTAAACCACTAAACAAAACAGAAATGTTAAAAATTTATTGTTGGTTTCTTTAATGACTACACAAAATTACAAACACTAATGCACTTTTAAATTTATAATACAACACATACACAAAGCAAAAATCAAATACAGTTCAATAAACTATACACATAACTCCAATACAGTGGCATAGCCAAGGAGGGTGATAAGGGGGCCACAGCCCCTCCCCCCTGCCAATGAAAAATTTCTGGCTATGCCAATGCTCCAATACAATATATAAAAGCAATTTAATATCCATCACTAATTTTATAAAAATTATCAAGCCCTAGTAAAATTTACAAAGAAATTACTTCACAACCAATTTATAAGTAGAAAACACATGCATTTATGCAGAAATTAATCAAATATAAATAGGAGGAAGAAAATAGAATTGTTTCTTAATAACAGTTTATATGACATCTTTATTATATGTGATAGACATAGTTTAATGGCTTTATTTCAACCTATTAATAACTTGATCCATAAAAAAACATTTTAAATGGCAAACTCTGAAAAGCATTGTTCAAACAGACTTTTGTTTTCCTTTTAGATTCAGAAAATTAGAGAATTATGTCTCAGTAATAAAATGTATAAAAAGTAAAATTTTTCTATTACAAAATTATAAATAGAACTGATTTTACTGAATTTATTAATCACCATTTTTAACCTTTAAATGCCACGATGACTGAATATTTAGTCTGTCTGATACTGACAGAAACATCATCATGTTATTTTTTTTACAGGCGTTGCTTGCCCCCCCCCCCCCATAAAATTTTAACAGACATTCAGCTCATATGGATATGATAATAAAAAGTAGTAAGGTTTCACTGGTTTTGTAGTAAATGAATCGTAAAAATTTCTAAGGAATGAAAGAGTTAAATTGAATAAAAATTTCCATCAGTATTACATGAGGAAGGAGAAAACAGTATACTGCCAGAAAAGAGCTAGATATAAATACTTAAAATAAAAACAACAGTTCTCTCCCCTTTTTTTTTTCTTTTTTATTCGAGTAGAAAATTTTTTAAAACAAACCAAACAACCATATCAGTTACTTCATATAAAGAGCAGCTGCACAAAGCGAAAAAGTTTGAGATTTACTATACAATGTAATTCCCCCCCCCCCCCCTCGATAAATGGATATTTATTATTCACTTCTTTCTGGTTTAGTCAGACAGACGATTTTGCAAAATTCCTGACTCAAGAACATGTGTTTGCTATTGCTAAAACATAAAATATTCAAATATATATATTCAGGGTGTCTACTAAATTTCTGGAAGCTATTTCCTGACTGTTTCCAGAATTTTGGGAGCTTCCGGAAAAAAATTTCTTGACTATAGATGCGGTTTACTTAGGAAATTCCTCAACAGTATAACCCCCTTTTTATACTGTAATATTTTTCTAAACTTACATGCAATAAATTTTCAACTGTAATACAATTATTGATGTACTTAGGTTAGATAGAAAAAATATTACCATGAGTTTCAAGTAACATACTATAGTTTAGTTCAGATTTCACTAATAGTGACCAATATTACTTGTGTTACAGGGGCATACCTGCCAACCTGAAAAAATTAACATCAGTAAAATGTGCCCATTTCAGTAAATTTTCACCTCACATTAGTAAAACTAAGTTTTTTTTTTTTTTTTTTCCCCAAACTAATGAAGGAGAGAGGGATTTAAAAGAATAAAATTTAAAATTGGAATAATTTTTTATTCTTATGGCATTGGAGATTTAAATTAAGGAGTATTAAAGGAAAAATATTTACTCTGAAGAGGGATGAGAAAAGATTGAATTGGAAATCTGAACCTGCTTAATTCAATGAACTTTTTTTTCTCTTTTCTTTATTGGTTTCTTTGAGGTGTGTGTGTGTGGGGTGGGAGGTGAAAATGTTAAATGAAATTCAAAATAAGGTCTATTTTTACTTTTACAGAATTGGAAGTTCAAATCAAGGAGTGCTGAAAGGAAAATATATATTCTCCAGACAGATTGTAAAAGACTGAATTGAAAAAATTTGAGAACACTGAAAATCACCAAACAATCCATAAAATTACCTATCATATCCATACATCAGTGAATTAACACCAAAATCCGTATATTTTACGATAATCCGCTAAAGTTGACAGGTATGCAGGCAGTACTTACGTGATGTACCGCCCCATATGTGATATTAGGTTTGATATATCTAAATGACAATATTAAATGCAGACACCAAATTTCAAACTGAGTTTTATCTTTTAATCTACTACACTTCAAATCTACAAGAACAATACTAGTGAAAATTTCTATATTTTGTCATAGGCCATAGACAGATAGCTTTTTGGCTCTTCTGTCACAAGAAACACCTCACCACAGAATGTGAAACAGGTATGAGCATCACATACCCCAAAAGCATTCTGAATCATTCATTCTATTTAAACATAAATCGTCTTTATCAGCATTTTTTACTCTATGGACACCAAAGAGGTTTTGATAAAAGGAAAAAAACTGACAAGAAATATTTAGACAAAGGAAAATTTATAATTTTGGTGAATTTTCCTGACCCATTTTGCAGGCTTTTTCTATACCTTATGACTTATTTTCCAGACTGGTAGACACCCTGATATTAAAATGAAAGCAAAAGGATTTGGTTTACATTTTTTTGTTGTTGTTTAACATGCTATCAACTAATAATAAGTCACAGAACTTTGAAATCTATAATGCAAAGATTAAACTAATCAAAGAACGAAACACTCACTAATTTTTTTTTTTTTTTAATGTTTTACAGACTACCAACTTTTTCCCGTTTTACTGTACAGCCATATAATTAAAATTTCAATGCAAATTCTAGAAGTTTTAATAAATAAAAAAAGGTGCACTAATTTCCTTCGAAAACTCAAAATACACAAAATATTTAAACATTATTCAGTATGACAAGAGTACAAAGAACCTTTTTTCTAGCATTATGTATACAAAAACATGAATGATACAATAATACTCATGAGAAATATATCCAATGGAAAGAACAAATTCATTTTGAGTAGTTTTCATTTGAATGAATAGCTAAAATATGTCTCTTGAGTGCAGACTTAGAGCTAAAATTTTTGTTACATAAAGAACAACTAACTTCCTCAGGGAAATGAGTCTTTATGTGATTATTCAAAACAGCCTGAGTTTTAAATCTCTTCTCACAATATATGCAAACATGAGGAAGGACAGTATCATGCGCCTGCATATGAAGATGGAGTCTATGCTCATTCTTGTAGTTTTTACCACAGATTGGGCAAGGACAATCTTTTTGAGATTTGTGCTCCATCATATGATTTTGATAATGCTGCTGAACAGACGTTTCAAATGAGCACATATCACACCGATAAATAACGGGCTGAGGAGATGGTTGTGGCTTAGGTGCTTTAGTTCCAAATATACTTAACTCTGGTCTTTGTTTTAAGAATGGTAAAATTTCCACTGGAACATCAGGTACATCAGGTGACATCTTCGCATAGCTCGAATATTCTAACACATTAGAAAAAATAAAAATTAATACCCAGATAAAATGATAAAACAAATCAATGTATTCTTATAATTCCGTGCGAATGTATTAAACATTTTTTTTAAATGCAGAAAATACAAACAGTACTTGACTTTAAACTAGCTCGTAAAAAACAATGCAAGGTAAAATAATACAATCATTATTTTCTTACAAATTTTCTGAAAAATATAAATCACCATTTTTATCAGAGATAAGGCTATGATACCAATTTTTTTTCGTTTTTACACACTTATGAAAGAATAAATAAAGAAAAGACAATACTTGTTTACGAATATTCAGGAAACACCTAATATGAAAGAAAAAACAAATAAAATTAAATCATCAATAATACAATAGAATTTGAATTAATTTTACCTAGGCTTGTCAAAGGAGCAAAAATGTTAGCAAATATTTTTAAAAATACAGAATTAAAGTAAACACTAGAAGCATAAGTAAAACTAAACAAAACAGTAATCTTCAAATAATTTTTTGATAAATCACTAAATATACTACCATTGTTATAAAAGTAACATCATAAAAACACATAAAAATGTGCTTTCATAAAATATAACTTGGAACTGATAACTGTGTGAAGATAGATATAAATTTGGATTAGTATGTAAATTACTCAAGCAAAAATTAAAAAGAGGACAAATTCACATAAAATGACTTGTACAACAAATAAACAATGATAAAATAACTCATTATTTTCCTTCTCTCTCATAATTTAAAAGATAAATGCATAAAACACATAAATTTGAAAAGAGAATAAAATACAAAAGTCACGCAAACATACAAAAAAAAAAAAAATAAATAAATAAAAAAAAGAAGAAAAGACCAACAACATGTATACACATACTTATAAATAACTCAACTAAAAAGTAGATTTAGAATTGCATAATAAATAAAATAAAAAAGGAAACTAACTATAACAATAATAGTAAAATAAAAGGTGTAAAAAAAGAGCAAAAAACTTTTAAATACTTAAACCTTTTTTTTTAACAAAGGATACAAATACTGAATATTCCTCACACATCATTAAACCACGTTCTGTAACTTAGAAATAAAAGAATGGTTAGGCAAAAAATACACAGAAAATAACAAGATTAAACACAGTAAAAATTAGCTGACAGCATAATCATCTGAATCGAACAAAGCAAATAAAATCTATAGGAAAACGAACTTCAAATTAATATACATATCACTGATGAAGTATGCAGACTTTTTTCAATGGTGTGTGTACAGGGCTGGACTGGGCCATCAGGCAATCGCCCGATGCTTTGGAAGCAAGTGTGGGAAAAAAATTTTTTTTTTTTTTTTCTTTGGTAGCGAACTACAGCTACTTTTTAGAAAATGTAGTTAGCTATTAACTACTTTTGAAATTAATCACTACTTTGGTACTTTTTCACTACTTTTAGGAGACAAATTTTTCACTACTTTCAGGAGACAAATTTAATTAGGGATAAACGATTCAGTTTACATTACATTCATATTTAAGGATATTGATTTGAGAAAACTATAGCTCTAATAAACAACTACTAGGGGAGTATTTTAGGGGGGGGGTCAAAGGGGAGCCCGGACCCCCACGTGAAGGTAATTTTGAACGAAGATGAAAATAACGAGAAAAGTGAAATTAGGGTCACAACTGTTTGAAAAAACAAAGAAATTTCAACAATGGAAAGGCTATAGGAAAAATATTCACTCTCAAAATGAATCAGAAAAGATTGCAATTGGAATGGAGGAGCAAAAACATCGTGATTTTTGCCGATCTATACAACAAACAAAACTATAGTTTTTTGCAAAAAACTCTCATGCCTGTTTTCAGTTGTAGGTAATTTTATAATCTACAAAATGAATTATATAAAATTTGTCAAACTTACAGTTTCAAGAGATATAATAATAATAATAATAAACATTTACACCTCCTTTTAAATGGTAATACACCTGATCTCAAATGCTTACTTTTGGACTATATGGAGAAGCCGGTAATGCTTACATTATGATCTTTTGTTTGTTGATGATTTCGGCATAATCCTCTGGCAATGGATGGCGCCAAGGAAGAATCTTGCTGGCAGATGTTTTAACTGGTAACCATTTTTTCTTTTTCAACTGAAAATAAGCTTAAATTGATGACAGTTTGTTTTATGAATAACCTAGCTGTTAACTTATGACACAATTTATTTTCTGAAGACATCCTTTTCCAGAACTAGCTTTCTTTTGCTTTTATTATTTTTTTTTTCCTTTCTTCATTCATTAAAATGTTGAGAATTTTAAAATCGGAAGGTGTATAATATGAATATTTAAAATACCAAATCTTGTCAATAGTCTGATTTACTAAATTCTGCATTTACTCCACTTTTATGTAATTAAAACTGTGGCGTAATAAGTGGGGGGGGGCCGCCCCGGCGGCAAAAAAAAAACAAACATGGTGGCCGGCAGGACACTTAGAAATAATAAAGTGGAAAACTAAAGGACCGAAATGGGGGCAAAATGCTGAAACTTAGAAAGAATGGGGCGGCAAACTGAAAGACCGCACCGTGCGCCAATAACCCTAGCACTACATTGCTAAAGCAAAAGATCATTATTATGCTCTGATTTTGGCAAAAGCATAATGTGTTTCAATTGCTGTATTCCCAAAACGTCGCAAATCCCTCGATTTTCAGATGGATTTGAGTAGATAAAGCCACTGAACATGGTACACGGCTGAAGAGTTGAAGTTCCCACGTTCGGCGAGCCCCGCCCGCGCGACTGTCGGTCTGGAGTTTTGGTCAGTTTCATCAAGATGTACGCGTCAATACACATTACAACTTCTTAAAAAGTCATCCAACCAAGGCACCCCCCCTTAGAAGATATCCCTTGTCTAGGCTTGCCATAACAAACAAGCAAATCCCGCGAATTTTCGAATCGCAAAACGTCGTTTTGCTAAGGCATTCTTTCTGTATCATCTGTAATTATATATGATTAGTAAATAACTGTTATACATTACGAATAATATGTACTAAGAAAGCCGATTAAAAAGAGCAAATCGTTTAGAGGGGGGGGGGGACTTGCTAGTGTTGCGAAACTATTAAAGACATCGAGAAGAGCAATAATTACATACAGCTGGCGACGAACTCTGGTATAATGACTGTTTGATAATTCGCAACTACATATTTATCAAACGTAGCCACCGATATTTGAGGATTGACAGATGGAATCAGAAATTTTTAGATAACTTGAGAAAATTTTGAATTTCCCAACCGTATTTTCTTCCCCCAACTCCTAAGTGAAATGCCGATCGGGCTTCTCGCTTGAGTCAGCAAAAACAAAACATACAAGAGGGGCCTTTTCGGGTTACTCGGCTGTTCGGCTCGCGCAAAAGAAAACAAAGAAAAGGGCAGTAGGAGTATTTCGATCTGAAAGAGTAGAATATTTGAAAAAAGCATTTTAATAAATTACATTTGTGGGAAAGATCGGATTTCATAGACGGTTTTTGTGAAAGGGCCGTTTTCAATCGAACCTATTTTTATGATGGGATTATTGTACTCAATCGTAACCATTTTTTTTAACGTATTATCGTGATGGGCCGCAAATGGTATGTAGGAAATAAAAAAGTGCTGATTGTTTACTAATAATAATAAAAATGTAAAAGCAGGAGGGCGCATAAAGAAGAGAAATAGGGCCGCCCGGCGCTAAAAAGACGACAAAAGGGCCGCCGGGCGCTAAAAAGATAACAAAAAGGCCGCCGGGCGCTGCGCCCTGCCAAATTAATCTAGAATCAACACTATAAAGACACATGTATTTTCAGCAGTGTGTTTGAGGTATAGGATTTCAAGGGTCGCACTGTTGATCGCCAACGTCGCAAATTACGAAAATAAAATTATTTTGGCAAAAATATTGACAATTCTTTTCTTATGATGTCCGGAAAAATCTAATTTGGCAAAATGTTAAAAAGAGCCAACACAACCCTTGGGATTTTCATTCAGTATTAATTGCATGGGTGCTTGTTGCTTGCTAAGAGTAGATTAAATATTTGTTTAATTTTCTGTGAGATTTTTATTCTGTTTTACGGACTCTTTATCGTAGGTTAGTAAGCTTCTCGGGGAATTTCGTCGCCAGAATAGATATGTGGAGTTGAAATTGTTTTTCATGTATTGGAATTAGAAGAAGTGAAATATGTTATGGATTGGTGTATGAAAGTTAGGTTGTAGCAATTTGTTAGTGCTAAATGCTGATTAAGGGAGAGGGTGGAGTGAGGTAATGATATGAAGTAAGCTGATAGAGTGGAAAAAATAAGGTAAGTGCTTTTATTTAATGAATCTTTTTGGAACTATTTAAGGTTTTTAATTATTTTAAAACTGATATTGAATTATTTATTTATTTATTTTTTGTTATTGTAATCATGCAGATTTCAGATTAGCTGTTTAGCTAGGTTGGTAAATTCACCAGTTTTTTAAAGTTAAATACAGGCCAGTGTTTGCCCAGTTTACATTAACTGTACAACTAGGTTGCTTAATCCACTGTAGTTTCTTTGAGTTGAAAACAGGCCAGTGCTTGCCCAGTTTATATTAGCTGTACAACTAGGTTGCTTAATCAGTGTTCATCCTAGGCGTTTTTCGAAGGGCGCTGCACCCTGCCCGCCCTTTAAAGCAAAAAATCCCACCCCATTTGCCCTTTCAAAAAAAAAAATAATAATAATAAAAAATCGCGGCCCTTTTGCCCCCCAAAAATAGCACCCTGCCTGCCACTCTTCTAGCCCCAATTTCATTCATGGCGCAATCCTCTCCCCTCTGTTTACATTTATTGCGTTGCGGCATCTCTTTCCTTTTTGTTGACATAAGTCAGCACCTTCACAGATTGCTAATCACATCCTCTTGTAAGTTAACCATTTTTTTTATGCTTTTATAGCTGTACGTGCAAATTTTTAAGTGCCAATTATTTTATATGTAGACCCCTCACCCCCTCAAAAAAAAAAAAAAAAAAAAAACTTTAGATACGATAAACACAGATTTAATATGAAAAAGCATTGCATTGCTGGCTGACCTTTTTTCTAAAAAAGTAAACAATTTTAGCTTAGTATATATATATATATATATACAGTTGAGAGCCAAAAATCCGCCGACCTAAAATCCGCAAAGGTCCGAAATCCGCACACCTTCTCTGATGTAAATAATGAAATTCGAAATCATCCACCAGTGATGAAATTGTTTAAAAGTGTCTTGAATCTAGATAAATATGATTCTGATGATGAAAACTTGGGTAATAATAATAATAAAATCCATTTGATAAAAGTTTAAAGTTAAGAGAAGAATACCTTCAATTTTTAGAGCAGCAAAGTTCTGTAACAAAACAGAATTAATGATAATATACAATTTTCAAAAATGAATAAAGAAAAGAAAGAAGAGAAAAAAAAAGAAACTGGAAATAGACAAAAATAATATTTTAAAATAAATCACCATAGAACATGCTTTCAAAATTAGAAAAGGAAATTTTGAAACCATTTGCTTTGCTAGTTTTCATGTAATTTTCTTCTTTTTTCTCCTATGCTTTTGTATTTAATGTGAAAATATAAGTGAAATACTTTTAACTATTTTAACTTCATTGTAATTGTATTCTACTTTTTTAAAATTAGAAATGTAATGATTTATCTTTTATGGCCCGAAATCTGCAAAATCCTAAAATCCGCACAAGCCATGGTCCCAAGCTGTGCGGATTTCTGGCTCTCTACTGTATTCGTATAGTGCCTCTTTATATTCTAACGTGCCCTTGAAAACTTAAATTGCCCTTTTTTAAAGACTAGCACCCTGCCCCTTTTTCATCCTAGGATGATCTCTGGCTTAATCCACAGCACCTGTTTTTAGTTAAAAACGGGCCAGTGTTTGCCCAGTTTACATTAGTTGTACAATTAGGTTGCTTAATCCACCGTAGTTTTTTTTAGGTTAAATATAGACTGGCGGTGTAAGATTTTTGAATTATTTTGTAGTGAATTTGATGTTTTTGTTAGTGTAATTTAAGTAAAATTTTATTTAAAAATTTTTTAGTTTGCTTCGTAGATTGTGAAAAATGGTTGGCAATTCTCGGCGAGTTTACATGGGGCTCGTACTAGAGATGAGTTCGGGCTCATTTTTTGAAGCCCGAGCCTGCACAATACTATTTAAGTCTGAGCCCGAGCCCGAAATTTCAGCTAAAGATAAATAAAATTCAAAGAAGTAATTCTTTGATGGAATACAATAAATTTTGCCGTTGGTGCAAATTAAAGACAAATATAGTTGCAAATTTTTAATGCACTTTCTAATTCTTTATATCTATGTTTATGAAATAATGTCCGATCTCATGACTAACTAAGCAATATAAGCCGCTGTTCTGAAATACCCAAAGAGCTTCACGCCCCTTCTAGGCATCCGTGCCACTATTTTTTTTTTTTTTTTTTTTTTTTTATAAGAACTTTTATTTTCCATATGAATCACTTTTTAAAAATCTGTTTCAAGGAGTATGTTCAATAAAATAGAAATTTTTCATGAGCCCGAACCCGAACGACATTATGAATTACAGAGCCCGAGCCCGGTTCGGGCTGAGTCTGTCTCATCTCTAGCTCGTACCATCTCGGTCGAAATTACCTTATTTTTAAACGTGTTAACCTTCATACAAAAAGAAAAAACAATGCACATACCCAAAATGCATATCCGAATGATGATTTCACTAGAGTAATACTGGTTTGAACAAGAAAAGCTACTGGCATAGAGGGTAAATTTTAAATAGTTAAAGCTATATATAAATATTCATGCTAGGGGGGGAAAAAAAAGAGACTGCACAAATTTTTACAATGATACAATATATAAATATTATTTCATATTCATATTGTCTCAGGAAATATAACTACAAGGTTAAATTTCATTTGTAAAAAGTCAATTTTATTACTTTTTGGGGTTGCCAATTAATGTAGTTTTAATAATTAAGCATCTTCAAATTCCAACACTGGTGCATTTATTGGTAATTAGTTCACTTTCATTTTCATCTAGTTCTTTTGGGAGGTTTGAAACTTGTGCATAATTCCTAGAGACCCATGACTGCAAAGCTTACCAAAGTGTGGCAATTTTTAGGTTGGTGAGAGCGTGGATGTTAAAGTAGAAATCAACTTTTTTATTCAGTTGTTCTGAAAGTAATTTAAAAAAAAAATGAAAATGGAAGATGATTTTAAAAAATAGAGAATAAATATTTTATTGAATTACGTATTGTCCATTCTGTTCCAATACTTTTTGCTGTCTTTCTGGCAGTAGCATGATTCCACGCTCATAAAATATTTGGTTTTTGTTGGCAAAAAACTGATCCAAGTGATTTCTGACCTCCTTATTTGTAGTAAAGGTTTTACAATCTAAAACATTTTGTAGTAACCGGAACAAGTAATAATCAGAAGGTACCAGACTAGGAGAATAGAGTGGGTGTGGCAAAAATATTTCTTGTCGATATTTGGCAGGGGGGGGAAAGGGGAAGGGAATCATACCTACTTGGCGACAAAAGAGAAAAAAAAGGGGGGGGATGAACATGGTGCATGCCCTATGTAAACACAGCAATAGTAGCTGGAAGTGCTTTTTTAAATGAATCTTTGAATTCTTTAGGTTATTTTTTTTAAATCACTTTTAAAGTGATATTTGATGTTTTTGTTAGTGGTATTTATCTGTTACTCTAATCATGCTGACTATATTAGGTGTATAGCTAGGTTTTTTAAAGCACCTAGTTATACACATTTTAGTTTTTTTATTGTTATTTTTATTTAAAAACTGGCCAGTGTTTGCCCAGTTTATATTGGCTGTACAACTAGGTTGCTTATCCATTGTAGCTTTTTTAGGTCAAAAGTGATCCACTATTTGCTCATTTTAAATTAGCTGTTGCTGATTTTGCAGATGGGTTAGGTTAAATATGGACCGGTGGGTGAAGATTTTTGATAATTTTGTAATGAATTTTATGTTTTTATCTGTTTTTGTCAGTGTAATTTACATGCAATTTTAATTTGTTTTATTAGACTTTACTTTGTTGTTCATGCAAAATGGCCGCCAAGCTCCAGCTACTATTGCTGTGTTCACATAGGGCATGCACAGTGTTCATCCTCCCCCTTTCTCTTTTGTTGCCAAGTAGGTATGATCCCCCCCTCCCCCTTGCCAAATATTGACAAGAAATGTTTTTGGAAACTTTATTTAATTGCCAAGTATCTACAAGGATTTTTTTCCTGCTATACTGTATGCCACCAGCATGATAAAAATATAAAATTCATTACAAAATTATCCAAAATCTTCACCCATCGGTCCATATTTAACCTAAAAAACATCTGCAAAATCAGCAACAGCTAATTTAAAATGAGCAAACAGTGGATCACTTTTAACCTAAAAAAGCTACAATGGATAAGCAACCTAGTTGTACAGCCAATATAAACTGGGCAAACACTGGCCAGTTTTTAACTAGGGAATGCAATCCCGATCCTGCGGGAATGGGATCCAGCGGGATCCCACACAAATACTTGCGGGACTAGTCCCGCGGGATTGAAACTAAAAAATAAATTATTTTTCTTACAATTTCACGCCTCTTTCACGATCATCAACTGGCGAAAAATTTTGTATTCACGATCATCAACTGGCCAAAAATTTTTGTATTTTAAGATGAACAATAAGAACCAGTGATCTTGGGCGCTCATACCTATTAGCAGTTAGGCGCCTTAGTCCCCCCCCCCCAGCTCCCATATTGTTATGATTTACGTACTGGTATAACGCAGAAGTGCTTCAACACTAAATACATTGTATCTTTCTGGGACAGAACACTTGACTTGTCCTCCCCCCTCTATAACAACCATATGGCTGCCCATGCCAGTGATATCTTTAAAGATGAACTTCAGTTAACCACTAAAAAATGGATGGCTCCTTCAGGGTTTCATACAAAGAAAAAAAAAAAATGTGTTAAGCGCTTTTGTATATTCTCTATCAAAATTAGATGAAGACTAGGAAGATGAGTGCCGCTTTACGTTTACTTTTTTACATTCTTCTTCTTTAGCAACTAAGAAATAGCTTAGCATATTATGATGAATATCTTGACTATAATTTTCACTTTTATGTAACGTACTGTATTAATTATCAAATAAAATATTGTTATTAAAGTTAAACTTCATAGAGCTTACAATCTGACTTTCTCATACCTTTCTACATCGAAATCAATTTTTAGTTGAATGCAGTATTAATCCCGCGGAATCAACAAATCTCAATCCAAAGAGAAAAACAGTACGGGATTGCATTCCCTATTTTTAACTGAAAAAAAAAAACTAAAATGTGTATAACTAGGTGCATTAAGCATAAAATGTAAAGGTCACAGGTTCGGGTCCCATCGTGCGGCTGTCGATCTAACAGTCTGGAATTTTGGTAGTTTTTTTTCCAGATGTAACGTGAATACACGTTAGAACCCCTTAGAAAGTTGTCCTACCAAGGAAGGCACCCCCCATCCTTGGCAGATCGCTCTTGCGTAGCATTAACATAATATACCCAATTAGGCAAAGTAAGACAATATATTAAAACATTTTCAGAATTATTCAATTGGATATTAATTTTAAAGATTTCGTTGAACTGAACATACACTAATCTTATTATGACTTAATGATGTTATAAAATAACTTTTTTTAAAACAAATTTGTACTTTTTGCTCTTTAGAACATTTGTCAGAATTATATTTAATACCATTAAAGACATCGATGTAACTTATGACTGTACTCAAATGCAGAGGGCATGCCGTTAATAATATCTAATAATGCGTAAAAATCTATAATATAATGTTTACAATAATTAGAAATAAGCTATAGAGAAAAATTATAAAGCTATACCTAATAAGCTAAAATAATTTTGTTTAATTTCAGCAGTGTTGAAATATTTCTTAAAAACTATTTTGACTTCATGTAGAGGTCAAAATTCAGAAAATTTGCAGGTGGCCAGTGGCCACTGAGCTTGAAATTTTGAGTGGCCACTTGTGCATGTTTTTGAATATAGCACAACTTACATACAAGTTTAACAAACACACACAGTTTATATAAGTAATAAGGAAAGATTTCTTAAAATATACATAAATTTTCAGTTAATTTAAAAAAATTACTCACCAGTATATACAGGGTGTCCCAAAAGCACTGAGCTAGGCTTTTATTCCTTAAATATTGATCATAGACTTGTACAATAAATTAAAGTTGTATAAGAGAAAGAATTTTATGGTGTTGATTAACATTTTTAGAACGTTAAATCTAAATAAATAAAAGAAGAAAATTAATTTTTATGCGGACCCCAACAAAAACATTCTCAGTAAAATGTACCCCTTACATTAATTAGGTGATGTACAAAATTTCAGCCATTCATTCTTTTTTTCTGGATATGGCCTTGCTTTTGTCAAAAGCATTTCTGTATAGTGTCCTCCTACTACCATTCTTTAAAAAGCACGGTGTAAGACAACCTTTCAACGATTGACAGCCTTCCCCCCCCCCCTTTTGCCCTGGTTTGTACATATTTTCCCTCTAAAACGTAATTTCCCCAGCCCCTTTCGTTACAGGGATCACTGCAGTCAAGATTGTTTTGTAAGGGGCCGTAAAACGATCGACAATCTATTAAAATGATACCATAACAAAAATATGATTGATTGAAACGACCTTTCAGAAAACACGATATGTAACTGTTCCTTCACAAAATTCCAAGCAGCACAATCAGACATTACTCATAAATGCAACCTGTTGAAATGTTCTTTTACAAATAGTTATTTTTTTTCTAATTGAGATGCTTATCAGATAGTCATTGCTTTTTTATTTGTTTTCTTTTGTTCTCATAACCCAAAAAGAGGCACTTCTGGGATATTTGTTTTCAGTTAATGCAGCAATAGAAAATTAAGATCTGGCACGGCACATAACACTTTCAGTTGAGGTTCAAAATGACTTCGCAGCCAATCCTATATATAATGTGAGTGTTATATTTAATAATTGCAAAACAATCATAATTCTAGACTGTAGCTTTTTAGTTAAAGCTATCAGTATAAATGATGGCAGCTTCTATTGCTTAAAATTGGCTGTTTTGCACACTTGCAAGTTTTTGTTCTAAGGCTAATTCTATGGAAGTGCGACATAGGCATGAATTTTTAAATTTCAACAAAATTAATTTGTTTTGCTCTTGTTGATAGAAAATAAATCAAATTTTATTAAAATAACAATATATAATAAAATAATATTATAAATGATTTTTTACAGTTAATTACTTTAAGACTAAGTTTGAAACTGAATTTTTTTTATTTTTACCTCTAGTTTAATGCCCCTTGAAGCATTAAATTACCTCATAAATTTTGAAACAAATATATTTATTTAAAAGAATGGTTCACTTTGTACTTAAAAATACCAAAAGGGTCATTCCATTTCAAATCAACCAGGCCATGTCACCCACCGTCTCGGATTTCTTTGAAAATTTTTATAAATGTAGCCATTAGTGTTCTAACTAACAATGTAAAATTTTACTTCAATATCTCTAATACTTTTTAAGATAAAAATTATTAAAATAATAGGAAAGTGACCATAAATGGCGTTTTTGCATACACTTATTTTAATGGTGCTTTCTCAGATAAAAAATCATAACTTTCTTTATTTTCAATATATTAAATTGAAATTTATACCAAAACGGTCACAAAGGTTTGGAGATTATAGAAAAAATTAATTTGATAGTGCTGTTTAAAACTGGAACCCCCCAAAAATTCATAAACTTTATTTTTTTTCAAAAAAATTTCATAAAAACAATAATTTTGCAAAAGCTGTTTCAGAAAAAAGCACAGCTCTTAACAAAGCAAACTATTTTTTTACTTACATGTAAATGCATAAAGTAAGATAATTTAAAATAAAAACGGTGGTATTTTGAGTCCTAATAGGTTAATTTAATTAAAAACCAAATATTTTGATGATTTTTCTTAAAATGTTATGCTGCATGTAAATGTTATTATAAAATAATTTTTTATTTATTTAATTTAAAAAGGTGCTTATTTTATTTAAAAGTTAATAATGAGTTAAAATTATTTTACTTAAAATTTAATTTTTTTTATTTTTAAAATATAAAACTTTTTAAACAAAATCTGATTATACATATAGTAAATATGTGTCAAAACTTGGAAGTTTTTCTTTCTTTTTTTTTTTTTTTTGTTGTTGTTATTGTCAACTACAAGTCGAATTACACTCATTCTGACTTATTTTAGATCAGTAATATAACTGTTAATTTTATTTATTTTTAATGTAGACAATGCTTTGTTTATAATGGGAATCTCCTCACCTGTCAGTTAAAAACTTGGTATTTATTTATATTTAATTGTGTGTCATAGGAAATCAAGTTAAAATAGTTTATTAATGTTTAAATTAGTATTTTTTTAATCAGTTCAAGCAAAAAGGAAAAAGAGAGAGTGTGTCAATAACAAATAATAAAAAAATGGGGGTTGGGGAGAAAAAGTGGAAACAGGCTGTTTTTTTTTCCCAGAAATGATGCAACTTTTTAAGTTATTTTTATGCAATTAAGTTATCCTAATTTAGAGATTCAAAGATTTTTTTAATATCTCTTCAGAAGTTGTACTATGCACTTTTAGGAACAGTTATTCTAACAGTAATGAAACATGCAGAAAAAGAAATTTAGTTAAATTTAAGTGCTGCATGGTTAGAAAATTTTCAAATTTAAATGTTGTCTCCGCCAATTCTGTAATTTTTTTTTTTTGGGGGGGGGGGTGTAAATTGCCTGAGGCATGAAGAAAGCATATCTGTATATTGTTTATATATAAAACAATTATTTATTTATAAATAAAATTTATATTGATTTATAATTAAAACAATTTTAAAAACTTTTGTTTTTATCATAATTTTGTTTATTTTTACATCAGTTTAAAAGAACTATGACAGTAGTCTCTTTTCAGTCAACAGGCTTTTGGACTGTAACTAGATCAGATCACATGCTTTCTGTTTGTTGTGTGGTAAGGAGCTGGTGTAATATGAGAAGATGCAGGGGGAGATACTGAGTAGTGTAAGATAGTAAAGGCCATTGTCCACACCCAGTGATTGCTGCGGCTACAATGTATTTGAAGGAGGATATTTGGCCACGTCTTAAGGCCTCTGCCGATATCCAGAGACCGTCGCGGGTCGCTTGTCCAATTATCACTTGTAAGCAATCAATTTTTTGCACTCAGAAGAAAGGGGGAGATACTTCGAACAATAGGTAATGGGGACCGTGGATAATATTGCGGTTTTTACGCTTGT
Organism: Cheiracanthium punctorium; assembly: GCA_038373885.1. NCBI lineage: Eukaryota > Metazoa > Arthropoda > Arachnida > Araneae > Cheiracanthiidae > Cheiracanthium > Cheiracanthium punctorium. Next base: position 430,674 of record JAWZYV010012096.1, read on the forward strand.
GGTTTCCACCCCATCTGTTATTCGGTAGATGACACCCCATGTGTCGCTGCCAGTCGCCGCTTCCAAACCCCCTCAAATACATTGTAGCCGCGACAGTCTCTGGTTATCGGCAGAGGCCTTTACATTGGGTGACACATATGCTGTCCTCTACCGAACAATAGATGGGGTGTGAAACCACAATATTATCCACGGTCCCCAATTACCTTTTGTCCGGAGTATCTCTTTCTCTGCAGTGCGAAAAATTTATTGCTTACACGTGATAATTGGCCAAGCTGCGAGCGGCTCCCTCTCGATGTGGAAAGCGGCCTTAAAGGGGTGGGGTCCACTCCCTCTTCCAATGAGTCACCCTCTTGTTTGCAGGTGTGAATATCTCTTCCTTGGTCAGATACTTTGAGAATTGGAATCAGTTTTGCCTTTCTTTGATTAAGTGAAGATGTTCTTTGAGTAATTTGGAATTGTTTTTGATGTTATCTGGGATTGTTGAAATTATTTTAAAGAGTTAAACCAATAATCTAAAGCTAAATTATTCAGCTTTATATATAAGCTCATTTTTGTTTATCTAATTGAAAGACTTTAAATTAGAATGTTGTTTTTTTTTTTTTTTTTTTTTTTTAATAGTACTGAATATCAGTTCCATTTAATATGGCGGCAGAACATTCCCAAACGTGCTTATGCCATAAAAGGACTTATACTCAAGTAGAAACTGTATCAAGTTCTGCATTATTAAGCCCTTCAGACTTGAACTTAATAAGTTTGAGAAGTAATGTACAATCTGAGCTTTTACTTAATATTTGTGAACATCACAAATTATTTTATTTGAATAAATTTGAAATACTTCAAACATCATGTTTTGACCTGTTTAAGTGCCATAAAAGAAAGAGAAAAAAATGTTTGAGAACTATTAATTTAAATTTATCTGAGGTAATTAACAAATTGCTGAACTGTGAAAAATCGATTCCTGGACAAAATAATATGTAGTTTTTCTAGGAAGAACGTAAACAAATTTATTTCTGAGATTGATGACAAAGTATCAACTGTCAGTGATACCAGTGACAAAGTATCTACTGGCAACTGGCAGTGATGAAACTGTCACAAATTTCAAAACAAGAAGCTTTAGAAGATGTTATAATGTATCATTACAAAACATAGGTGAATCTCAAGAAAAATGTTTAATTTGTAGTTGACAATAAAAAAAGCTAGAAAAATTTTGATGCATGTTAACTGTATATATTTCCGATTTTGTTTTTAAAAAATTTTATTTCAAAATAATTTAAATTTTAATTAAAATAACTAACTCATTATTAACTTTTAAATAAAATAAGTTCTTTATAAAATTAAATAAATAAATAATTATTTTATAATAACATTTGCATGCAGCATAACATTTTAAGAAAAATCATCAAAATATTTGGTTTTTAATTAAATTAACCTATTAGGACTCAAAATACCACCATTTTTATTTTAAATTATCTTACTTTATGCATTTACATGTAAGTAAAAAAATAGTTTGCTTTGTTAAGAGCTGTGCCTTTTTCTGAAACAGCTTTTGCAAAAATATTGTTTTTATGAAATTTTTTTTGAAAAAAAACAAAGTTTATGAATTTTTAGGGGATTCCAGTTTTAAACAGCACTATCAAATTAATTTTTTCTATAATCTCCAAACCTTTGTGACCATTTTGGTATAAATTTCAATTTAATATATTGAAAATAAAGAAAGTTATGATTTTTTATCTGAAAAAGCACCATCAAAATAAGTGTATGCAAAAACGCCATTTATGGTCACTTTCCTATTATTTTAATAATGGTGATGGGTGACATTTTGGTGGGTGACATTTTTGGAATTTACTGGTTGATTTGAAATGGAATTACCCAAAATTTCCACTGGAAACCTTTTAATTATTTTACCATTCCCCCAAACTTGATATTTGTCTTCATGTCATGTCTGTCACAAAAAACTTGGATTTTTTAAATTTTTAACAAAATGCTTTTGATAAAAATGATTAACTCTTTATTTCCTCCTTTTATATGTCAAAAGAAGCAACTCAAAAAAAAAAAAAAAAAATTAAGAAAAAAATTAAAATTTGGGTGAAATATGGAATTTTAAATTTTGTCATGTCTGTCACGCTTGTTATGTCTGTCACAGTGAGTTTTTCAAGAAACTTTGCCCTGATCTTTTGCTTTGAAAGTTATTATTATTATTTAACTTAGTATTGATGGCAACAGTATTTGTTTACAGCTCAGCACAACTCATCAAAATGCTTTTCAGAACATGTGTTCTCAAAATGTGATAGAGTCTCTCAAGCGATAATTATGCTCAAACCAATTTCTTTCTGATATATACATTATAATTGAGTGATTACTTCAAGACACTCTATAACAGAGGTACCAATGGTTAAAACAGCAGCTGAGCGACAGAGGGAAAGACTGATGAAGCTTAAAAACAAGGGCAGATTAAGGGGGGGTGGAGGGGACAACCCCCCCCCTCCCCGAGAAAGAAGAAATTAATGTAAAAGATCCTATTTTACTTCCATAAAATGGATGTATATGTCAATCTTCTAACTAACTGCCCCCACCGACAAACTAACCCCCCTCCCCTGAGAAACTTGCAATAATCTGCCACTGCTTAAAAAAACTGGAATGTATGACCAATATAAAGAAAAAGCTACTACTCAAAAGAAAGTGTTATGCATACTGGTGGGACTATTAAACGTAAAGTCCAAGAAGCTACTCGAGCTAGAAATATAGATCCCAGAACACCATACGAGTTTGCTGAAGCTGGTAGAAAAATTCGCCCTGGGATTAATGTTTTGTATGAATCCCATGAAAACATACAAAGAATGAAAACAAACCTCAATCGGACATGGGAAAACATCAAAACAATGCCTGGAACCCGAAACTCACATTGTTTCCGATCTTGTAAACCTGGCATAATATTTTATAGATTAACTTTAGAGTGTCAAAAGGGCACTCTCTTGCATTTTCACACAGGTGAATGTACAGAAAATTATCTCTTAGAAAATTAACAGCTGAGAATTATCAATGTGGCCAATGGGTAAATGTGCAATATGATAATGAGGTGCTGAGTGGCATAATAACAGAAATTACAGAGAATCGGTTCAAAATAAAATGCTTAGTGCCAACCAAAATATGGCACCTTCAAATTTGAACCCGAAAATCATGCTGTGTGGTATAAGGAGCAAATTCTAGCAAATATTACAGCTCCCACACTAGTAAATTCCAGGGGGTTTTATAAATTTTAATTGTTTCATAAAATTTTAATTTAAGAATCATAACATCATATATTCAAGGTTATATCATATTGTAACCTTTAAGTTGTAAAAAAAAAAAAAAAAAAGAAAGAAAAAAGAATACTTAAATTCATCAAATATTGTATATGTGTCATGCCTGTCACGCTGATAAATATTTTATGATATTTTACTATTTTAACATTTCTTTATATTTTTCTTTCAGCTTGACATACAAGCCTTATTTTGAGTCTCAAGAAATTCTAGACTTGAAATACATACCAATTAAGAGCAAATGGTAATAATATGCGGTTACTCAAAATCCATGTCTAAATTTTGTCATGTCTGTCACGGATGGTTTTTAATTAATTAAAAGCATTTGCTCTTGAATTAAAATTTTAGTGTTTTTAATAACTAAGGCTATATTTGCATCACCCCATGGCAATTTTTTATTTATGAATTAATACTTAGTACTAAAATTTAAGCAATAAAGTTGGCTTATGTCATGTCTGTCACACATGGAAACAGCCCTAAATGATTGCTGAGTGTCTAATCATTATCTGGTCTTCCTGTTTCAAATTATGCATTATTAAAAATATTTACTGAGCATTAAATTACCGGTACATTTAGAAATGAAAACAACTTTTTGAAAGTTAGAAAATTGCCCGATTTTAGGACATGAATTGATCTGAATTTGTCTCAGTCTATCATGGGTGCTGGCAGCATAGGGCAAAGGAGGCTCTTGCCCCCCAGCAAACACACAACTGCCCGCAAAATGACGGCCGGGTACCCGTCGTGCTGGCGAAGTGCCCTATAACGGGAGCAAGGTAGATTGCCATCGTCTGGAAGTCACTGGAGTACCAGTGCCTGAAAAGTGCATATGCGCCGGTACATAACTAGTAACGGCGAACTGCCACGTGTCTATGACATGCACAAAAAAGTTAACGGCGTGGTACTGCTTAAAATGTACCGGGCCAGCACTATTTGGCAGTAATGGGCCTGTATATATTTCGTAGTGTTGGCATAAAATTTCGTTATTTTAATTAAATAATATTGTTTCACATTCATATGGTGTAGAAGTGATAGGGGATATAAGTTCCGGGCACCCAAAGGCAGGGTCACTGCAAAGATTTTTTTTTTTTTTTTTTTTTGAGGGGGGGAATGTAAGGGAGGGGAGAAGTTCATATTGTGCCTTCAGATATTTTAGTACTAAAAACTAAAATAATACAAACGAGTTCAGTATGCTATAAAAATGTTTACTACACAGACAGTGGAACCTCCACTCTGTATATGACAGTATATAACCCCCACTTTGTACAGAATTATGAATTTTAATCTTAACATTTTTATAATTTATATTAATTTTTTACAATTTTGCTAAACTTTTCCTGAAAAATATATTTGGAGACTTTTTTCTACGTTAAGCCCCTTTTAAAATCTACCGAATTAGGGTGCAGAAATATGTTAGAGAGTATTACACGAAGACCACTCAGGGTTTTGCATGAGAGTTCAGCTCCTGTAGTCTTCCTTTAGAGAATTTTAGATAAAATTAAAAATTTTAACAGCCTACATAATTGCTTCTATTGACATTTTTTATTAAATTAAATATAGCAGGGGTAAAACAAAAGATTACTTAATTTTTAAATATAAATTAGGTAATTAATGCTCAAATTTACAATAAAACAAATTAGAGCTCCTGCAGCTATTTTGTGAGAAATTCAGCAATAAACCAGTAATTACATATTATTTCTTTCAATCTGTTTCGACCTTTGTGGTTTATGACTGCAGCTTTGCTAATTCTTATTCTGTACATTAAAAAGAATTTCTTTTGCAGCTGCTCTCTTTGGGCGAGGCTGTTAATTTTTGCTTTGTTCAGCCGTCTCCGAGAGATGTCATGATCGAGTTGTTCTTCACTGACACGTTTTGGTAACCCTTTTAAATTTCTGCGCCTAATTGTTCTTGTTTACTAAATTAAATACATTGATTTATTCTTAACCGCTCTGGATGCGTTCGCCTATTTTTATATATTGGCGTATTTTGTGTTAGCGCTGCACTGCCAAGTTTGTAAGTCGTCTTGCTGGAGAATTCTCTCTGTGTTATTGCCTTTTTACATAACACATATATGGATTACTACATCCTCTGATTTTTTCTGCCTCTTTCAGAGTCCATGAAGTAAAACGCCCACCACTGCATCGTAGAAACCCATTCTTTTTTCTTTTGATGTTTCATTTCGTTTTGCAAATCTTGAAACGTTGAGCGGGAAGCAAGTTATGAAATATGCTTTTTAGGATACAGTTTTTACGGTTGTTGTTGCCAGACTTTCGAGAAGGTTGATTGCTATTGACTAGTAAGATATCTCTGTTAGGAGCAATAATTATTATAATAAGATTTGCTTCTGCAGTGATATCTTGCTGGTTATGGATACAGAAAGTGGATTATTAGAAGTTTTACAATTGGATTTTACATTTTTTAAACAGTCAGGAAAATATTACAGGTAAATTTTTACTTTTACTGTTTTTATGTACACACGGTATCTACCGGTGAATTTAGCAACTAATTTAAAGATTAGGCGACTTTTTGAACCAAAAAACATCATTTTCATACTATTTTCAAGTTTTGGCTACTTGTACCATACTCCAGGCGACTCATTTGAAAATCTGGTGTTGGTTTTTGTCAACTCCCTTTTTTTAAAGCTGCTACTGAGCTTTCAGCAAACATTCTAATCTGTTTTTTAATCGTGCTATAAAAATAAATGTTTTATATGTTCTGTTATATATATATATGAAGTTTTTAAATTTATCATTTTATTCAATCCTTCTTAAGAAATAAACATGCTTAATTTAGCTTCATTTAACTACAAAATCATTCAAAAATGTTACTATTTTGGGAACTAAAATTGAGAAAATGGCTACTAAACTGGTGACTGTTTTTAAGTCGGTGATGTTACTAATGATACTTATTTTAGTGTATAAAAGTACTTTCCTCCATAAAATTTGAATCATGCAGTATACAACAGATAATAGATACAGAAAATTTCTTTTCAGAATAGCTAAGATTTAAAAAATAATTTGATCTAAACAAAATGTACAATAAAGCAAAATGTTACCCTAAAGTTATGTGTGTAATCATAGTACAATTTTATTTATTACTAGCTGAAGTACCCGTCCTTGACGGGTTAGTGAATGCAAATTTCCAAAAAGCAAGAACTTTCGTCAGCATTGTAGGAGTACACAGAATGGATGTAGTATGTTGCCAAAGTAAAGAAAGCGAAGTTATAATTTTTAAGTATTGTTAAAATATTACAGGTTAGAGAGTAACTAAGTAATATCATTTCATTCGCTTTGGTCATAATTATGTGATGCGCGAACGAATATTGACGCATATTGAAATAATTTTCGCAAAATCTCAAAATCTAATCAACATTTTTGAAAAATTTTGAAGGCTAGAATTTAAGTTGAGTGACAACCTATCCTGTCACCCAATTTCGTTCCATTCCCTGCAGTCTTTATTTCGTGATGCTGGAACAAAATTTCAGCATTTTAAAACGATTTTCGCAAAATCTCAAAATGTAATCAATATATCTTTAAATTTCAACGCCTATAAATTAAGATTAGCAACTACCTATCCTATCACTCAATTTCGTATCATTCGTATTAGTCGTTATTACGTGATATTTGAAGAAATATAAGCGTATTTTGAGAGAATTTTCACAAAATCTCAAAATCTAATAAAAGTGTTTAAAAAATTGGACACCTATAGTTTATGTTGAGCAACCATCTATCATGTGACCAAATTTCATATCATTTGCTTTAGTCATTATTACTTAATGCGGGAACAAAGATTCACTCAGTTTTAAACGATTGTCGCAAAATCTCGAAATCGGATCAATTTTTTTTAATTAGATGCTTATAGTTTAAGGTGAGTGACCACCTATCATTTCACCAAATATCATTTTTTCACCTTTGCAGTTATTACGTGATGTGCGAACACAAATTTACGCAGTTTGAAATGATTTTCGCAAAATCTCAAAATCTAGTCAAGATTTTTTTTTAAATTCGACGCCTATGTTCTAAGTTGTGTGACCACCTATCATGACACCCAATTTCATATCATTCACTTTAGTCGTTTTTACGTGATGCTTGCACACAAATTTACGCAGTTTGAAAGTTTTTTCGCAAAATCTCAAAATCCAATCAGGATTTTTTTAAAATTGGACGCCTATGTTTTAAGTTGAGTGACCACCTATCACGACACCCAATTTCATATCATTCGCTTCAGTCGTTTTTACGTGATGCTTAAACAAAAAAAGCGTCACGGACAGAATGACAGACAGACAAACTTTTTTTTGAGGGTCGCATCGGATTCCCGGGTGCTTGAAACGGATAGAAATCGCAAAATTTTTGAATTCCAAGAAATGTACAGACAAAAGTCTAATTTTATTTATATAGATTACTTCCTGTAAGATTTTGATTAGTACATACACACACACACACACACACACACACACACATTATGATTGATATATATATATATATATATATATATATATATATCTCAATCATAAAGTATTATAACTCATTTATAAAATCTCTAACTCTGAAATATTGAAATTAAACTGTTTATAAATGATTTTATGTTGGTTCTGAAATGTGTTAACGCCTCTCTCACAAAAAAAAATCTTTTGCGACTGCAAATTTGTAAGAAAATTGCAGTTTATGAAAACTGCACACAATTCACTAATGATAGGCGCACATAATTTGCAAACGATTGACCAACGGATTTTGCTGTTTTTTATCTTTCAAAATGTTACCCTTAAGGATTTTTTTTTTGCGGGGTGGGGGTTGATGAATAAGCCCCCTACCCTGCATCTGCCACTGGCTCGTATTTTAATTAAGGCACCATTACTGTAAATTGGCACTAATCTGGTACCGTGCCATTACATTGTAGTCACTGTTAAGGTACCAGGCCAGTGCCTTTATTTTTAATAAAAGCCGGCACTCGGCCGTTTCATTTTGGGCATTATAAACTTAATGGCCCAGTGCCTTTATTGTGAGTAGCGGCCGGCACATGCAGTATGCCAGAAGAGTGCCGTTGCCTGCCCGGGCTTCTGGCAAGGTACTTCTCGGGCAACCACTTTTGGTACGATTCAGTTACTTTTTGCAGTGCCGGGCCGGTACTGGACGTAAAGGCAGAAAGGCACTGGCAAGGTACTCCGCCAGCAGGTGTGTGTTTGCTGGGCCTGTCCTGGATTTTTGTATGCCATGTTTTTCCCTGCTTTTTTCTTCTTTCCAACATGGTAGCCATACGAAGTACTCTCCCCTCCCCCCTTGGAAAAATTCTATGGGTGCACATTAGAGATGAGTTCGGGCTCATTTTTTGAAGCCCGAGCCTGAGGACTTTTAATCCGAGCCTGCCCGAGACCGAGCAATATTATTTAAGTCGGAGCCCGAGCCCGAAATTTCAGATAAGATAAAAAAAAATCTAATTACTTCATTGATAGACTACAATGAATTTTGGCGTTTGTGCAAATTAAAGACAAATATAGTTGCAAACTCTCAATGCACTTTCTAATTCTTCATATATCCATCCATGTTTATCAAATAATGTCGGATCTCATGACTAGACTAATCAATATAAGCTGCCGTTCTGAAATAACCAAAGAGCTTAACGCACCTTCTAGGCGCCAGTGCCGCTATTTTTTTTTTTTTTTTTGAGTACAGTCAACTGCGGTTATAGTGAACCCGGATATAGTGAACCATCGGCTATGGTGAACGCAAACCCATACCTGCCAACCTCCTTAAGCCAAAAACAGGAAGACTCGGGTTGAAAAAACAGAAGATTTTTTTAAATATAAGAAGTAAAAACAGAAGACCCCCAGTTTACCACCATTTCTCATTATTTTTTTATATTAGTAATGCATGGAAATTAAATAGTAATAGAAAAGAGCTTACCTGAAATTTTTATACAAAAACGGAGAAAGATGGAGTATTTTCACAAAAATAAAAACAATTAAATAGATGGAAATTTGACAATTTTTAACCAAAGTACATTGAAAAATAAACAGATTGATATTTTTTTTTTTTTTTGCTTCTATTAATAGTTCATCAGAAAAATTATTTTCATAACAAAGTATGTTAGCTTTAGATTTCAAGACAAATAAATTTTCTAATGATGAATTACTGACAGAGGACTGAAATGAAGTGTTTGCAAATGCTTTGACCTCACTCATACAACAGCATTGTGCTGTTAGCTGTTAAAATGATTACCTTAATAAATGACTTTGAAATGGATTTATTTATTTACCAATTTTTTATAATAGTTTGCAATACAATTTAATATATCAACTAAAAATTTAAAAGACAGAAGATTTTATCTTCTGGCAGAAGACCGGAAGATAGCTTAAAAAACAGAAGTCTTCTGTCAAAACCAGAAGGGTTGGCAGGTATGCAACCATTTATTCCGATTCACATACAGTATCTCTATCCATCATGAAGACACTTGGGTTTTAGTGAACTTCGGATATAGTGGACAAAATTTGATGGTCCCCAGAGGTTCACTATAACCAGAGTTGACTGTACTTTTATTTTCCTCATGAATCACTTTTAAAAATATGTTTCAAGGAGTATGTTCAATACAGGAGAAATTTTTCCCGAGCCCAAGCCCAAACGCAATTGGGAATTACAGAGCCCGAGCCCGGTTCGGGCTCGGGCTGAGCCCGTCTCATCTCTAGTGCACATGCAGAATATAAGAAATGAAGCTTTAGGAATAAACTTTAATTGTTTTGAGATTGCACTAAACCAGTTCTGAATATTTTGTACATGGTACAAAAAAGTGCCTTTTTTTTAAAGAACAAAGTATCCCTAATTTTAAATCCACCGCAGTTGAATTTCCATACTCCATTGATCTTTAATCATGAAGAATGTTGTTAGTTTTTCGCGACTGACAGCTGTAATCAAGTTTATGCTTTCTGCTGGCCATAAGCCATAGGTATTATACCAGAACAAATCTTGAAATGTTTAATTTTATTATTTATTTATTTTTGGTATTAATAGATCACAAGAAAAGAAATCATAAATGAAAACTTGTCACTTATCGGATTTTTGTTTTTAGAAAGAGAAGCTCGCACATTGTAGGCACAGGGAACTGCAAAAACAGATTATCACTTTTGCTAATTGATCAAATTGTACTAATACCCTTTATCAATGGTCCAGCTGCACCCCCCCTCCACCGCCATGCCCATGCCGAAACCGATGTTGGGAGTTTTGTACAGGTTGGCCACTCTTTCTCAGAGAAAAAATTCAAGGACATTTAAGGACTTTCAAGGATATCCTGAAATGCACAATGAGCATACATATTTTTGAAATATTTTTGTCATTCTTTCTATTTTCTTATAACCTAATTTAATCTCATAGTTTCATGAACACACATACATTGAAAATTCCTCAAAAACACTTAATACTAAATTGTTGAGAGACAATGTAAATTGGAGCAAGTACTGTTTTAAGCAAATATTTTGATTTTGGCAAACACCATATTTTGATACCAGATATTACTTAACACATTTTTGTATATATTATTTGATTTAATATAAATTTTAAATGAGGAGGAAAGTATATAAGTGAAAGGGAATTTGCAAATTAGTTTATAATTATACAAATACTAGTATAAGAAAATATAAAACTTGCATGTTAATGTAAAAATGATATTTTTTCTTTAATTCCAAAATAACAGCTTTCATAAGTAGGAACAAAACTCATGAATTTTAGATGGACATGACTTAAATTCTTTTGGACATGACATTAATTCTTTTTTCTTCGTGAAAAAGAATTCCTTTAAAATTTAAATTGAAGGAGGGGAGGGGAAGGAAACACATGCCTTTAAATACTCGTATGGAAATATGTATTCCATTAATTTTAATGTAATAAAATATAATCAACAAATTCAAAACAAGAAAACTATTTACAAACAAATTTCAGGATAATAAAAATTTCAACTGCAATTATTCAACAATTGTGATTTTTTTTTTCCTCCAGGGTATGTGGTTTCATTATCGTAGGGGCTGGGAATAACCGATAACACAACAAAAATTCAGCAACTGGATGGTAAAATTTAAGGATAGGGTTAGGTGGGGTAAAATGAACAGTTGGGGTAAAATGAAGTCTACAAAAAACAGACAAGAAATGTCAAATGCATTGGTTTATTGGCATACTGATTTTTGTTTAGCTCATTTACATTATAAGAAATATTTTAAAACTAATTTATTTGATTTGGTAATATTCTTTTACTATGTAATGGCAGCACTTACAGTTTCATGTTTGACTATCTATACAAGGTTAAAATTTACTTTTCTGTAGCATTTTTGTGATTTAAAGTTCTTGAAATTTTGATGATACAAAGCCTACTGTCATTCTTGAGGAATACATTTCTGTATCAAGATAATTTGTATTCGTATTATTTTTTATTTTGTAGTAGTTCAAAGAAAGTGGGGTAAAACGATCATACTGCTAGGCTTGCACTTAAAGAACACATGTATCATTTTAGATTTCTTTTTTTCATCTCTAATATATTTTATAAGGTATTAATAGTAATAACGTGAATAAATAAATAGATTCCGTTATTCTATTTTTATTTTTACCTGGAAATAAAAATAACCCAAAATTTACGATACTGGAATCTAATTTATAACAAAGGATGGGTTTGCTGCACGTTTTGAAGAAAAGCATGAAATTAAAGACCATGAAGTAAAAGAAAGTACACTATTCTTGATATTTTGTGAAGAAAAATCCCAATTCTTATTTAAAAAGAGTTGAAAGAAGAGTTCAAAATGGCATACCGTAATGCCTCTTTCGGACAAAATATCTGCTGGCTCTTAAGTGCTGTGGTAAAAGTTTTATTAAGCAATTTTGGGCAGATCTTGTATACAGAAAAGGAGCTACTTACAATTTAATACTTTGCAAAATCTTTATTTTAAAAAACGTACATTGCCAGAAAATGGCGATGTCGAGGAAGTTCAAACTGAACAGATAATTCAAATACTGGATGAGCCAAAATTCGATTGTAGAGGACATTATAAATTCTGATAGCTAAATTAAAATTCCATGTAAAACTGTTTAATAAAATATTTGTTATTTTCCAGTTGATCTTAATCATATAATATCATTTTCTATGAGTGTGTTTCATTTTTTACATGCATAATCATTTTACCCTGCACCATGGGGTAAAATGATCATAATAACAAGTCAAAAAGAATTAATGATCAAACAGTTTTAATGTTTGTAAAAGAAAAAAACAAAAATTTGTAGTTACTGTCCGATAGTCCAGTGTAAAATATTTGTCAAAAAATTTTAAATATGTTGTATCATTTTAGATGTGTAGCTTAGTAAAGTTGAAAATAGCTAAATTTATGGTCATTTTACCCCACCTGACCCTATTCCAGACTTTCTTTCAAAATTTAAGCACATTCCAGGCCTTGAACTTTTTATTTTGTAAATTCAAGGACATTCCAGGTTTTCAAGGACGCGTGGCCACCCTGTTTGTAGCTTTCTGTCAAGAATGTGGTTGAATGTCTCTCGTTTCAGTTTTACTTTCAATTCATACAAACTTTGAAAAAGTCTGTTAAAAGGGAACATAGTACCTTTAAACTTCTAAAATATCAATTTTTCAAAAGTAATTTTAAAAAATAATTCAGATAGTTAGGAATATGTTAAAAGAAACCACACCAAAATCGAATGAAAACTACGCCCGCAGCAATTAAAAGTAATAAAGCTAACATGGACTTTTCTTATAAACGCAGTGTAAAGAAACTTTTCTGATTTTTGCACTTTCCCACAAGATTAAAAAAAAAGTTATGGATGGAAAGTTATGAAATTTTACATATAGGTTGTATGTACATATATTTATTCTCTGAACCTCAGATTTGATAATGGGACCAAAATATTTTATTTTATAACATGATAAATCATAAAAATCTCAATAATTTTAAAATTCTGTCATTCATCATGTTATAAAATAAAATATTTTATTCCCATAATCAAATCTGAGGTTCAGTGAATAAAGATCCATATGTACAATCTATACGTAAAATTTTATAACTTTCCATTCATAACTTCTTTTTAAATCTTGTGGGAAAGTGCAAAAATCAGAAACTGAGAAAATCAAGTTTCTTTACACTACGTTTATAGGAAAAGTCCATGTTAGCTTCATTACTTTTAATTGCTGCGGGCGTAGTTTTCATTCGATTTTGATGCGGTTTGTTTTAATATATTCCTAACTATCTGAATAACTTTTTAAAATTACTTTTGAAAAATTGATTTTTTAGAAGTTTAAAGGTACTATGTCCCCTTAAAAAGGAAAGGGGGTGGGGAATAAACTGTGGGAACTGGTACAAAAATTTTCAGTCTCCACTTTCAAAAATATAGTTGTCATGTGCCGAGTGGCGAAGGTTAATTTTGACCTTTACCTCATTGTACATTTTTTGAGCGGTCATTATTCAGCATTTTCGGGCCACTTTTCCACACAGTTAAAATAAAATTAAAAGATCGGAAAAAACATTCAAAATACTGGTGTTAAACGATAGAGTAAATAAAAAACTTTGTAAAAAACACACAAGATGTTACAGGTAAGTTGATACGATTTGGATGAAGCGTACGTATAAACTTACTTGTAATATCTTATGTGTGTTCTTTACAAAGTTTTTTATTTACTTTAAAATTAAAAGATATTTCTGAAGAAAACGTAATTTACAAATTATGCACTAAGATAAGAACAAAAGTAATCAACGAGATAAAAAATAATTTAGCTTATTGATGCTACGTGATCCCTGATTTCTTTTGCAGTTCAGACCTCAGTAGAACACACCCACGATGCGACAAATAGTCATATTAAAATAAAATTAATAGTAAGCATCCAAAAAATTAATTGAACGCACTGAACAACACATAGTAAGCAATGCTAAAATGTAGGTTTGTTTGGGCTAAATTTGGAAAGTGCAGGCTGTCTAGGGTTACTATAGCTGGAGACAGTTTCTGACAAGGTGCACCATCTCCAATATATCTAACCTCCTTGCCTTTTACAAAAAACAGCACTTGGCACAGGTTTGGCTAAAAACAAACGGCGCCAAGAATGACAGGTGGGCAATACTAAAGCTGTTGCTAATTTTCTTTTTAAAGAAGGAAGTATAATTTTGTATTTTGGTGAAAGTTTAGTGAATCGAAATGTATATATTTATAGATTTAGATTCATTAGATATTTATTTCATTACAAGGAAAGGGGGAGGGGCTCTGGCTCCTTCACCTAATGTTTGTATACTTCATATCAAATACAATTATTGAAACAACAGGTTCCTAAAGCAATTATTAAATACAAAAATATGCCTGCATTACACAGCCTTAAATACAATCAAACTAAGGGAAAAAATTGAAATTTGACATCTAAATAACAGGTCAAACAAAATCTCGTTATTTGCATATCATGTCACTTAACGCGCCAAAATAAAAAGCAATGATACTGAAGCTGTATCAATATCAAATATAATTATGATTAAGGTACTTGTTAAAATGCAAAAATGTCTAAAATTTGATTATTAATCATCGAACATAATGACAATATCTTAATACTATTTTAAGCCTTGCCTACATTTTAGAAAGCACAACCGAAAAAGTTTAAGTGTAAATACCTGTTTTACATATTAATAACAGACATGCTATTAATATACACAGAAATATTTGTATACTATTAATATGCGAAAGTTTGAAATGTAACCAGCAACGATGATCAGAAAATGCAAATCCTGCAATTACTAAACATGTATCTTTGAAAGAATAACAACTTAATTGTTTGAAATAAATATAATATATAATTACAAATTTTACTATCATTTAAGTGAAATACGAACTTTAGACATAAAAAAAGCCTAATCATAACCCAAAGTAAACTACATACTACATAGCAGCGACAGCGACAAACATTTTATTGAGCAAATGCCATTAAATATTGCCAAAACACTCTTCCCCATTAGCCAATGAAACGATGCAGCAGTGTTCGCAAACGAAACTGAGTGCATTCAGTTTATAAACTATAGCATGTTTGATGCGCGTCCATGTTATGAAAAATATTTTAAGTTTGCTGAAGCTGCAAATATTATTTTTTCGAGGAGTAAATTCATGCACAAGCTAGAAACTGCAACGAATGTACAGAACGTTTTAACGGTAATCATGTTCTTGTATTTTTAATTTTAGCTTTCTTGTATTTCTCATGGCACTGAACAAACACATTCCAATTTTCTTACGAAAACTGGTGCAACAAGTTCGTCGTTTACGAATGCACCCGGTGTTACTGTTTACTGTTATGATCCCAAAGCACGGACTAAGAAAGTACAGGACAATCATCCAAGCATTGGGAAAGAACTAAATGAAATTTGCCTAAAAGGGGGCGCTAGGAGTCGTACCCATTAATTTTTTGGCGCATGCGTCGTGTGCTAGTAGCTAAAACGTAAACAAATATCAATGCAGCACCCCACGGGAGATGCTTACGCCGTGTGTCGTTAGAGAGCGCCCATGCCGTTAATCATTAAAAGGGGGTCACATATTTTCCTTTCAGAGGCTGACGCAGTTTCGCCCGTCTGCCGCTTCCCGATGATCGTCCTAAAGCCTCCTAGTCCGTGTCTCAAAGTAAAGGCCGCGGTCGTAAAAACCAAACGAGTTGCACTCGTGCAACGAGTTTCTATCTAAGGTGTTCGTAAAGGAAAGTGAGTGCTTTCAGTTTAAAAACTAGAGCGTTCGTATACAAAACGAAATAAACTGAGAATGAATTAGGTTCGTTGAGTTTTAGTTTCTGCGCGTTGTTTTTGTTTAGAAATGGCGTCCGTTGTAATGGAATAGTATGATGTTATGAAAAGTATTTTACGTTTTCTGAAGCAGCAAATATTAGTTTTTCGAGGAGGAAATTGAGGCATACGTTAGAAACTGCTGTCTGGGCAGACAGCACAAACTTGTCCAGAACATGTCCATATGATATCATGGACAAGTTCGGGACATAACTGACATCCCCAAATTTGTCTATATCTTGTCCATAATACACCCCAAACTTGTCCATATGGCACAATACGGCGTCCATAATGATATCCTCTGGACAAAATATAGACATCCATATGGACATGTTATGGACATCCAGAACTTATCTATATGGACATGTTATGGACATCCATATGGACATGTTATAGACAACTAGAATATGTCCATAAAAAGACATTGTGGATATTTATCTCACATCCACAGTTTATTTTTATGCTATGGATAAGTTACTACCATAAAGGAACAGAAGTATCTGTTTCATCAGTAATTTCTGAAATGGGGCTATTACAAGAACTGCTTGTGGGATCACACATATTTGAATCTTCAAAAATATTTTCATCGATCCTATTTTCAAATTCATTATGAAAATAATTATAATCGTGCGCATTAATAGGCTTCGATTCAATATCATTCACATTACATTCAGCTTCAATCAGGAATAATTCATCATAACTTCTTGTTCAAAATTTCGCCATTCCTGACGAGTCGATTCAATTTTTTTATTAAAATACATATTAAGTCAAAAAGTTGTACATTACCTCGTATTGTAAAGAACAGAACAGTGATATAGGCAAGCAAAATGCAAGAAGTGCGCATAAAAATGTTGTAATTGTCTAACAAGGAAACTTCAAATATGTGGGTACTATCTACCACAACCACCACAGATTATTAAAAATAACGTGTATACAAAAATGTTACTGCGCATGATCAAACAAACTAAGCCAATCAGAGTTTGTCGCCGATAGATTTTTCCCATTTATGTCATAAAATAGACATGATTGGGGTGTTTAGATGTCCAATTCATGTCATATTACAGACATAATATGGATTTTCCCGTTTTTGTCGTAATAAGACTTAATTGGGGTGTTACATGTCCCAATCATGTCTTATTCTAGACATATTATGGATTTTCCCAAAGATGTCGCTAAAATGATGTCCAGGAGATATCTTATCATAGACATGTTGTGGACAAGTTTGTCCTGATATGGACATAACTGTTCTTTACTGTTCTTTACAATACGGGGTAATGTACAACTTTTTGACTTAATGTGTATTTTAATAAAAAAATTAAGTCGACTCGTCAGGAATGGCGAAATGTTGAATAAGAAGTTAATGATGAATTATTCCTTATTGAAGCTGAATGTAATGTAAATGATATTGAATCAAAGCCTATTAATGCGCACGTTTATAATTATTTTCATAATGAATTTGAAAATAGGATCGATGAAAATATTTTTGAAGATTCAAATATGTGTGATCCTACAAGCAGTTCTTGTAATAGCTTCATTTCAAAAATTACTGATGAAACAGATACTTCTATTCCTTTATGGTAGTAACTTATCCATAGCATAAAAATAAACTGTGGATATGAGACAAATATCCACAGAATGTCTTTTTATGGACAAATTATAGATGTCCATAACATGTCCATATGGATGTCCATAACATGCCCATATAGATAAGTTTTGGATGTCCATAACATGTCCATATGGATGTCTATATTTTGTCCAGAGGATATCATCATGGACGCCGTATTGTGCCATATGGACAAGTTTGGGGGGTATTATGGACAAGATATAGACAAATTTGGGAATGTCAGTTATGTACCGAACTTGTCCATGATATCATATGAACATGTTCTGGACAAGTTTGTGCTGTCTGGGAATTTGTCTTCGGGATTTTTTAAAATATTGTTTATATATTTTTAATAAATATAAGAGTTAAAAAATCACTCTTTTTAAAGAGATTTTTAGCTCTAGGGCATGAATTTTCAAACCTTTTGTCCAAAATCAAAATTTCTGAAGACAAATTATTAAAAATATAATAGAGAAAGTCTGTACAAAATTTCATACCTGTACTATATAAGGAACTTGAGATATATCCTTTTAAAGTTGAGGAATCGCAAAAAAACTGATTCCGAGATAAATGGACTAAAGATTTAGGTATACGTAAAGCAAGTCGAACTTTATTGTGAATTTCTTTGAGGTGATTTTTCGCAGTAACCTTTGTAGAACACACCACATGTTTTAAGTGTCTGCTAAATGTTTTTGATTCCATTACACTTAAATTCATGTATGTGGAAAATAATTCGAGCCCAGCATGCCCCTTTCATAATGCTGTAGCTGCTTGAACAGCTCTTCTGTTGATACTAAATGGAGATTTAGTTGTCTTCGTTGACAGACGTTGTGACGAGAACGTAATAAATTGAAAGTCACAGTTACTGCAGGAAAAAAACAATTCATGTGCCAAGCCATATTTTTTTCCCAAGCATAAATTCAGACTTTTTTCACAACAGCAATTTTGAAGGATATTCTGCAACACTCCCAGACTTAAAATAATGTTGCCTGAAACGAGGAAGCCTCAAATTGAAATGGCTCATCACTTTGAACTGCAGGCACACTTATATTATTTTTAAGTTCTTGTGTTCGGCGAAAATCACTTTTACCAGGATCAGAAGTAGTTGATAACACTTTTTGACGCTTAGCTTTCAAGTTCGACTTTTTAGCAGTCGATTTTCTTTTTCGTCCCATTGTTATCGTAGATATGAATGTTGATTCAAAACACAACTTCAAACCGAAACATTAAATTATTAACAATTTGTAAACTATTTACACTAACAAACTTTTGTAAAATAAACAGAAAACTTAACAACTTGCACCAACAACTAACTCAACACAAGAACCTAACACAGGAAAATAAATAAGGCTTTTAGAAAGATAATACAGCACTGTGGAACGGCTAAAAGAAGCATGGATCGCTAGAAATATCTAATAAACAAATATCCACTCACTTCACTTCGAAGAAAGTAGAAGAAAAAACGATATAGTAAAAATAGAGCGATCATAACGGTTTGTTTACATTCTGCCACCCGGAGAGGGCCCTTTAATTCCAGACAGGTGGCGTGATAAGCACAGCTGTTGCAACATAAAAGTTGTTATATCTACAGATGTAATCATCGCAGAAACATGCGGTTTGCAGTATTTGATTCTAAACATTCTGTAGTAGTTTTTAAAGCAAAAAAATAAAAATGTGTTTTTTTCGAGATTTTTGTGCCCCGGACCCCCTTAAACCGTTATTTGCGAAATTTGAATTTCTCTTGCTAAATACTTTTGAAAGAATGAAGTTTAAGTTAAATTTCTAAATTTTAATCTGTGCACTTCAATGATGGCCATTCTTTCTTTTAAAAATCCTGTTGATTTTATATTGAGTATGTGCTAAAAACTCTCCTCAGCAAAGTTAACGTATTCATGAATTGTAAACAAACACGTCTCCTAGGCGACGAAACTCAATAAACTGAAGTTGTTCGTAAAGGCAAAAGAAATTGATAACCACTGACAGCACTCAACACAGGAATTCCAGTTTTCTTACGAAAACTCGTGCAACGAGTTTGTCGTTTACGAATGCAGCCAATGATAAAAAAAAGATGTGTTAACCTTAAGGCCCCCTCCTCAGACAGAAATTTTTCCGAGTTGCGTTTTGAGGAACAATTTCCTACCCCCTCACAAAAGCTCCTATCGCGAAATGCGATAGCTCGCGTGTCCGTTACTGATGGGAAATTTATGACCCGTTGGCGGGTTGGGAGATTTTGACCTGTGACCTCCATCTACATGCCCCCGCTGCCTGAGCAAAATTTATTTTCAGTTGAATGTATTCGTTCGAACAGATTTAAATTGCAGAATACTCAATGATAAATTACAAGTATAATAAAAAATTTATTTAATTTGCAAAGGAGGCTGCAATTTGTAAAGTGTTGTTACAAAAATTAACATTTTAAAAGAAAATATCGAAGCTCGAAAATGAGAAATTTTACATCGTAATTATTCTACTAAGTTACGCTGAACCCTGACTGGCTGACTCAATTTGTAACCATTCCAGGCAAACCACTTCGATGTAAATATTTTACCTCCATTACTCCAAAAAGATTAAAAACCAGAAAAAGCCTAATAACACCCACACCATTCATACGATCCGCTTGAAATTTTTCATAACTATGTGTAAAAATATAAAAAACAATCTCTGTTACTTTGAAAATCTGAAAATCCACCGGTTCCCTCATTTTTTAAGAGATTTTTTTGCCATTTTCAGCTCCATTTTATTTCAGAGATTAAAAAAAAACGAATAATTTGAGTGAAAAAATTAGACTTTCAAAGTGTAAAAAAATTGTCATATTCACGTCACGGTTATCTATCTGCCTTTGAAGGGAAAATTGTGATTCATTCCTTTAAAATTGTTTTTCTAGATTACATAGTTTATTTATTTATTTTTTCATAAATAAATCGTCTGCATGGATATGAGAATGACTGTGAACACAAAACGAAATCTTTCGAATGCCATAAGTTTCCGCGCGTTTCCAAAAGAGGATGAAATTCGATTTGTGTGTATAATAAAAATTGAATAGGAAGTTATTTATTTTAGGTAGACGAAGACTAAATGTATTCAGTGTAGACATTTTCGTCGAATGTTTTTTCAAGCGCCCGTTGTATTTGCCTCCACAACGGGCTTTGATTTTTAGTTTGGTTAATATGATGAAAAAGTGACATAAAAATAATACATTTTTTTAAACTTCCTTATATACATAATTGCTTAAATCTGGGCGTTGAAAAACACTTTCATTATAAAGTATGCAGTTGCGACAAGTTAAAATATGCATAATAGTTTACACGATTGATTGTGTAAAATATTTTCGTGTATAATACAAATTTACCTACTTCCTAGTCCTTGACTTAGTTTTCTGATTTTTAATATATATATAATAACTTTTAAAAGTGGCAATTTGGGGCGAAATAGGCATTTTTTCCCCTCGAAAACACAATTTTTGCGAATTTTCAAAATCGATATCAGCAGAGTACGGAAAGTTTTTTCTTGGGTTGGCTAATAACCGTGTTCTTTTTTTTTTCTTTTTGAAAAGAAGACTGTAACTTCAGGCATGCTTGTGCCTATGGGAATTTCTGCCAAAATAGGCTCCCCCCCCCCCACACACACACACAGAAAAAAAATTTGGGGGGGGAGGGGATTTTTGAAATCTGTATCAGCCGAATGCTGGAAAGTTGTTCCTGGGTTAGTAAGTAACTGCTCAACCCCCTCCCCTCCTAAAAATAAAAAAACGGACAATATCTTCAGATGGCACTGGCTCCTTTAAAATCGGGTATTTTAGCGAAAGCATTTCCAAAAATAAAATTTACCGGATTTTGGAAATCTTTAATAGCCCTGCGGTAAAAATGCTTCTTACTTTTTGAGTGTATCATATAAAGAAGTTTCCACGCTCCTCTGATATCGATTTCAAAATTCGGGAAAATTGTGTTATCGGGAAGAAAATGTCTATTTTGGCCCTAATTCCCAAATTTAAAGGCGTTGGCGCCACCGGAAGACATTGTCGAACTTCGAAAAAAATTACAGGGTTATTATCCAACCCAAGTGAGAACTTTTCTGACCTCAGCTGATACCGATTTCGAAATTTTGCAAACTGTGTGTTTTCTGGAAAAAAATAATCTATTTTGGCCCAAATGCCCGATTTTGAAGGCGCCTGCGCCGACTAAAGAGAACCTAAGGGACAACTTTTCCACACTAGACTCTCATCGATTTCGAAAAATTAGTGCATAAGTGCATTTTCGGCTCGCCCTAATATATATGTGGGCGTATGCGTAGCAGTAGCGGATCCAGGGGAGGGGCTAGGGGGCTTCAGCCCCCCCAAAGAGATTGCTAAAGAGTAATATTCTGCTTTATTACACACTTTAAATAGCTAAAATGATCCTATTTTATAACTTAGCCCCTCCCAAAAGCATTCACATTGGTTTAGACAAAAATTTTAATTTTTAGTACATTTTAAGTGGGTGAAATAAGCTTTTTAACCCATTTGTGCCTGGATATTTTTGCGACTTTCTTCGATTTTTACTGATAACAGAAATAATAGATAAATTTCTCATGTCAACTTCTTGAACAAGGGATGATTTCTTTTAAAATCATTATGCATGAAAATTGAAATATCAACATACTACTTGGTCATGTTAAAATATTTTGTAGAGTTGAGGCTCAATACTCATGAATAAAGGCTAGGAAAAATAAATAACGTTTTCGACTAATAGCGAAAATGCCGTCCCAAAAAAGGGACGCTAGGCATAAATGGGTTAAAAAATGTAGCCCCCACCAAAAAAAATTTCTGGATCCGCCACTGATGCGTAATGTAATTAGCTCTGTTGCAGAAAAATAACTTCAAGACTTGATATCTTGTGTGTGTTGCGTTAGACATAGTCCGAGGCGCAATAGTCAACATGACTTTCAACAGTAGCTGATTCAAAGCAGGAAAGGGAAGATTAGTTCCTTCCTAATTATGTTCACCTAAGTTTCTAAAGAATTTACCGATATATCATTCATCTAATAAAATTAGAAATGATCTAGATGGTATTGTAAAACTTACTAAATTAAGAAAAAATAAAAATCTCTTTCGTAAGTGTAGTAAAATAAAATTTTGAAACTTAAAATGGATGAGAGAAAACTATTTCATCTCCCAGCAGTCCACTTTGTGCTCGGCTGGAATTGAAAAAGAATGTAGATTTGAAAAACATAACCAGAGGGCACGATACAGGCATCACAGTACATTTTACTAGGCACTTATTATATAAGTGGAAATTGTACTCCGTACTGCGCAATGTAAATTGTCCCTCCATTTACATCATCCATCCGAAACAAATCTATTCCTTTTCAATACAAACCAAGCCTTTAAACAGAGAGTTTTTCTGTGAGGAGTCGTAAATCAAGTTCCTCCTTCTCCCCGTTTCATCTCTGCGGGTAGTAACGCAACACGTGGGCAAGTGGGGGTAGAAAACATCTGAAAATTTTTCATCAAAAATGTGTAAATAAATCGCTAAAAATCAAATTTATGGATTAGATAAAAAATACTTATGTATTTGAAAAGGCAAAGTGCACTGCAATTTTTCTATCTTTACCAAATTTCAAAAAAGTCAGTCTGGTCTGAGAAAATCGCAGTTGACTGTCAGAATTCGTGTCTTTGTAGATAGATGATTGTGTTTAATATTAAATAAAAAATACATCAAAGCAGTATTTCTAAAATCTGAAAGATGGAAAAGGTGAGAAGTCTTTCAAGAAAACAACAATGAAAGAAAAATTTAAAAATATTAATTTAGTGCCGAGATATTACTTGAAAACCGAAGTAATAAAAGTCCCATTGCTTAACATGGAAAGGAAACTTCTTTCGATCTGTCTGAGGAAGAGCCTTAACCAATGTGTAGCCGGGGCCTTCGCAATTAGTAACGGGCCTGCGCGTGTATTTTGATGAGCCGTCCAAAGAGGCCTACGGATGCTCGTGTTTTCACGTATACATCAGGCATTTCTTAAGATTCCCAGTGCTTTCAAACGTTATTTAATGTGGTTTTAAGTAGTAATTGTGTTACTAATTCAAGTACGAACTCATGATTAATTTGTTTGCTATGATACATATTTACATAAAGAAAATAGATGCATATAATAAGGAAAAACAAAGTAGCGCTTACTCTCATGATTCACGATTGCTTATTTTAGTTTCACAAGTGGATATTTAATATACTTTAAAATAACTAAATACAGAAGTAAGAAAGATATTTTTATAATGAATATTTCATGAACGTAGTCGTATTTCCTACGTTATTTTAAACAATTCAATCTTAATCTTTTCGGGAAATCCTGTATATTGGAGAAAATTGATAAAATACGCTCTATAGCGCGATCCCTGAATTAATTATTCTTTAATAAAGACATTTCATGTAGTATATATTATTCTTTTGTCGCTTTCTCAATCGAACTTTGGAATTGAGCAAGCATAATGAACGCTTGTACAAAATATTAACTACATTTGAAGTTTCTGTATAAACGGGCAAAAATCAATAATTTATAATTTACAGGGGCGTAGCCAGAAATTTTTCATGGGGGGGTGAACAATACACTCATTCATACAACTCATATATATGTATACGTGTGTGTGATAATGTAGTGAAGAAAAAACATTTTGCATGGCAAAAAATTCCTCATGGGAGGGGGGGTTATGACCCCCCTAACCCCCCCCCGTGGCTACGCTCCTGATAATTTACTGTATTTCTGCACTGTATCAGATGTAAGTCTTAATCGCATAATCAAGGCATATATAACTGATAAATAACATTTTCAACTGGCAAAATTAAATTGTCTAAATAGTATCACAACGTCATGCTTATTTACAAGAATAAAAACTACTCAAGTAATACGATTTCTGATTAAAATAATTTATTTATAAATAACACATGAGTAATTATTCACTAAGCATTATTTACATACATATTTTTAGAATTTCTAAATACATTATAAAAGCCTTCACTTACCTTTACATTCAGAGTAAAATGTTCGAATTTTAGGATAAATTTTCATTAAAGAAAATGCTGCGAGATTCACAAAACGATTACCTACATCTAAAGTTCTTTAGTACGACAAAAGTATAAAAAATTGTTTTTAAATAATATAACAATAATGATACTTAAAATAATAAAATAGAATACTGTGACTGGGGAAAACAGGCCTCAATGATAAACTCATTTTTAGCGATGGCAACTCATAAGCAGGCCCGCTGCTTAGCGATGGCCCCGGTGTAGCACAGTGGTTAAAGCCACTGACATTGGGAGATGAGATGGCTCAATGGACATTTTGCATGATGTCTGAGTTCGAGGCTAAAATTCGTCTGCTGGCGGTATTTACATCCGCCAGCTCCTATTGAACTGCATTCAGTATCCATTTTATAATTACTGTTTCTCATTATTAGAGCCGCTCGGAATGAGTTACTGTCTTTTTAATACTTAAATAGATGGTTTAGAAGACGATGATATCATATTTCGCTTCAAAACTTTGTTAATAAAAAGAATATTAGTGTTCTAAAATTATTACGTTATTGCAAACACGTATAAATAATACATCATTGAGTTGATTTTGAGTTTTCTGAGTTTAAAATAGTACAAATATTCATTAAAAATCTCCCACACTTTTTTAAACTACGATCTTTTAAATTATTTTTAGTATTTAATTATTATTAACATTTTAAATAAAATCTCACAATGAAGATAAAATTCATTTATAAAAAGCTATTATTTGTTAATGACTAATATTCTAGCTTCTTTTGCAACAGCTATATTTCTACTAGAAAGTGTCAAATAATCCCTTAGGTCCAAACGAGCTGAAACCGAAACTAATCATCACCATAATATCGTGCACGTCGAGTATCAAATACCGCCAAGTGACGTCCCGTGCAAAATGTCCAGTGGAGGAACAGGGTCATGTCCTGTCGCGGGCCGTCGGTCTAGCGGTCTGGAGTTTTGGGTGGTTTTCTCCAGATGTAACGTGAATACTCGCAGCTACCCAGAAAAATCCTCCCCCAAGGCATTTGCCCCCTCTTGTGTTTGTCCTTTCTTTAACGTGGATTTATAAGCGGTTCATAGTGAAAAGCACACAAATCCGAACCGAATACATATTCCAACAGGGAGTGTCTGGGGAGTGTCTACGCTGCCGGCTTATGGACGGACGCGGAGACCTTTCGTCTCGGCGTCCGTCCTATAGCGCATGCGCAGTCATTTTCAACTGTCCCCTGATTAAAGGGGGAAAGCAGTTTTGGTCGCCAACCAGGGGTTTACGGAGTTCATCGCCAACGTGCCAATAATGGCCCACAGGGTTGCAAATAAGGCTTACCGCGTTTTCATTTAACGGTCGTTTCGTTGATTACGTGGTGTAAGCTGTAGTCCGATGGATGATATTAAAAAAAAATATGCTTGATAGAAGGAGGTAAATATTGCTTTTTTTTTTTTTTAAAGAATTATAATTCTCAAATTATTAAGGAATAGGTTGTTTGTGTGCATTTTTCTGCGTTCAATTTTCCTGAATATGTATCTATTGTGTAATCAATTTCTGAATGTGATTTACTGGCCGTAAATTTGTTTATTGCATTGCAACCTGATTTTCTCTTTGTTATTATTTTATTTTTATACGTAAAATTGATTAAAAATGTAAAGATGTGTTAATATTTTCGCGAAATTTGTATTTGTGTAATTCACATTGAGACAGTTACAAAAGATATGCTGACATTTTTCATACTCAAAATGAAGCTTAATAATAATATAGGTACATTCAAAAGTCGAACTATGAATTTATAGTTAATGTGTGTAAAATGTCGATTAACATTTTCATTTAGCGATTGGAATTTATTGTAATTAGATCAGCAATTTAAACAATATCTGTATATTCTCTTTCATTTGTTGTATAATTTGTTGCATTAATTAAATTGATTATTCCTTATCATTTAGAAGTATGATTCTAATCAATGATTTTTTTTTCACTAATCTTTTAAGTATTTTTGTTGTATCCATGAGTATTTTTTTCTAATCATGTAGTAATTAATATTGTTGGAAATAGTTTGCATTTACATACAGTAAATTGCTGTTAAAATGTAATTAAAAACTTTCAAAGTAGGTAATTTAATTCTGTGATTTTTTCTTGCCTTCTCCCTTCCCTTCTGAAAAAATAAGAAAATGGGATTGATGTAATTTTGACTATTTCTGTAAGTAGCTTATTTGATTAATTCCTTCTATTTATTACATATTAAAGATGAACAATTTTTCATAGAGGTTTTAAATTGCTTGCAAAAGATTTACATACCTAAAAAAAGCAAATTCGCCAAAACAAAACCTAAGCCAAACTTGCTCCCCCACCTCTCAGATCAAACTTTATTATAGGCAGCCAGTTTTTTTGACTCACAAAAAATACTTTTTGATAGAGAGTACAACTTACCTGTTTCTAGTCTTCTGAATTATTTGAATATGAAATATATATATATATATAGTACAAAAATTACAAGCCCAATCGTGTTTTTGCTTAATATACCTTGTGGTCTAAAATTTTTCAATTATCATTTATTCATTGTATTATTTGTTTCCTTAAGGTTGTGAATTCATTCATTTATTGCTTTTGAAAAGTAAAGTTTTGCCACACAACATGTAGCTGAAAGAAAAGCCAGCTGGACTGTGTTCAGAGTCTGGATGATTTTCTTTTCCTGTCTCTGAATATGGTCTTGCTAGCACATAAACAGATGAAGAAAAGAAGAAATATCTCTGAACCTGTAAAATAGAAGGCTGACAACATCATTGTTTTGCAATGAGATTCCTGATACGGCAATCTGCTTCAGAAGTAGGTCTTTAAAAAGTAAACTTTATGCTACTAAATCTATATCGTTACATTGACCGCCATGTTTCTCAGCTTATGAAACATTTATTTATTTATTACAAAAATACTTTTATCAACCAAATTTAATCTGTTATTTTTTCTGAAATAAGCTGTTAAAAAAAAAACCTATTTTGGAATGGATATTAACAAAGTATTAAATAGATATGTAAAATGAATAATTGAATTTGTTTTGTAAATAATTAACCTTTGAGCATTTCGGAAAAGGGGAAAATATGGTTGTGTATGAAAGAAGGAGGTTGTTAAGTGACTAAACCCACCGAACCCAGGAATAACCTGTTTCTTCACATCATTGGAAGGATTCAACAGTAAAGTATCATAAGCTGTGTTGTATTTAGACCTTGGCTAGTGGGGCATAGATGACTGTCCGTGATGTGACCAAAAATACCATGTAATGCATTCAGCAGTGTTTTTTAGCATGCTTCTAAATATTTTGTTTCTCGGGGAAACAACCAGCTGATTCAGCAATGACAAAATCAATTACTGTGTAAACAAAGTAATCACAACTTAAGAGATGATTCTTATATAGGAAGAGCAATATAAGGGATTGTTGTAAGATTCTAATAGGTGCATATTGGTCATTCAGAGATTGCATATAATATGATCCCTAAACACATTTAAAAAATAATAATAACAATAAAATGTCAGAATTTCTAGACAATCAATTTATCACTTAATCAAAGTAATGAAGGCAAGTAGAATTTTCTTTAGTAAGAGGTCCACCGCATTTAAGCTATAATACCAGCAACCTTTAAAAAGAGCCTTAGACTATATTTTACAAAAACCTTTTTTACTTATCAATAAAGTGTTCACATTTTTTTTCTATATTTGTCCATCATGCTGTATTTGCTATAAAAATGCATCAACTGCTACAAAATTTTTCATGTAATTCATTAATATGAACTCTAAAAATGATCTGCTTGACATTAATAGTCTTTTTACACGTCTTGTAATTCAACTTTTTAAACTATTAGCAGTCATTGCTTAAAATGCCTTATAATGATACTCATCTATTTTTAAAAAATGGGGGGAATTCATAAAAGAATGCTTTTTTTTAAATAATTTTTAAAAAAGTGTCTGTAGCATTTAATAGCTCTTTTGCCCAAAATAATATGCATATACTTTAACATCTTATTTGCTTAAACCTGTTTACCTTCTTTCAGTTCTTATGAATCTTCTTTTATCAGGAAGCAACAATGAACATAGAAAAGGAATCAAGTGAGAAATAAAAATTTGTCATGGATAACTGTACCTATACTTGGTTATATGTATGAAAGGTGAATACACAGTTCTGTTGTCTACTGAAAGTTCTACTTCATAGATATGCCTCTACTAAAAAGCAGGGTTGGCTTTTTACCGGTAAAAACTGGTTTTTACCAGGGCATGGAAAAAACTAGGTTTTTACCGGTAAAAACCTGGGGAAAAGGGGTAAAAACCTAATGATACAATAAACTCCCGAGTCATAAACTGCACATTAATGCTATTTATAAAACTGTATTCTCATGTGTCATGTAATTGATGTGGATATTTCATCATCAGGACATCATGATGATGCAAACTACATTATGTGATTGTGCAAACTGCATTATGTAACAAATAATATTTGTAAGCAGTTAGTTTTCATTAAAATGATTAAGATAAGTTGAGTGTAGTAAAAGTATATTTACAATTTTTTCCTTTAAGTAAAAATTATTAAACTAGCCTGCATTACATAATTGTAATAAATATTGTAAATGTGCCTTCTCATAATAATAGTTTTAATAAGTTCAATAATGATAAATGTACATTATCTATAAATTTGAATTTCTTGTAAAATGAAAACATGGATGAAAGTTTTCTGTGTTTATTATATTCCTTAAAATGAACTATTTTCGTATAGCATTCTTTTACTTACCAAATCAGACACTGAATTAGGTGAATATTTTTATATAGAAATGGAAATAGTGATATTAAATGTCCTGAACTTTTATCCCTGAGAAAATGAAAAAATAGCAGATAAATCTTCATTGGTTGCTTGTGGATTAAGGCCGATTGACTGCACTAGGTTCCTAATACTATTGGGGAATACCTTCTTATTCCTAAGGGATTCTAGCCAGTATTCATATGCGATTTCTGAAAAAAAAAAACACGGAAAATTCCGAACAGCTAGATCAACAGGCACGACCAGGGTATGAACCTGGCACCTCCCACCATCCAGTTTTGATAGCAGAACCTCTCAACCATTGATGGAGAGATAAATCTTCAAAAAATAGTCAAATTATTAAGTTTTTCTCAAAGGTTGTAAAAACCCTGGTAAAAACATGTTTTTCCAAAGACTGTAAATACCGTCCAACCCTGCTAAAAAGACACAACCTTGCAAAAGCACAATGCTAAGCTCTTGAAAAGCATTCAGAGACCCTCTTGAGACTGCAGTTTAGCAATCTCATGTCTGTGTCACCACTCCATTCCTAGAAAGTTATCCAGAAGTTGATGTCTGATGAGTGTCATTGAAGGATCACCGTGTGTGCCGGACAGTGTTTTTCTCATTCTTTATAAGTGCCACTTATAAATTTATGTGCCACATGCTATAGTCATAGATTTTGACTTGGTCTTGAGAGAATCAAACTGGGCACCACAAATAGTTGCTGTGAGCTGAAAGATATGGCTTCAATTTTTATAGATCATCAATAAAATTAGTGAGTGGTGGGAGTTGGAATCAAACCCGAGCTATAAAAAGTAGTGTAAGACATTAAACCAGTAGTACCAGTTCTCTAGCCTTCAAATGCCCATTTTCAGTTTTGTCAAGATGGTGATTAGCATGTCTGCCCCAACCTTAACCTTTTAGTACACAGTTTGCAGTGCATTTATGCAAAGCTGCATATCCATACACCCTTTCAAAAAATATTCGATTGCAAGTCAATTTTATTATAAAGGGTTGTTCTTTATAAAATGTGGATTATGTAGTACATAATAACTTCTAACATTTATTATCAGCATGCTTTTTTTTCAAAAAATCAATCAGTTGCTCATAAAATTAACATAGGAAATTTCTCTTACAATCAAATACCTTTTGGGGTGCATGAACTATAAATATTGATCTTTCTAGAAAAATATGTGTAGTAAAGAGTTAAAGATTACAAGTTCTGAAGTTCCATACTTCAGTTCACCCAAATCAAAGGACCTGAGTCCGAATTCATACTTTATTAAAAAACACCTCTTACATGAAACAAATATGAGCATTAATTCTCTAGTATATATCCTGAGGTAGAACATGTGATCACAAACTCAAGAAAATGGCGTGTGTACTTTTTATCCATTTGGATAAAGCCTGTAGTCCCAACTCTTGAGTTCTTGGTTTGATACCAACTTCCTCCATGTGCTTCCTAGTTATTGATAACCTGAATAAACTCTTATCTTTCATTTCTCTATAACGAAGTCTAATGGCAAAAACAGCACAATTCTGTCCTTAGACACTAGTGATCCTGTGACAGGTGGCACATAAAGTCTGCAATAAAAGGTCTGGGTCTATAACCTATGACAGCCGGTCCACTCTACTTGTGGTATATGCAATCTTAATGGGCCAGCGTTATGTTAATGACATTCTTGGACCCCACGTGGGACCTATCCTAAATGGTCTACCAGGGGCAATTTTCCAGCAACATAAAGCTTATCCTCATACAGCTAGAGCTGCTCAAGACTTCCTATGCCGTGTTCAGACTCTTCCATGGCCGGCCCGCTCCCCCGACTTGTCCCCTGTAGAGCAACGCATGTGATCAGCTGAAACGCCAGATGCCACCGTGTCACTCTGTATATTATTTGAAGGTGGCTGCTCAAGATTTGTGGGCTCATCTGTCTCAGCACAATATCAGATGTCTAATTATCTCAGTGCCAGACCGTGTTGTGGCATATATTGCACCAAGAAGCGATCCAACACACTATTGAAATTGCCCTATATTTGTGTCATTGCACACTCTGTATTTGTTCAATTGTCTTGATTTTGCGATCAAGTGAATCTCTCATCTATATGTCTATTAAATTAATTTCTTTCCATCTGATGCTTTCTTCTCGGGACACTATTTTCAATATTACTGAGTGTGCTTTAATTGTGTGGAGCAATGAACGGTGGACTTGTGAGGCTGAGCAACACAGTATTTTGTCGATTCTAGCAATGAGGCTAAAGGACCATGCCTAATATTCAAAATGTATTTATCTGACAAAAAGGTCATCTTGTACTAATAGTGAAAATACAATGGCAGCCATTCTGACATCTGCATAAAATAATACACAATCATCTGTCCTTTAAGTGACATCACATTGTTGCAAAATACTTATCTGTCTGATTCATAAGTTTAAAAGTCTATTGTGTAAGGAATGTTCCAGTAATCAGTCTAGTTAACAGGACAAAACATGAACTTTATTGGTTGTAGAAATTTGATTAAAAATATCTACTGCCAATTAACAGAAATTATCAAGCAATAACATGATTTTAAACAATCAGCTAATCTTCAGAGCGTAAATTACAGAACTACAATGGGATTTCCTGATTTTTCTGAATGGGGTTTTCTTCCCTTTCTTTTAATGATTTTATGATGACTGTCTCCTCTATCTTGTATATTTCATCTTGATGGGGCTTTCAAGATTAAGTTTGAAAGGAAGCTTGTGACGAGGACTGGTTTTTATCCGGCGAATTCCACGTGGTAAGGCGTTATCCGACCGGACAAACGATATTCATTTTTCCGGCCAAGATGTAGCGCGTGCGTTTGCGATCTCGTGTCGTCGCACTACTCCGCCCCGCAAGAGTCAGTCAGAGGCTAATGAACGATGTTCCTAGCGTTATGGACATAGCCACGCATTGTATGTGTACTTTGAAAAAGCGAGAGATGGATGGGATTGGTGCTGGAGCCATCTGTGATTGAAGGCAAGAAAGAGAAATGCGTGTTCAGTTGTCTGGGTCATCAATGAAGGGAAGCGCGTGGCGTGGACTGATTTTGATCCAGCGAGATAGATTAAGGCGTTGTCCGACCGGGCAAAGGTACCAAATTGCCGAGATGTAGCGTGCGCGTGTGCGATCTCGTGCCACCTCAAATTTATTCTGAATTTCTAATTTTTCAGTATTTTTTTCGCAAACATAACCTAAACAGCAGTGCCGTGCGAAAAAAGGCCCTATAACTGCCTTTATAAGATTATTGTTTTTCCCTTTAACAATCATTCGAGTGTAGTAAATGATTATCGTTTTGTGAAATGATGGAATATTTCAAGTAAAATAGAATATAAGGAAGACGCCCAGGCAGGCCCTGATAATAGCACGAGCACTTGTGGGTCCGTGCCCTAGAAACACAAGCAGAAATAGGAACCTAAGTTAAGACCTATATATAAAGCCACAAAATTTTTAAAATGCCTGTCCACAAAATTGTTATAGTCATGCCCTAGCGACTCCACGAGCAGTTTTCGCCATATAAAGCAATGAAGCCGGAGGCAGGAATTGAACTTCTACCAACATATCCTATTTGCAGGAACAACTGTCTTCCAACAAGGCGTGGCTTTACCCAACGATATCAATTTCTAACAAAAGCGTTGCACACTAGATGACTTCAAAACCTCTCGCTCGTGGCGTCCCAATAAGCTAAGGTGACCAAACGTCCCCGTTTTCTGGGGACAGTCCCCATTTTCAGGACGTTTCTAAAATTGTCCCCAGAAAGTAAAAATGGAACTGGGGACAATTTTTAATTATTGCATTGTTTTTCAATTAAATTACTGTTAATTATTGCATTAATTATAAATGTCCCCAGTTTTGTTGTCAGAATCGGGGACATGTCCCCGATTCTGGCTACAAAAATCTGGTCACTTTACAATAAGCCCGTTTCTACCTTTGGAATACTGATGTGTTATCTTCCAAGTAAAATTTCAGTTTAAACCGAGATATTTGATTTTCCTCTCTCACAGATTCTGAGCTATGACGACTTTAGCTTATTATAGTCAGATATGCTGCTACAGAGCAAACAGCAGGATTGAGCAGATCCCGAAAATTTTCGATTGGATTAAAGAACAATTTGCATTAAAGGGTGGACATGGTCGACCAGGATAGTTATATATCTATCTTCATGCCTAGTCCCATCCACAACGATGAGTAGTAGTTCATCTGTCCAGTTGGGTAACAGCTGCAACTGATGTCCTTCTTTTGGTACCATCTCCTTCCATACTTTTCTTTTAGTTCTGCATCTGGTGTTGTCATATATTTGCCACAAATCATATATCTTTTTTATGAAGATGTTCTAAATTCTGCGAAACAGGGAATCATCGCACTCTGGAGTACCACTGAAGCAGAAGTTAACAGCTCAATTAGGGGCAACCGTCCATGCAACGAGACTGGAGAACGACGCTAACATTTCATAATGTATCAGCTCTAGAGATCAACTGGTTCAAGTAATAAAGGGAAAAAATCTACGAGAGCCTTATAAACTTGTTCATTTACATGATTTTTTGTTATAGGATCACTGTTGAGCATAACAAGAGAAAACTTGATGTCTCCAGAAGGTAGACATAGTAGTGACAAGCGCATATGTAGAATGATAGATACTTAAATGATATTTTTTCCCATTTGTTTTAGAAAAAATCTATTTTAACCCATTTGTGCCTGGATATTTTTGCGACTTTCTTCGATTTTTACTGATAACAGAAATAACAGATAAATTTCTGATGTCAACTTCTTGAACAAGGGATAATTTCTTTAAAAATCTTTATGCATAAAAATCAAAATATCAACATCCTACTTGGTCATGTTAAAATATTTTGTAGAGTTGAGGCTCAATACTCAAGAATAAAGGCTAGGAAAAATAAATAACGTTTTCGACTAATAGCGAAAATGCCGTCCCAAAAAAGGGACACTAAGCATAAATGGGTTAAAAAATATACTAGTATCTACACAGTCCAGTCACATTAATGTGACCACTTTATCAAAAGCCAGAATATCCCGATTACTCAGAGCGGATCGCTGAGAGACGCGCAGGGAGAGAGTCACTTAGTTGTTGAAGGTGTTCACTGGAATATTCTAGGGTCCATGTGGACTCCAGTGCAGTGACCATCTGCGATAGGTTACGCGATTGGGGGTCCATGGCACGAACTAACCCGATCGAGGGATCCTACAGTTTATCGATTTTATTTAAATCCGGAGAGTTGCCTTCTTACAATGATGAGTTTCGCAGATGGGAAACCGACAAGCAATATCTTATCCGAAATTGTAACTCTGCAGTCATCGGGCCATGCAGGTCTCCAAGTGTTTTACCTCTTTATTATTACACTAAATTATGTGAAAATTTCACAATACAACAACATTTTTAGCTACACAAACTATTTTGCCTCAAAGGGGGGCAATTCCCCCCTTTAGGAACGTAGCGAGAAAAAAAATTGGGGGGGGGGTCAAAAGTGGTAAAAGGACAGAAATTCACAAAAAAACCTTGATTATTATGATCGAGAATCGAAATTTAGGGGGGGGGCGGCCTCCTTAAATTTCTATAAATATTTGCGTAATTTAGATGTGTCCCCTTCCACAAAATTTAAATTTGAAAAGAAATATTTACAAAAAAATGTAAGTGATTATTATATAAAATAGTTTGTAATATTTAAATAATTAAAAAAAAGAAAAGAAAATCTATTTGAGCGTCAGCTGCATTATAAGAATAACGGAAACTTCATTCAAATGAGCTATTCTTTTGACACTTACTTAACGTAAAAAGAAAGAAGAGGAATCAGTTAATTTTTAAAAGTTATCCAAGAAATATGAAAGTTAAAATCGCACTAAAATTCCTATAGAGAATTTCAATTTCAATGAATGGACTTTGAAATTTTGACAAAGTGCTGTTCAGCTATTATTAATAATAGTCAAATTATTCAATTGGTAAGAAATTTCACTTTTTACCAGTGTCTGTAAGTAGCATTATCACTACGTCACACCTTAGCAACCAACTTTTTTTGGTCAAACATTCGTTCATAGGTTAATAATGCTTCAACTGAATAAGAAGTTTATTTGAAAAGTTCGTGGAATTTATAATTTTCAAACATGGGCACGTCCTCAATGTTTGTTTCAGAATTGGGCACACCAAACAGATTTGTCCAAAAAAATTTTTAACGGTCAATGGTAACCAAACGTCCTCAATTTCAAACTTTTTTTAAAATTTGTCCTCAAAATGTAACACAATTGGAGAAAAAGTTTTAGTTAAAAGATATTTCTTCAAAAAAAAAAAAAAAAAAAAATCATGTTTCCCCCCCATATGTCCCCAATTTTTGTTTCATAATTGGAGACACTACACATATTTGAGCCCAATGGAGGATATCACCTCCTTGGGTTCGAGGCTTTAAAAGTCACGTGACGGTGGAAAACAAACAACCATTTCTCCATAGGCTTATGTGCTGGACTCCTGGTAATAAGCGCAAAATCAAAAAAATAATAATTATACCTCTGTAGTGTGCTGCCTACGAATGTTTTAATAACTCTCTGGAACCTGTACATGACTGCAAAAAGATATCTCTCCAAAGATTCCCATTAAAAAGTGCTAACATATTAAAACTTATACTGGGACGAGGCTATTTCAGCCACGTGTGGATGGAAAATATACACTTCAGCCAATCAGATTACAGGGCCACTCATCAACACAGCCGAAAGGTCACGTGTTGGTGGAAAAATGACGTCATATCGATATCGTCCATTCCTGGTTCGAAAATTTATCCAAAATATTTTAACATGACCTAATAGGATGTCGACATTTTAATTTTTTACATAATGATTTTAAAAGAAATAATTCCTTGTTCAAGAAGTTGACATCAGAATTTTATCTATTATTGATGGTATTGGCAAAATCGAAGAAAGTCGCAAAAATGGGTTAAGGTAAAGCAAGGGCGGCTCCAGGCTGAATTTTCGGAGGGGGCCATTGAACTCTTTAGATAGTCTATAAATTGTTGGTAAAATCATACAAGCCGGTGCCCACCCCATGTAAACATGGCGACAGTCGCTGGAGCTTGGCGACCGCCAAGCTCCAGCGACTGTCGCCATGTTTACTAGTCATTCTAGGCAACCAGTGGTCCGTTTTTAACTAAAAAAACCCCAGTGGATTCAGCAACCTAGTTGTACAGCTATCTAAACTAGGCAACCAGTGGTCTGTTTTTAACTAAAAAAACCTCAGTGGATTCAGCAACCTAGCTGTACAGCTATCTAAACTAGGCAACCAGTGGCCCGTTTTTAACTAAAAAAACCTCAGTGGATTCAGCAACCTAGCTGTACAGCTATCTAAACTAGGCAACCAGTGGCCCGTTTTTAACTAAAAAAACCTCAGTGGATTCAGCAACCTAGCTGTACAGCTATCTAAACTAGGCAACCAGTGGCCCGTTTTTAACTAAAAAAACCTCAGTGGATTCAGCAACCTAGCTGTACAGCTATGTAAACTACGCAACCAGTGGACCGTTTTTAACTAAAAAAAAACAACAGTGAACTAAGCAACCTAGTTGTACAGCTAATGTAAACTGGGCAAACACTGGCCCGTTTTCAACTCAAAAAAACATCGGTGGATTAAACAACCTAGTTGTACACCTCTTATAAAGTCAGTATGATTAGAATAGCACGTAAATAGCACTTACGAAAACATAAACACTTCAAATATCAATTTAAAATTCACATTAAAAACCTTAAACATCGAAAGATTCGTTAAAAAAGAACACTTACCTCTATTTTTTTGGTAAATAACCGCTCAGAAATGTCCCCAACACCCACCGGCTTATAACGTACTATATTTCTAACAAACACCCACAAATTCTTTTCTTATATTAACATAACACATTTCATTCCCTTCCATCAATAACGCAAACAATTTCAAATTCCCAAACCTGACGAAACACGTATTCTTTATGGTTGCCAGTCACAACTACCACCGGCAGTTGGCGGTGCATCGCTCACTCTCGCGTCAGATTGTTCGCCAATGATTTGTAAACAAACCATTGACATGTAAACAAAGCACCGTATACGGAATATAGTCCAAATTGTTTAAATGCCATTTGAACGTGAGGAATGTGAAGTATACGAATCTAATGTTCAAAAACAAAAAGTTCGGAGGGAGCTATGGCCCCCTCGCTGGAGCCGCCCTTGAGGTAAAGTGACCAGATTTTTGAATGTAGAATCGGAGACATCTTCCCAATTTTGAAGCAAAACTGGGGACATGTATAATTAATGAAAGAATTATCAGTAATTTAATTAAAAAACAACGCAATAATTAAAAATTGTCCCCAATTCCTGTTTCACATTTTGGAGGCAATTTGAAAAACGTCCTGAAATTAGGGACTGTCGCCGGAAAATGGGGACGTTTGGTCACCTTATATTGAGGTGACCATACGTCCCCAATTTCCGTGTTACTTCGTGATCGGCAAGGACATGCGAAGTAACACTTTTTCGGACTTAGCTGATTATCGAGGAAACTGCCGCTGAGGGGCGGTATATTTAGTTACTAGTGTTGCGGACGTGACTGTTGCTGATTGATGGCTTGTAGTAGACTCTGGCTATTGTGTTCCCATAGGGTTTTATAAATTGCTTCATATCTTTAATATTAGACAAAAATAAGGCAGTTCACTCCATTTTCAACTACAGTGCAGTGAGTTTTATCTTTTGTATGAATATCAAGTAAATTGAATGACTATAAATATAATTAATTGGTTGATAATAGTTGAAATCGCCTAAGCCTAACGATCTGAGAATGTAAATAAACATCGTACATCCGTTATGTCGGCATGTATTAGTCATATACTAGTGTTGTAATTTTGTTGTTTTTCAACGTGATAATGAATAGTTGATCACAAATAAATGTGCATGTACAGTAAATCCGTGCCTTCATTAATTGATTCTGACCCTAGTTTACTTAATATATTTTTGAGTGTATCAGCATTCTTATAATGCTTTTTTTATCTTTTAATTTATTAACATTATTATTTTTTTTTTCAGTTTCATCTTTGTAAGTGTGAACATTTATAATGTTTTAAAGATTGTATGAATATTTATCTATTTCACAAATACAGTATTAGATTCTTTTAATTATTCATTAAAGCAATAAATAAACATAATCCCTCAAATGCTATAGCAATTACCTTCGTTTTCTAATTATGTATTAAATGGTTTATTTATTTTATTTATAAACACAGATTTCCAAAGGTTTTATTGAAAAATATGTTACATAGTTCTAACTTAATGTACTTGGTTATGCATATAATTTGATTTGTAATTAATTTTGTTTGTTCTATTTTTTAAATGCCCAATGAGTGCTCATACAATTCTGCTGTGCATTTGAAAGCAGCAGTATCTGTATTTGTACTTTTTTGGCTTGTAAAATAGGATCAGATGCTGAAAGTTTACTGAAATATAGATGTTGTGGCTAAACTGAACATCTGCACAAGTTAACAAGCTACGAGAGAGGGTTATTCCTTCCTATAGGAAAGTGCCGGACAAAGATATAAATCATGATCACTCCATGCTAAGTCTGTGCATGATAACTCATCAAATCAAGTTTGTAAATATATTGTATGTTTATTCTATTTTTTAAATACCTAATGAGTGCTCCCAGGTAGCACACATACGTTGGGGCAACGTTGAAATGACACGTTGGCTTACGGTTATCCAACGGTTGGCAACTGGTTATTTCTTACGTTGGGCCAACGTATGCTCTAACGTTTTGCCAACATATTTCCAACCGTTGGGCTAACGTATGAATGCATACGTTGGGCTAACGTATTAATGCATACGTTGGGCTAACATATTAATGCATACGTTATGTTAACGTATAAATGCATACCTTGGGTTAACGTGTAAATGTATACATCTGGACAGCGTAAAATCTGTATGTTGTCACTCTATTATCCAACTGTTGGAAATTGGTTATTTTTAACATTTAGCTTTCATAATTGTTAACCGTTACATTTATAAGTTAGTTTCATATTTTAGGCCAATGCAGAAACTTGGATAATTATATTTGACAAATTGATGTGCTATTTCATAACATTTCTATAGATATATGAAAAACTGTCAAATTTGAAATTAAAGTTTTTAATTATTTTACTAACAGCAAATGCAGTGACGGATTTAGATAAGTTTTAAGGGACGGCAGATATGTAGAACGAAGCATATTATCAAATAGTCACATTTTTTCTTTCATCAAATATGGTTCCACTTCAACAGTGGGTTTCTGTGCGCTTAGGAGGAGGGCGAGCGGACACCCCACCCCCCTAAAAAGTACTTTTGTCGACAACATCGTCAGTTGCCAAAGGACTGTCAGCAAATTTCAGCTTTAATCACCAATCTGTAAAATGCTCAGTGTATAAATTACCAGTTCTGCCGACAGTTTATTATAAGTTATACTATATCATGAACATAGTCTTGTTACGATTTTCCTTTTAGTGATTTTTGTGCCAGTAAATAAGTCCCTTTTGTCCCCTCATGCCAACTTCATTCCAGATCATGTAATGTAGTGTGTATTTAAGGCAAACAAGCACATTAAGTATCTGCCTGGGGTGGGGGGTGCCTCGGGCGAAGGACTTTTAGGAGATTTAATGCATATTCACGCTACATCTGGAGGAAACCGCCCAAGAGGCCAGATAATCGGTGTATATTTTTGAAAGAATATTGGTATATATCGTCAGAAAATTTTGTCTTTACACCCCACTCCCAACATTTTTGCTTAAAACCGGCTCTAGTCCCGTCACTAACAGAAATGTGTTATATTCAAATAGTAAACAATCTGTCAAGTTACAAACATTATATTAATCTGTAGAAAACTAACCTATTTTGTACTATGAGGAAAATTAATATTGCAGGTGCAACTTATGAACTGTTTAAAAAAAAGGCGGGGGGAGAGATCGGAAGCAGGAAAATATTTAGAAGGTCCTTTCAGAAGCTATCCTTTACAGTTTTAGAGAACCAGGACGGCAGGCAAACAAAATCATAAAAACTTTTCGAATTAATTAAAAGAAAAAGCATATAACGTAAAGGAAAGAATGCTTATTTTTTGAAATATGATTCACATCCCTCCTTCTCCTTTGATAGTTACTTCTGTAAAGTGTCCCTCAAAACCTCTGAAAATTTACTCAATTGAAACTTTTGTAAGGAGGCTTAATCTCTTTTTTTTTTTTTTTAATATTCATGTGGGGAAATCCAATAGGAGTATAAAGTCACTGAAGAATGTCACAGAAATCATTCTTTACTAAAATATTTATTTATTATTTTTTACATTTATTTCAATTTACGTAATTTTTTAGATTCTTAATTTTTAGTTTGCCCGAATAAATTTGGTATGGAATACAATGACATTTCGTAGTTCTATTTTTATTTTCAGTTAACTGTAGATATTGACTGCAAAGAAAAAAAAATATTGCATGCGTAATGCATATGCATTACGCATGCAAGTATCAACACACAGGTGCATCTATATTATCTGATTATGAGAAAGATATCAGTACAACAGAATGTATTAGTGATGCTGCTTACACGCTATAGCACATAAAATGAAAAAAGTCGTTGATGGTACACAAAAAAAAGTTACGACGCGTCCCGCATAATTACCATTGCAGAAAATTTTGAAAAAAAAGAAAAAAAGAGAGAGAGAGAGAGAGAGAACTTTTTTACTAAAATATGCAGTAGAAGAGACTTGTCAAAGCAATAAAAATGTTTTTTCTTCCAGTACTCTCAAAGAGTATTTGATTGCATATAGATTATGTATTTTTCTCCATAAAATTTGAGTCCTGTAGCATATAACAGGTGTAGATACAAAAATCTCTTCTAAAATAATAAATAAATAACAAAATGAAGTTGGTAAATATAGGTATATATATGAACTGTAAAGTACTATAACACATTTGTAAAATATTAAAATAACTGAATTCTTAAAACTGTAAAATATTTTATACATACCTTTAACAACAAAACAATTTTGATGCACAAATTTAAATCCTTGTTGTTGATTAACCACTGTGAACCAACGAGATTTCAAAATTGAAGTAGTGTTAGTTTAATAACTACTTCTAAATCTGAAATCTCATTAGTCATTATAATCTTGCAAAATATAAGCACGGCTCAAGTTGATTTTTTTTCAGAATAATCTTATTAGGAGAAAACAATTGTGTCCAATTTTACCTTCTCGACTGTTGTACAACTATGAGCAAATAAAACTTTATTTATAAGCTGTCTAGCATTGTTTAGTAATCCAAAACGCATCTTTTAATAAGCACTGTGCAATTATTATATATTTATTACCATAGCTGCATAGTAAGTTGTTTCCTTACATACTTCGAAGATCGTTAGGCTTATGGACAATCGAACTATAATCAATGCATCAATATTAATAGTTACCGTGATTCAAGTTACTACGAACCTATGCAACGATTAAAATTCACAGAAATATAGCTGAAAAGATAAATATTCGTTTCAGATTTCAACTAGCAATCACTTTATAAAAGTGTATCAACACATCATAACAAGCAATGGCGGAAACGGAACGGCGAACGGACATGAATCTATCGCTTCCCGGTTTCCTGAATGTGTGTCTCTGCGCATGCGCAATGATACGGTTGCCCAACACAACATTCAGCCATCCGATGGCCAACGGTTGTTTTACCTACGGTTGCCCAACACAACATTCAGCCATCCGATGGCCAACGGTTGTTTACCAACGGTTGCCCAACACAACATTCAGCCATCCGATGGCCAACGGTTGTTTACCAACGGTTGCCCAACACAACCTTTAGCCAACAGAATACCAACATTTCCATATGGACATCCAACGTTTGCCCAACGTAACAACCTTGTGCCAACCACGTGCCATCAATAACCCAACGTATGTGTGCTAGTTGGGCTCGTATAATTCTGCTGTGCATTTGAAAGCAGCAGTATCTGTATTTGTACTTTTTACAAAATGTATTAGTACTTTCCTTGTTTTTCAATTAACAGTCCAATTTCTTGCATTAATTACTTATTTTAACTAATACAAAAAATCTGATTAGTTACAGTTCACTCTTTCAGTAATGAATATGCACTTCTGTAATTTTTTAAAAAGTGTTAAAGAATAGTATAAAATCAGTAATTGTTCTGCATATTTATAAGGAAAAATGTGATTGTATTTGTTTTCATAAATTAATCCTGCTCCTTAGTCTTTCATTGTGTATCTGATTCTTGTTTGTCTAATCTATTCCCCTCAGAAGTTTGTCCCACAGATTTTTCATTACGGAAAAAAATGGGTGAGAATTTCTCACTAGAGATGTGGTTTGGGTAAATCCCAAGTAGGTAAGGTATTTACTTCTACCTCGAGTGAATACCCAAAATCAGGGTTAAATACCCTAATTTTGGGTGTTTACTTTCCATTTTTCAGTGGTAAGTTTTATATTCTGTGTTAAACTTTAGGGATGTGACGGATACTGATTTTATCGGATATCCGAAGCTCCTTTGGTTGCCCGATCGAATATCCGGCCCTAAACATGTATTTAGTTATCAAGTGTTTTTAGCACCAGAGTGCTATTAATTTCAACCTTGCTTTTTGTGTAGACACGATTTTGGTACAATTTTCGTGTCCAGTCATTTTTGAAATGTGTTTGCCAGATAACGTGAAAGGGGGGGGGGTAGGCGTTAATAAAATGTTGAAAGTCGCACAAGGTTTGCCATTTTTGATAAATGATTGCTAAACTGGGTGCCAAAACGCGACAATTTATTATAAATATATTTTGAGTATAGTTAGAAAACGCCTGGTGAATATTGTAAAATAGTTTTAGTAAGCGATTTAAATATAGATGTTAATTCCGAAGAAGTGTTTTATAGAACAGTGAAGACAAATACGGTACACATCATAGATTATGATACACTAATGGTATTTATAAAGGTGAAGTGTAATTTGACTATGCCTGGCGAAAATTGTTAAACAGTTTTGGTAGGCGATTTTAATATAGATTTCTATTCCAAAGAAGTGTTTTATGGAACAAAGAAGGAAAACACGATACACTCATGGATTATGATGCTCACTCCAAAAAGTATTTAAAATGTCTACGAGATATAATTGGAATATCAGCGTGGCTACAGAAATTGAGAAAAAAAGTTCCCTGATTTCCCTGACTATCTTTATCAAATTTCCAGAACTAATTATATACGTACCATAATCTTAGCGCGTAGCCAGAAATTTTTAATAGAGGGGGGTGTTACGACTACTACAACTCATTTCATTCAACTACATTCATTTTACCTATGACTTTATTCAGGAAGCAATTCACATGCCGATATGATTCACATATCCGGTTTCTTGTATGATCCGCATCTTCGAACGAGTCCAAATAAATGGGCTTTTTCGGATTCGTACAGTGATAGTGCCTACATCACTTGAGTCTCGGATTCATATTTCTATGTTCTCGTATGATCTGTATTCTGGTTTCGGATTCGTAAAATGTCTGTGCATCAGTTGAGTATCGTGTGATCCAGAACGGAGCCGCGCATCAGATTGACAATTAAAAATCTAGTTCACTAGGCAAAAACGAAAGTTCCCTGATTTTTAAATATTTTTGCAAAATTCCCTGATATTTCCAGATTGATAAAGTACCCTGATTTTTCCATGATTTCCCTGATCTGTCGACACCCTGAATATGCGTATAGTTCGAATATGCCAGGTAAAGATTTTAAAACAGTAGGATCAGTAGGCGATTTTAAGATAGATTTGGATTCCATAAGATGTGATTTATGGTTCAAGAAAGAGTTGATTCCTATTTTAACGGCCCTACTTTCGCCAACCTAAAAATTCCTTGCACTTTGGTGAGCTTTGAAATCATGGGTCTCTAGGAGGTATGCACAAGTTTCAACGCTCCGTAAACAACTACATGATAACTAAAGTGAACAAATTAGTGATAAACACACTAGTTAAGCAATTTGAAGACACTTAATTATTAAAACTACATTAATTGGCAACCCAAAATAATTAAAAATGTAACGGAATGCTATACTTACAGGTTGTTCCAAATCGCCATTTTAATTCTAAATTACAATTGCCACATAAATATACAAAATCTTCATGGTTACTGTATATGTTTAATGATCGCCACCTTGGCGAGAGTTGAGGCGTTAAAGTAGGAATCAACCCAAGAAGACAAACGCGGCACACTCATGGATTATGATGCACATTTGAAACAATATTTAAAACAATGAAGTATAGATGCAATATACTTGGCGAAGATTGTAAAATAGTTTTAACAGGCGATTTTAAGATAGATTTCGATTCCAAAGATGGGTTTTATAAAAAAGGAAGAAAAATACTGCTCACTCATGAGTAATGATAATCTTTCCAACCTAATGGAATAAGGAAGAAAAATAGGGACGACACATAAATTATGATCGTCTTTTAATATATAGCACTTGGGTGCATATTTAAAATCTGAAAGGGCTT
Organism: Cheiracanthium punctorium; assembly: GCA_038373885.1. NCBI lineage: Eukaryota > Metazoa > Arthropoda > Arachnida > Araneae > Cheiracanthiidae > Cheiracanthium > Cheiracanthium punctorium. The sequence goes on from JAWZYV010012096.1 coordinate 475,647, forward strand.
CAGATTTTCCTTTTTTTAAAACTAAATGACACCAGAACAATAATTGCAAGCATGTTTCACACATCATTAATAACTTACAAAAATTAAATATCTGGTTTTACGTTATCAGCCGGTGTGTGTGTTTTTTAGAAATGCAGTGTCAATATAAACGTAAATAAAAGAAAGCATGTTGGTTCTACGTTATCGACCGGTGTCTGTGTTTGTTAGAAATGCACTGTCAATATAAAAGTAAATAAAAGAAAGCATGCTGGTGTTACGTTATAAGCCGGTGGGTGTTAGGGACATTTCTGAGCGATTAATTAAAAAAAAAAGGTAAGTGCTTTTTTAAATGAATTTTTAAGGTTTTAATGTGGATTTTAAATTGATATTTGATGTTTTTATGTTGTCGTAAGTGCTATTTGCATACTAACAAGCTATACACACTTAAAAAGTGCAATATATATATTTAATAGTATACATAGATGTATATGTTTGTACATCTGCTCATTCACATCAAAAGCAATTTCTTATTTCAACTACTGGGAACAATTAAAATAATTTAATCAAACTAATATAACCATTTTGTTTTAAATAAACACAACAACATTAAAACAATATAGAATATTTTTTTAATGTGAAATACTTACATTCTAGACGATTATTCATTTAAGTAAGTGGAGAGTGCAGTTTAGTGTCCAACAGATCTGTCAAAAAAGACTGAATTATTAAAATTAATTCATGCCTTTTCCAATGGGTCTGTTAGATTAATGCTCTTCAAATTATGCAGCAGAAATTCATGCAAGCACTGATTCATTCCTATAATTAAGAAATAAATATATAAATAGGGGAACAATTTATTTAGTTCATCACATATCCAACAATTTCTTCACTTATAATAAGCAATAGTCATATTCAATACAAATTAAACAGGGTTGTAAGGAGTAATTATGTAAAATGATACATTGTAAAACATTTCAAAAATATTCGATCAATTCATAAAAAAATTATAAAACAAAAGTCATACACATTTAGTTATTATTTGTGATCAACTATTCATTATCACATTGAAAAACACCAAAAATATAACACTAGTATAGGACTAATACATGCCGACATAACGGATGTACGATGTTTATTTACATTCTCAGATCGTTAATCTTACGCGATTTCAACTATTATCGACGAATTAATTATATTTATAGTCATTCAACGTAACTCTAACGTTATCGTTAGATGAGCAACAGTTACTAGCTAGCACAGTATAGCCAGATTCAACGTCTACTACAAGCCATCAGCATTATGCAACAGTTACGTCCGCAACACTAGTAACTAAATATACCGCCCCTCAGCGGCAGTTTCCTCAATAATCAGCTAAGTCCGAAAAAGTGTTACTGCGCATGTCCTTGCCGAAGTAACTGTTGCTGAATTAACGATACGTATTTGTGTAAGGTGACCGACCAAACATCCCCATTTTACGACAATCTGCGATTTCAGGACGTTTTTTAAATTGTCCCCAAAATGTAAAACAGGAATTGGGGGCAATTTTTAAGTGCAGCAGTGGTATTAACCCTTTAATGTGCATGCCCTCTCTAGCATTTTCATTCATAATAAATACATTTGATTTCAATATAATACTTGAGGAGGACGGACATACACTGACAAGCCAAAACATTATGACCACCCCCAATTTTTCAATGAACTCGTCTGGATCACATGGAGAGCACGTAATTAAGTGGGAATAGTATTTATCTGCTGGCGAAGGTAAAAAATCATTCTTGCACTAATCTTTGTGAGTAATGGGAAAGGCTGTTTATTGAAGCTAATTTGATAGAGGGCAGATTGTAATGGCCCGAAGACTCTTGATTTTTTCTTCATTATGTTAATAATTGTGTCAGGGCACGCTGTCTTCCAGGAGAACAGCTGATCCCCTCTTGTACAGCAGGCTGGTGGTATTATGCTTTGAAGGATGTTCCCTTCGGCAGAACTGGGACCCATAGTTGTGGTAGAACAGACCAGGAATCTGGTGGACTATCTGAACATTATCGCGGATCAGTTGCACCCTTATTTGGCATATGTCTTCCCAACAGGAAATGAAACCTTGTGCCATGTTACAAGGCTGGAATTGTGTTGGAGTGGTTCGATGAGCGTAACGATGAATTCCAATTAATGTCCTGACCACCTACTCACCAGAGCTCAAACACCACCATGTTCCAATATCTCGACTTTGGGTAACCACTACTTAAATATTTAGTACAACCTGTTTCTAATAACTTGGTGTTTCTTCCAGTACCCAGTAGGAGATCATAATGTTTTGGCTCTTCAGTGTAGTTACACAAGAACCCTTTCCTATTTTGCACAGATAATTTCCCATAAAAATTCTCGATTATTTGTAAAATGGATGTCAAAATTATTATCAGTACCAGTATCTGCTGAGAACTGGAGAATATGAAAGATATACGAGGGGGGAGTCAGAAAATGAGTTTCCCTGTCGACTTCGGTCAGAGTTGTGTATGAAAGTCAAAAAATAGAATGAGACATGAAAGATAAGATATAACTTTATATTTCCACATAAGTACCAAGTACGTTGAGACATTTGTCATACCGCTTGATATGCTTCAATAAGCCCTCCAGGTAAAATTCAGGTCTTTGCACAGGAAAGAAGCATTAAATGGTTTCAGCATTGCTTCCAAAGCGTCTTCTGCCGAGATTCTTCTTCAAAGCCGGAAACAGATGGAAGTCACTTCGTGCGAGATCAGGACTGTATGGGGGATGATGTAGCTGCTCCCAACCAAGAATTGCAATACGGTTTTGCATTGCTGTCACCGAATGTGGTCTCGCATTGTCATGCAACATCAGAACGCCAGATCTGAGAAGGCCAGGCCACTTTTTCTGTATTGCCTCTTTCTATTTCAAAAGGATGTCACAGCACCGTGTAGCATTGATGGTTTCAACCTCCAAATAGTCCAACTCCAACAAAACTCCATGGCATCTCAGAAAACTGTGAGGTGCACTTTACCTACAGAGGAAGTTGTTTTGAACTTCTTTAGGACAGGCGATAACATATGTTTCCACTCCATTAATGCGGACTTCGTTTCGGGTGTGAAATGGTGGATTCATGTTGCATCTCCTGTCACAATCCTAACCAGAAAGTCATTGCCCTCTTCATGGTAATGCACAAGATGTTCCAGGCTGACTGCCATGTGTTGTTCCATGAATGTTGGGGTCAGTTGTCGGGGCACCCATTGTGCTGACACTTGCCTGTATTGAAGATTGCTGTGTATGATCTTGTTAGCTCCCTCAAGTCCGATTCCAAGTCGTTCTGCTACTCTATCAATGGTGATACACTGGTTCACTTTAATCATGTCATTCACTTTCCTGACATTTGCATCTGTAGTGGCCATGTACGTCCATCCAGGTCTCGGTATGTCCTGCACTTGCTGACATTCATCACTGAATTTGCTGCACCATTTGCTTCAACATCACACCTGGGCCATAGACTTCCACGAGGCGGTTACGAATTTCTGCTCGAATTTCTGCTACGAATAGTGGATAACTGCTTTCACTTCCTCCTTTGACCATGAATTCAAAACGCACTTTCTCTATAAACCTACTGGAATCAGACTGAGAGGCTGGTCTTTGCTTTGTGGAGTCACTGCAACAGCACCATCTGCTTGATTGCAGTCAACCTCTACCCAATGGTGTATCGGTGTCTTGCATGTTCACTTGCTGTGTCGTCTTTTGCCCATAAACATTCAATGCTTCGTCCACATGCAAAGCACTGATGTTTTCCTGGAGGGCCTTTTGAAGCTTATCAAGCAGTATGACAAATGTCTCAATGTGCTTGTCTAAATAATAAAAGTCCAGTTCCTAATGATTCCGGGATTGACTCATTGCTCCCAGTGCATCTGTCATCTGTGGCCATGTTGAAATTTTGATAAAAACAACATTCTTATCTCTAACTAAAAGCAAAAACTTTTTGTACAGCTCGAAAGATCTCTAAAAAATTAACCTTTTTTTTTTAACTTGCAGCTACTTTCAACTCTAAATATCTAGCGAGATATCACGCCTTGAAAAAGTAAACAGAGAAGCGAAGCAAATGATTCATTCCTTGATTCTTCGAAAAAAAATCACGGAACATAATCACCTTGATCGTAACCAAAGGTTACAATCAAGTTTAGGCTTGGCACAACACTTAAACATCTACTTGTAGCAATTCTTTTTTAGAAATTGGCAGCATAAACGTATATTGTTATTGTTTTTTGAAGTCGCGTTTCTTTTTTTTTTCATTGCTCTCACCGGAGTATTTTTAAATTGTTTAGTTTGTTTTTGTTGTAAGCATTTATTTTGAATTTGGTTAACTGGATGGATTTTGATTTCAACCGTGTTGGATCGTTAAGATCAATTTTATTTCGATTGTTATGGGACATTGTCATAAACGTTTATTTAATTTTGAATTTTTTAACCAGATGGATTTTGATTTCAACGTTGTTGGATCGTAACTTTTATTTTGATTGTTGCGAGACATAAGCATTTGTTTAATTCTGAATTCGTTTAAACTTCTTTACAAGTTGCGTTGGAGGCCTATGTTCCGTATCCGGTGCCCCTTGGTTCTGGCGACATCGTGAGCGATGTTCAACGTTAGTAAAGTACCCTGCCGATGGTAGTTTGACTGGCAACCATAAAGAAATGTGTAGAGCTTGGCGACGTTTTTTTTTGGAGGAATGATAATGCGTCAAATATTGTAAATTGGATGATTTAGAACTATTGAAAGATGTGAAATTTCTTGCACTTTCGGGCATGCGTAATAGTTGTTTTTTAATCTAGCTACTGTGTATGTGTGACGTAAGCAGATGAATGTAACGAATTCGCTTGCTCAATTTGACGTCACTAAGCTGTTAATTTGCGTTTTGCGCATGCGTTATTGTTATTTTTCGTTTTTTCCTGTTCTTTCGTCTACTATTCCAATTTGCTTCAACTTGTACTAATGTTTTTTTTTTCGGTCTCGCAGAGGGGCCCGCGTTAGCATATTTTCGAATGTATGTATCGATGAATGTAACGAATTCGCTTGCTCAATTTGACGTCATTAATCTGTTAATTTGCGTTTTGCGCATGCGTTATTGTTATTTTTCGTTGTTTCCTGTTTCGTCTACTATTCTAATTTGCTTCAACTTGTACTAATGTTTTTTTGGGGGGTCTCGCAGAGGGGCCCGCGTTAGCATATTTTCTGCCCTTTTGAGGCGGTGGCCGGAACCACTGATGTTTTTTTTGGGTCTCGCAGAGGGGCCGCGTTAGCATATTTTCGAGGGAGCCCTTTTGAGGCGGTGGCCGGACCCACTGATGTTTTTTTTGGGTCTCGCAGAGGGGCCCGCGTTAGCATATTTTCGAGGGGGCCCTTTTGAGGCGGTGGCCGGACCCACTGATGTTTTTTTGGGTCTCGCAGAGGGGCCCGCGTTAGCATATTTTCGAGGGGGCCCTTTTGAGGCGGTGGCCGGACCCACTGATGTTTTTTTGGGGTCTCGCAGAGGGGCCCGCGTTAGCATATTTTCGAGGGGGCCCTTTTGAGGCGGTGGCCGGACCCACTGATGTTTTTTTTGGGTCTCGCAGAGGGGCCCGCGTTAGCATATTTTCGAGGGGGCCCTTTTGAGGCGGTGGCCGGACCCACTGATGTTTTTTTGGGTCTCGCAGAGGGGCCCGCGTTAGCATATTTTCGAGGGGGCCCTTTTGAGGCGGTGGCCGAACCCACTGATGTTTTTTTGGGTCTCGCAGAGGGGCCCGCGATAGCATATTTTCGAGGGGGCCCTTTTGAGGCGGTGGCCGGACCCACTGATGTTTTTTGGGGTCTCGCAGAGGGGCCCGCGTTAGCATATTTTCGAGGGGGCCCTTTTGAGGCGGTGGCCGGACCCACTGATGTTTTTTTGGGTCTCGCAGAGGGGCCCGCGTTAGCATATTTTCGAGGGGGCCCTTTTGAGGCGGTGGCCGGACCCACTGATGTTTTTTTTGGGGTCTCGCAGAGGGGCCCGCTTTAGCATATTTTCGAGGGGGCCCTTTTGAGGTGGTGGCCAGACCCACTGATGTTTTTTTGGATCTCGCAGAGGGGCCCGCGCTAGCATATTTTCGAGGGGGCCCCTTTGAGGCGGTGGCCGGACCCACTGATGTTTTTTTTGGGGTCTCGCAGAGGGGCCCGCGTTAGCATATTTTCGAGGGGGCCCCTTTGAGGCGGTGGCCGGACCCACTGATGTTTTTTTGGGGTCTCGCAGAGGGGCCCGCGTTAGCATATTTTCGAGGGGGCCCTTTTGAGGCGGTGGCCGGACGCACTGATGTTTTTTATGGGTCTCGCAGAGGGGCCCGCGTTAGCATATTTTCGAGGGGGCCCTTTGAGGCGGTGGCCGAACCCACTGATTTTTTTATGGGTCTAGCAGAGGGGCCCGCGTTAGCATATTTTCGAGGGGGCCCTTTTGAGGTGGTGGCCGGACCCACTGATGTTTTTTTGGGGGTCTCGCAGAGTGGCTCGCGCGCCCTCCGAGAAAAATGTTTTTACGCTACTAAATGGGGCTTTTACCAATATTTAGAAGGCTTTATACTAGATAAAATGAATATTCACTATTTGCGCCCCCCTCCGAAACAGTTTCTGCTTCCGCCCTTGGAGAACATATGTAAAGCTAACGTCATAAACTTGAAAATCGTCTGGATTTTTTATCACATGTTGGTCTGGAAAATCGTTTTTTTTTTTTAATCAGAATCTGAGTGGCAATTCTGATAATTAAACGTAGTGCATTTGAAGTATAGAATTTTCATTTAGTGTTAATTGCATAAAGATTGAAGTTTGGTGTTCTTTGATTCTGAGTCGAATAAGTTTGTGTTGGATTTTCCTTGTGTTTTTGATTCCGTTTTACGGACACTTTATCGTTAGTTAGTGAGCGTCTCGGGGAATTTCTTCGTTAGTATGTGTGTGGAATATAGAATGTGCTAGTCGATTTGTGGAATATAGAATGGGGGGGGGGAAAGTGAGGTACGTGCTTCTTTAATTGTACTTTTTCTAATGTTTTGTTGTGGATTTGACTGTTTTTTATATTTTGTCATTTACTTAGAATTTGTGTTTCTTTGTAATATTTTAGTGGTATATACTAGTGTTTATTCGTCACAAGACGGCGATAGCCGTTGGAGCTTGGCGGTCGCCAGGGAGGCTTGGCGCCAAGGTCTGTAGCGCTCGCACTTGGCGATCGCCAAGCTCCAGCGGCTATCGCCGTGTTTACATGAGGGGCACCGTCTTGTATGATTTTACCGCGTTGGATTATAGCTTTTATTTAGGTTAATTTGATGTATTTATGTTGTTGGTTATTTTGTTTTTGTCATAAATCTATACTTACTAGCCGGCAAGCTGTCCAGCAGTGCTAGCCCACGAAAATTCGCTTTAAAAATTTGCCAACCAGTAAGGTAGACTTTGTGCCTCTGTTAACTGTGTCAGTCAGACTAACGACTACACATCTATGAAGTAGCATAGCCAGGATTTAATTTCAGGGAAGGGGGGCTAGAAGTCAAATTGCAAGCTAAATTTGAATTCTAAACTTGGTATCAAACTGTAAGCTAAGTAAAGGGTCCCATTTCAGAGGGGGGGGGCTGCAGCCCCCCTCTGGCTATACCCCTGTGTCTATGATTTTATTTTTTAAAAATTGGAGTCATGTTATTCTGAACTTAGAATTTCTAGAGTTCAGAGTTGAGTTGTTGAAACATGACTCCAATTTTGAAAAAATAAAATCATAAACATGTAGTTGTTAGACTGACACACTTAACATCCCCCTTCTTCTCTTCTGTGTTCGCATTGCGGAAGACAGGTTATTATATTGATGATGGGACTCTGTTTTTAGTAGTTGCATAGGTATTAGCGATAAATGACAGTTAGAACACAGATATGTGTAAGGGGTCAAGTATCAGGTGTGGTCGTTGCACACGGCCCGTGCGAGTAGGCATATTGAATTTCAAAAAATTTACGATTACGGACAAACTATTGAGCTTTCATTCAGCTGGTCGCTGAAGGTGAGCAGGCTGTAGGTAGCAATTTTTTTTTTCGGAGCAGCCCGTTGCTGGACCAGGTGATCGCCGAAGGTGGGTAGCCCGTAGGTTGCACTTTTTGGTTGTGAAGAGGCCGTCGGCAGACCAGCTGATTGCTGGATGCAGCCGTTCACCAAAATGTATAAAAGCAGCCCATATGCTGCATAGGCTGGACGTGAAGCAGTCAAACCAGCTGGTTGCTGAAGGCAGACAACCCGCAGGTTGGGGGCTGTGGTAACCCAGTGGTTAAGGCATTGGACTCGTAACCGGAAGGTTGCGGGTTCGATACCAGCATACCACTAAAGACCACCGTGTACATGCGGTGTACGTGCACGTTAAATCCGTGGTTCCGAAAGTCCTCTAGGTGGTTGCTAGCAGTTTCCAAGAGGTGCCAATATTCAGAAGTCTCCCACCTTCTGATGAGGTTCCGAATTGTGGCGGGAAATTCCGGGAAGGACGTATATGTAGCTCTAAGCGACACATTCAGTGATGCAAGCTGTCCTCTCTTGGCAAAACAAAACAAACCCGCAGGTTGCAAATTTTGGTTGCGAAGAGGCCCGAGTTCCGTAGGTTGCACAAGCCAGTCGCGAAGTGGCCATCGACGGCCAAAAGTGGTCGCCGAAGGCAGCTAGTAATAATAATAATCTCATTTGAGTAACGGAACACAGTTCCAGCCCCACTACACCCCTGGTTGTAGATGGTAAATTGGCCAGTAGGTTAGAAGACTTTTTGTATAGCCCCGTAGATTTAGAATTAAATTTAACAAAAAGCTATCAAGAATTGGTATAGCTACACTTATTGTATAACATTCTAGTATCGAAATGTACAATGTGATTTCTATGTACTTGTTATGTGTGATTCGTGGCACCGAATGCACGATATCTACTTTTTGACCCATCATAGCCCTCCTCTTGGAGTACTGCATCCCAAATACAGATCGAACTCGGCTGAAAAAAACTTCTAAAACTAAAAAGAAAGTTTTATTTCTTTAGCGTTTGTATGTACATTGAGTGAAATACAATATTTTTATTGTATGATGATTTATTTTTGGGAGGGGAGGGAAGGGCTTATAAATATTTGTTGAAGGAGCTTGAGCTTAATGGGCTCTGAATCACTTTCAGATAAATAAAATCAGTGCGTATTTAAAATCTGAAACACTTTCAGATTTTAAATACTCACTAAAGTACTATATATTAAAAGCGTATCATAATTGTGTGTGTTTGCACAACTGCATGTGAGATGCAGATTTTTTCTCTTCTCCCAAATCAAGCAGAAGTAGAGAGGAGGGGTAAAATATTTGGCGAACTGCCAGGTCAATCAAGAGGTGACACGCAATGTGGGCAACATTTTGGCCTGTCACAGCTCTCATGGAAAAGCTATGGATTATTCCAACTAACAAAATATTTATAATTATGGACAAACTATTGAGCTTTTGTTTAGCTGGTTGCCGAAGGCGAGTGGCTGGTAGGGGGCACATTTCTTTTCCAAAGTGGCCTGTTGGCGGACCAGGTGGTCGCTGAAGGTGGGGCAGACTGTAGGTTGCACTATTTGGTTGCGAAGAGGCCGTCGGCGGACCAGCTGGTTGCCGGATGCAGCCACTCACCAAAATGTGTGAATGCAGCCCGTATGTGAAATAGTCAGACCAGCTGGTTGACGAAGTCAGACGGCCCGTAGGTTGCAAATTTCGGTCACGAAGAGGCCAGTGTGCCATAGGTTGCACAAGCCAGTAGCGGAACGGCCTGTGTGTTCTAGGTTGCACATTTTTGCTGCGAAGCCGCCATCGATGGCCAAAACTGATCGCCGAAGGAGGCTAGTTACTTATGTTGACAAATATAGTTGTGTCATATCTTTCATGTCTCATTATATTGTTTGACTTTCAAACACACCTATCCTCAGTCGCCAGGGGAAACATTTTCCGACTCACCTACATACATCAGTATAGAAAAAAAAACTAGATAGACTGCCCTATGCTGAAAAAGTGCAGCTGTTGCCATTGATTGATTGAACCACCAATAACATGGCAGTTAATCAAAGTGCCCATCGCATGCCACAGAGCTATAGAATATTTTTGACACAGCCGCCTGTACGGTTTGCACTTTTTCAGCATTTGGTGGGAAAGCATAGAAAAAGAGAGAATTGTGTCCCTTGTGTCAGTGGTAGCAAACACATTTAATGCTTTTTCATTACATCAGTTACTCAATGGAAATCTGCAATCCCTCAAGTGCCATCCCACAGTGCATTCACCAGGGTGACTACAGAAATTAAGAAACAAAATTCCCTGATCGTCGTATACCTGACAATGATCAAAATTACTGTGACTGTAGAAAACTCCAGAATGGAATAAGGGGACAGAGGTCACAATGACTACAAAATTCCACCCTCTTGGTGTAAAGGGCAATCGCAATTAACCACTAGGGGTAACGAATCATTACTTTTCAATATAATTTGTTACTGGATCGCCCAGATGCAGAAGTTTTGACCTAGAAAGAGTGTTTCATATTCGCATTCATATATCTGATTGATTCACATATCTAAGCTGGCATTTAACATGGAGAGGGGGGGGGGCAAATGTTTCCTATTGTAGAAAATACCATTTTCAAATGGGTTATATCTGAATTTTCTTGAATTTTAAGGGGGGCAATTGCTTCCTCTTGCCCTTAGTAAGTTAGGCCTATGTCTGGTTTCTCATATGATCCGTATCTTAGTACAAGTCCGAATACCTGCGGTTTTGGACTCATATAGTGCCTACACCAATTGAGTCTTGGATTCATAATGTGTCTGCATCACTTGAGTATTGTATGATCCAGAACGACACTATGACTTGTGAGTTAGATGCTGATCCACAACTAAAAATGATCTTGTCAACTAGGTGAAAACGAAAGTTCCCTGATTTTTGGATATTTTTACGAAATTCCCTGATGCTTCCATGATTTTTCCATGATCTGTCGCCACCCTGTTCACTCGTTAAACATTATGGCAGTGTTCTATAATTATTGTTGAAAAAAAATACACTTTGTTCTCCCCTCCCCCTTCTTTCATCCTTTTTTTTCCGGGGGGGGGTGTAAAGAACAGGCAACTCCTTGAAGGATACCTCCCAAGTCTGTGCTTGAACTTAATGAATTCCATATCACTAGAACTCTGCAAAAGACTAGTCTAGATGGAAGCACATCTGATCTCTGCAACCATGGTAACTGTTAGATACCTACCTCAGTGTTTTTGGTTCTATTGACTTTACAAGCACATGGGTGAGTTTTCGGCAGTGCCGGGTATCCATCAGGCAACACTACAGTCCAGAGCAATGCCGTATATTCTCTTCTGAATACTAATATGGTGTTGTAAAATCATAATTTTGTTTCAAAAACTGATTATTTATGGGGGCGGGGTAACCTCCTGAGACTCGATTTTATTATGATATTTTCCAACAATAAGTACATGGAATAGTAAAATGATAGTTTTGTTTTGAAGGTGAATTTTTTTTTTATGTATAGGGGCACTAAATCAAAGGCGTCTAACACATTCGTGACGGTCATATCTATGGATTCTACTATGATAGGATCAAGGAAAAAACGAGATACATGAAAAAATAGGGTTGACAGCAAATTACACTAAATTTGGTCTGAAGGTTGACATTAAAATGGAATGACCCTCCCCCTAATGAACACGCTTAATATACAAATAAACACATATCAGGGTTAGAAATAAGCGGTCGTTAGTCGTATTTTTCACCCAGAAATTTAAGTTTGACGACCATGAAATAATACCTGGTCGTCATTTTTTACGCCTAACTCTAAAAAAAAAAAAAAAAAAAAGAAATTCTTAGCAAAGCATACTGATCAACGGCAATCGCTATAACATACTTGACACATTCGGAATTTTACGAAAGGTTTATCACCAATCACCCTTCAAACCGTATTACCATTCAGAATTACATGGAATAAGTCATTATTATCAGAAATCTCATTTATATAGGGTAATTTATCTGATTTTGAGACCCCAGGCTAGTGCCTCGCTTACCATTGTGATAGTCAGGCTCTGTTTTTGCCATAAATATAATGAAATGTTACATTTGTTTTATTTTCCCTGGGTTTTTTTTTTGTTTGCTTGTTTCCTTTTTTTCCCCCTTTAAGGCTAGAGCTCAGTGCATTTTTAGCTTGGCGATGGCGCATGCCACATGACCTTGCACGTATGGATTGCACAGAGAGCCTGCATAGGATGCAGAATTTTATAAAAGAACAGTATTTTGAAGCTCCAATTTTTTTTTTTTTTAAATATTGCCGTAATTTTATTATTATTAATTCGTTAGCAGCATTTAACATTCTAAATATTTACTTTCCTACTTTCAGATGTATATATTTAGTAAACAAACTTTAATTAGTATTCGTACTTGGCTATTATGATTTGATATTTGAATGACTACACTACATAATTTTAAAATTACGCCCAAGTAGATCATTTTGGCAACTAAGATAAAATAGTTGGGTGCCATTGGCACCTCACTTTAATATCTTAATTTCTAACTCTGACACATATATGCAACAAGCTTGGGCTGTGTTTTTGACATGACAAGCATCAAAAACTGGTTTAAACTGTCAAAAACTAATCCATAAAAGAAAGAGAACAATATATAAACTTATGCAGTATATTTACATTTGGCATAACTAAATGTATAATTTAAATTGATTATATTAAAAAAATAACAATTATGCTAACACATACTAAGTATAAATGAAGGGAAAGATTGACGAAATGAAAAGACAATTTTGACCGCTAGTTAAAAGTTCAATAAGAGTATTCAAAAAGTAAGCCAAACAGTATGTCTGTTACATCCACTGCACAATTCATATCAAAACTTAAGATTTCTCAGCTAACATAATTAATTATGACGTTTACACGTTGACATAATGAAATATCGATATATATATTTTCGTTAAAAACAGGATTTTACTTAATAAAAAGTTGGCAAGGTAACGGGTAATAAATGTTTAGTATTTGAACGATACATATTAAAAATAGATAATAATAATTAAAAATAAATAAGATGATCAATGCAACAATTTGGTTAATACACTTGCAGTTTAAGTAATTTTTAATTCTTTTAAAATATAATATTTTAAACAGTGAATAAAATTACAACAGCATAAATAACTTTTATAATCGAAACAAAATCATTTCTTTCTCTCCACATCTTTAAATAAAAATTTGGTAAATCGCACTGTCCGAATAGGGAAACGTAAACACAAAGAGGGCATATAAGAACTTCCTGTTGGCGTGAAACCTTAAATACACCCCGCGATTCATTTTCTATTTTGGCAGACCAGGCAAATAAGACGGTTCCGAATGAGCCAATCACGAAGCGTACTGCCGGCTTATTTACATCTTTTGAAATCACGCCCATATTTGTGCAGTAAACCAAAATACGACTTCTGCACAGGCCGGCAGCAGAGCCCGAAGTACTCCGTTTCCGGCCAGCCGGCAGCGGAGTCACGGCGGAGTGTCTACGCTTCCGGCTTATGGACGGACGCGGAGACCTTTCGTCTCTGCGTCCGTCCTATAAACGCATGCGCAGTCATTTTCCACTGTCCCCTGATTAAAGGGGGAAAGCAGTTTTGGTCGCCAACCAGGAGTTTACGGAGTTCATCGCCAACGTGCCAATAATGGCCCACAGGGTTGCAAATAAGGCTTACCGCGTTTTCATTTAACGGTCGTTTCGTTGATTACGTTGTGTAAGCTGTAGTCCGATGGATGATATTAAAAAAAAATATGCTTGATAGAAGGAGGTAAATATTGCTTTTTTTTTTAAAGAATTATAATTCTCAGATTATTAAGGAATAGGTTGTTTGTGTGCATTTTTCTGCGTTCAATTTTCCTGAATATGTATCTGTTGTGTAATCAATTTCTGAATGTGATTTACTGGCCGTAAATTTGTTTATTGCATTGCAACCTGATTTTCTCTTTGTTATTATTTTATTTTTATACGTAAAATTGATTAAAAATGTAAAGATGTGTTAATATTTTCGCGAAATTTGTATTTGTGTAATTCACATTGAGACAGTTACAAAAGATATGCCGACATTTTTCATACTCAAAATGAAGCTTAATAATAATATAGGTACATTCAAAAGTCGAACTATGAATTTATAGTTAATGTGTGTAAAATGTCGATTAACATTTTCATTTAGCGATTGGAATTTATTGTAATTAGATCAGCAATTTAAACAATATCTGTATATTCTCTTTCATTTGTTGTATAATTTGTTGCATTAATTAAATTGATTATTCCTTATCATTTAGAAGTATGATTCTAATCAATGATTTTTTTTTCACTAATCTTTTAAGTATTTTTGTTGTATCCATGAGTATTTTTTTCTAATCATGTAGTAATTAATATTGTTGGAAATAGTTTGCATTTACATACAGTAAATTGCTGTTAAAATGTAATTAAAAACTTTCAAAGTAGGTAATTTAATTCTGTGATTTTTTCTTGCCTTCTCCCTTCCCTTCTGAAAAAATAAGAAAATGGGATTGATGTAATTTTGACTATTTCTGTAAGTAGCTTATTTGATTAATTCCTTCTATTTGTTACATATTAAAGATGAACAATTTTTCATAGAGGTTTTAAATTGCTTGCAAAAGATTTACATACCTAAAAAAAGCAAATTCGCCAAAACAAAACCTAAGCCAAACTTGCTCCCCCACCTCTCAGATCAAACTTTATTATAGACAGCCAGTTTTTTTGACTCACAAAAAATACTTTTTGATAGAGAGTACAACTTACCTGTTTCTAGTCTTCTGAATTATTTGAATATGAAATATATATATATATATATAGTACAAAAATTACAAGCCCAATCGTGTTTTTGCTTAATATACCTTGTGGTCTAAAATTTTTCAATTATCATTTATTCATTGTATTATTTGTTTCCTTAAGGTTGTGAATTCATTCATTTATTGCTTTTGAAAAGTAAAGTTTTGCCACACAACATGTAGCTGAAAGAAAAGCCAGCTGGACTGTGTTCAGAGTCTGGATGATTTTCTTTTCCTGTCTCTGAATATGGTCTTGCTAGCACATAAACAGATGAAGAAAAGAAGAAATATCTCTGAACCTGTAAAATAGAAGGCTGACAACATCATTGTTTTGCAATGAGATTCCTGATACGGCAATCTGCTTCAGAAGTAGGTCTTTAAAAAGTAAACTTTATGCTACTAAATCTATATCGTTACATTGACCGCCATGTTTCTCAGCTTATGAAACACATTTACTTATTTATTACAAAAATACTTTTATCATCCAAATTTAATCTGTTATTTTTTTTTTCTGAAATAAGCTGTTCATTAAAAAAAAAAAATCCTATTTTGGAATGGATATTAAGAAAGTACTAAATAGATATGTAAAATGAATAATTGAATTTGTTTTGTAAATGGTTAATTCCATGAGAATGTATACCCAAGTGTTGATTTTTACTTTGTAAAGAAGCATAAAATCATTAATGCTATTTCAATAAATATATATTAAATTTTTTATTAAAGATTGTTGTTGTTGTGGTTGGTTGACGGTGATCTGGGGTATGTAGCTGCATTCTACGAATGGCTTTGCACCCCTGAATATCCAAGTTCAAGCAGTCATAATTTAGGAACAGTCAGTGGCCAGGAGAAAAGCAACGAGGTGCAGAGAGCGGCTGCTGCCGTGGACGGCTAAGTCACAGATGTTTTCAAACGACGCGTCTTGCTGATGGATGTGGAGGCGAACGAACAGGGTTCGGCGCTGGCTTCGGAAGCGGCGGAAATCCAGTAGGCGGTGGTCGGCGGTGTCAAGGACATCGCATTCAGGGCACAGAGGAGACGAGACTAATCCAAAGCGAAAGAGCACCGCTCTAGTAGGCAGGGTCCGGATGCGCAGACGGGAGAGTAAAACCTCATCCCGCCGGGGGAGGGCAAGCTTCCGCAACTCCCAGCTGCGTTTAGTGAGATGGGAGAACGTCAACGCGTACTTGCTCGAGATCCAGGTGGTGGAGTCATCCATCCAGTACTCCTTACGGAGCTGGTTGAGGAGATCTTCTGGAGAGATCCAGTCGAGGCTGTCAGAGGGGGCAAGGTGAGACCGGGCAAGCTGGTCAGCCTCCACGTTACCGGTGAGTCCACGGTGGCCCGGGACCCACACAAGATGAATGTTCGAGAAGAGAGTTAGTTTTGCCACAAGCTCGTTGTGGACTTTTAAAATCGTCGCTGCGGATTTGTAGTTGGCCGCTTTGAGTGCCAGAAGAACAGAGAGGCTGTCTGAAAAGAGCACAAGGCTACCCGCCGAGGGCGAACACTGCAGCGCCAGCCAGATGGCCAGAGCCTCTGCCGAAAAAATAGAGTTGACTGTGGGAATGGCTTTGGAGCGGCCCGACCCCAGGGTCAGGTCGAAATATGCGATACTGGTACGAGTACAGCTCTTGGAAGCATCAGTAGCAATCAGCTGCCAGCCATTCCACCTAGGTAACTCGGCACGGAAAAGTTGGCTGGCCCTGTTCTCATCGAGAAACGTCGACTGGAAGGGGAAATCGTTCGTCGATATCTTCAGATTAAGTGACGTGGAGGGGAGGGGAAGCTCCCACTTAATAATGTGAGAAACTGAAAGTTGGAGCCTGTCGAGAATAGAGAGAGTTTGGGATACGAAATGAGACCCAGTGCTCGCGGAAGCGAGGGAATCAAGCTGGAGAGTGGAGGATGAGCCTAAGGCAAGGTGGCGGATCAGGAACCTATCCCTCATCAGGGCGTGAGATTCACTGAGAGGCAAAGATTTCGCTTCCCTACGCAGCAGGAGGAGAGGGGTCCATTTGGGGAGACCTGTGGCAATCCTGAGAGCAGCATTCAGCAGGGGTTCCAATTTCTTTTTGGCCGACAACCCGGCGGAAGAGTGTAGGGGGCTGCCAAACGAGCAGGGAGAAAGTATTGTAGCCTGGGCCAGTAAACGCAGGTGCCGAGTGGAGATGCCCTGAGAGACACTAGCAATGCCCTTGAAAGCGTTAAGTCGGGCGAACCCCTTGTTCCGGAGGAGCGCGAGATGGCTGGTCCACGACAGGTTAGCGGAAAACTGGAGGCCGAGAATGCGCATCTCCGAATTCCAGGGGATGCTTTGTCCATTGATGGAGAAGGGATAGTCCGGTTTCCGACGTTTATTAGAACAGTTCATTGCCTGACTTTTTCCGGGGCTAACCCGCAAATTCCAGTACGAGCCCCATTGAGTGACGCGATGTATCGCTTCCTGGAGGTTTCTGTGCGCCGTGTCGTAGCAGGTGCTGGCAGCGTACAAAAAAATGTCGTCGGCAAAGAGCAGACAGGAGGTGCTGGAGGGAACGGCTTCAAAAATGTCCCGCATGTAAAAGGAAAATAACAGGGGTGACAGAACACAGCCCTGCGGGACCCCAACCAACCACGGGCGGGGGGGGGAGCAACCCTCCCCCCACTTAACTTGGGAAGTTCTCTGCGAAATAAAGGTGAAAATCCACCGTACAAGCTGCCCGTTGAGGCCAGCCGTCAGAAGTTTCAAGGCGAGGCCGCAGGGCCGCCCCTTACGGTTGTGCAGGTTGTGCGTCGCACAAGGGCGCCTCGGTGCTAGGGGCGCCAAACGGAGGCAAGACAGACAAGAAATTTTGTATATGAAGCTAATATTGTTAAGGTGCGATTTTAGTGATTCTGTTTTCATATCACCAAAAGTGGGACTTTAAGTCCTATAAAGAATTATTTTTAGCAGGGCCGTAGCTAAAGGTTTGACGGGACTCAGGGGCGGCCCGACACGGTAAGCGAGGTAAGCATAGTATCGGGCGCCATATTCGAAGGGACACCATTTCGAACTCAAAAACGGGAGAAGAACTTGATCAAGAGAATAAAACGGGGCGCCTTTTTTACTTTTGCAGGGGGTCGACACGTACCCTAGGGCCACCCTTGGCGACACAAGATCAGCTGGATCACAAAAATTGTAGGCAGAGTTTCACTGTTTTATGTTTTATTTACTTTTTTTCAAAATAGCACATCTGTTAGAAGAATAGGTAGGATTTTGTTAAGTACAATAATTATGAGGGAATTAAAATTTATTATTGAAGTTGTTCAAGAAGTAGTGGAAGGGGGCGCAATTTGGAGTGTTCTGCCAGAGGTGCAAAACCACCTATCTACTCTCCTAGTTTTTATCCCTGAAAAAGACTGTTTTCTATATATTCTCGACCAGTGTCGCAACTGGAGATTGTGTCAAACGGGACAAACCTCAATTTTACACCCTCTTCTTACAATTTTCGTGCTCCCGGCGTCCGGGGCATGTGCCCCTTTTGCCATACCTGGATTTGAATACCATCCTCCTTGGAAATTATTCTGCCGAAGATCATGGGCTCTGAACATGAATTATTTTATTTTAATGAAATGAAGTACTGCACCATTTTTTTTTTCTATTGGGCGAGGGGGGGGGGCGAAGTAAAATGTGTAAACTGGAAAGAACACTTTACAAAGGACAGGCCTAGAAGGCGCAAACCTGTTAGAGATGTAAGTTCATGTATACAAGGCACATTCAAAAATTTACAAAGTTTTTTCATGGAACTTCCCAGTCTACCTACCTCAAATTATTGCAAAGCTGCTTTCATTACTGGATCACATAACTATAGTTTTACTAATAGTACTGGTCAAGGTTTATGTGATTTCATACAGACATACCTTAATTTACTGAACATCAATATTTTAGATTTAAGGGGCCAAGCCTATGACAACGGTGCAAATATGAAAGGAAAGCATAAAGGACTACAACAAAAACAAAGAAATAAATCCACGGGCTTTTTTTATTCCATGCGCTGCCCATACATTAAACCTGGTTGTTAATGATGCAGACAAAGTGACATTTGAAACAGTAAACTTTTTTAGCGTAATATAAGAACGGTATAGTAATTATTTTTCAAGCTTTGTTAAACGATGGGCTATAATCAAAATATGTTAGAAATTTAAATTTAAAGCCACTGTTCACAACTAGATGGGAAAGTAGAATAGAGGCAATTAAACCTCTTAAGAATAACCTCAAAGAAATTTAACAAGCTCTTTTAGAGATAGCGGAAGATAACTCCAAAGACATCGAAAGTAGGGTACAAGCAGATAATTTAATAACGAAATTATTTTCATTTAAATTTATTTGTTCAATTAACATATGGTAAGAAATTTTAAGCCATATTAATGTAATAAGCAAGATGATGCAAGATCCCACATATTGCATTCAAACCGTCATACAAAGTCTTGATTCTATTTTACAGTATTTCAAAGAACAACGGAGTGATGAAATGTTTGAAAATTTCATATCGTCTTCAATGAAAATAGCAACTGACCTAAATGTTGAAAGCTCTTTTCCCGAAATTCGAAGAAGAAATAGGAAAAGAATGTTTGAATATGAAGCACCAGATGAAACTAAACGATGAAAAAGAAAATTTTAAAGTGAATTTCTTTTTCACAATTTTAGATACCGCAATTGCATCAATTACAGAAAGGTTCCTATTGATCAAAGTATACAATGACGATTTTAAACTCATTCACAATATAAAAAATCTGATGTGTCCAACACATGACTTCCTTGCACGTCTATTAGATCAAAAATATTTTCGACGCACTTCCTCTAAACTTATTTGTTTGAAAGAGATAAAATATCAATAATAGTAAGATTTAGTGATTTCTAGCCAAATATTTCGATATCGCCAAGCTGAGTTGAATTTGGAAGATTTCCTTCTGACACTTTATTTGGCGATATTTCACCAAAAGCCGACAAACTTGAGATAGTCTGCGAGATTTTTGGGATAGCCAAAGTAGTCATTGACCACAGACTTTCAATGAATTGAATGCATTCATACACCTCAATGTATTTAAAGTCATTTGGCAAACCCTGTAAATAAATTCTCAGTCGATTGCTGTCAAAAAAGATATTGAAAACAGTTAGATATTACAATAGTTCTAAATACAAAAGTTCAAAATTCTACGGGTTAAAGTTTTACAGTTATACAAAATACGAAGTAATTTTTGGCGCCAAATTTGGCGATATTTCGGCGAAACTCGTCAATTTCGACATTTGGCGAGATTTTAAGCATGAACCAAACAATGACAGATTATCGCCAAATATGGCGATATTTCGCCAAAACTCGCCAAGAACGATGACAAATGGCGATACTTTGGGCATGGACCAAATAACTGAATATCGCCAAATTTGGCGATATTTCGCCAAATCTCGCCAAGGCCGAGGACAGACGGCGAGATTTTGGGCATGTACCAAACAATGACCGTCTACAGTTGTATTATATTGAAGATGTCCATAGACATTAAAGTACTGAAATTCTTTTCGGTGGTTCTGTAAATAAACTCTCCAGTAGATTGGAACCAAAAATCGAGATGCACAACTAGATGTTACAACAATCTTATATATGAAATTTCATAATAGTTTTTGAGATTTGAGAGTTAAATATGCACCCACGTACACCAAAAGTCGCCAAGCTTGGCGACTTTTGGATAGTTCTTGAGGAAGTCTCGTGACCGTGGTCGGACCATTACCTAACTTATGTGGTAGGACGGCATTGTGCTTGAAATGGATGAATGCCCCTAAAATTGCCATTGACCGTAATGTATTGGAAATCTTTTGAGTGTTCCTGTAGCTGAACTATAAATGATAAAGACACTTTTTTTAATGGAGAAATTCATTTTCTAACTCTTTACAGCATATATCACTTCTGAGTCGTTTAAAATAGCCCAATACCTCTAAAAAACGCTTTGATGAATTTCGGCCCATAGAGCGTAATGTATTTCGAATCTTTTGGGCGGTTCTGTAGATAAACTATCCAGTCGAATGGAACCGAAAGGGGAGGTGCACAACTAGATGTTACAACGTTCCTAAATATAAAGTTTCAACATTCTACGCCTAATAGTTTTTGAGATATGCGAGTTTAATGAATTTCGGCCCATTGAGCGTAATGTATTTAGAATGTTTTGGGCAGTCCTGTAGATAAACTATCCAGTCGAATAGAACCAAAAGCGGAGGTGCACAACTAAATTTTACAACTATCCAAAATATGAAGTTTCGACATTCTACGCCTAATAGCTTTTGAGTTAGGCGAGTTTAATGAATTTCGGCCCATAGAGCGTAATGTATTTCGAATCTTCTGGGCGGTCCTGTACATAAACTAACCATTCGATTGTCACCAAAAGGGGAGGTGCACAACTAGATCATAGAACAATCCTAAATATCAAATCTCAACATTCTACGACCAATAGTTTTTGAGATATGCGAGTTACATACATACGTACGTACGTACTGACGGCATGGAAAAACTGGCCACAATAGACTCGCCGCTGGTCAAAATGAGTTGCAGACGCATTAATATGATCGTGCATGCTAGCCTACGATGAGATGCATCGAAAAAAATTTTAAAATTCAATTTAGAGGTAGTCAAAATCGGTTTTTTTGTCGAAATTTGGCCCCCAAAATTTTTCGGGATCACATTACTTCCTTATACTACGTACAAGGAAGTAATAAGCTTAATGAATTTGAAGATTTATTAAATATTTGTCAGAGTTTGCATCTGTGACGAAAAAAATTCTGAAAGCGATATTGATGTGAAAACCTTGTTTGAAGAACTGAAATTGCTTCAACGATATTAAAGACAATATGACTCCAACTTATGTACTTGATTATTTATATAAGCATGTTTTAACAGAAACCTTTCCAAATGTCACTGTGGTACTGAGAATTTATTTGACGTTACCAGAATCTGTAGCCTCAGGGGAAAGAATTTTTTCGAAATTAAAAATAATAAAAAACTATTTACGCTCAACTATGTCTGAAGAACGACTTACAGACTTATCAAAGACTTCGATTGAAAATTTTGAATAAATTAGATATAAAAAACTTAATTAAGAATTTTGTTGCAATGAAAGCACGAAAAGCAAAAATTTAGTTTTAACACCAGTTTTTTATGATATTAGTGAAAAATTTATTTAATTTTAATGTGCTTCTTTTTTAAGTACTTGATAATTTTAATGTGATAGGTAACATGTTACATGTAATGCTACGAATATTTGTTTTTGTTTTCTATTTATTGATAGTATAAGCAAATAATGTTACTTACGTTATAGGCATATATACGGAAATTTTAGCTATACATTTATATGAAAATTTAAAACAAATCTTAATTTTAGGAGACGGGGGGGGGGGGCGCCAAAAAAGTAGTTGCACAAAGGCGCAATCCACCCTAGGAGCGGCCCTGCGAGGCCGTCATGCCAGACCGAGTCGTAGCGGGGCCTTCGCGATCGCAGTAGTTTCTTCTTTCTAACGGGCCTGCTTCGAGACGTTCGAAGAGAGGCGTGAAGTCACAAACGAGATCTAACCAGATACTAGAGATGGGCGGTTCGACTCATTTTACTGATTCGAATCTCGACTCACTCACTACTTCGATTATTCGAATCAGTGATTCGAATCTTGAATCAATAAAACAACTAAAGAAATTTTCCCTCTCTCTGCGCCGAAAGCCGTACTATTTAAACACCCTTCACCCATTCATCGGGTTTCTTCTCCGCTGAGTTCTCGGGCAGTTAGCATCTCTCTCTCCTTGCTCCAGTAAAACTAGTGTTTAAACTGCCCGAAATGAAAATACAGGGCAGCTTCGTATGACCCCCTGGGCCTGTAAGATTAAAAGGTTAAGTTTGGTGTCAAAGTATTCGAAATGTTATGTATCGATGGGGGTCTTAGAGGGGGGGTCGAGAATCAATAAAAACGCGCTCCGATGGATAGTTTCCGAGATATACGTTAATTAATTATGGTAATTAGACTAATTAACCATGATTGAGGCTTAAAAGGACTGCAAACATGTAGAAATTGGCTCTGGGATGGTTTCCAGACTTTGGAGTTGCCGCCGGAGGAGGCTAGTGTTTAAAATGCCCAAATTGAAAATATAGGGGAGCTTCGTATGACCCCCTGGGCCTGTAAGATTAAAAGGTTAAGTTTGGTGTCAAAGCATTCGAAATTTTAAGTATCGGTGGGGTGTTGAGTCTAGGGGGGGTCGAGAATCAATAAAAACGCGCTCCGGTGGATAGGTTCCGAGATATACGTTAATTAATTATGGTAATTAGACTAATAAACCATGGAGCTGTTTTTTCTGCGATGAGAGAAGAAGAAGCTTTCCGAGAGAAAGCAGTAGCAAAAGCATCACAAGCTGGTATTGATCTCAGGATTTTCTTATCGCCGGCCTCAGAGGCGTAGCCAAGGGGGGGGGTTAGGGGGGTCATAACCCCCCATGAGGAATTTTTTGCCATACAAAATGTATATTCTTCACTACATTATCATACACACGTATACATATATATGAGTTGCAGTAGTCATAACCCCCCCCCAATAAAAAAATTCTGGCTACGCCCCTGGCCGGCCTGTATTTTTGCCCTTTATCGAATTCGAGATTTCACTGAAATGAAAATGGGAATATCGGATATTTGATGTTGAAATAAAACCGATATGTCGATTTTTGGCGCAGTCCTACTGAGGGGCTGCTGCCCCCCCCCAAAAAAATGGGACCCTTTACTTAGCTTACAATTGAACTTTATCTTTAAATTTGATACCCAGCCCACCCCGAAATAAAATCCTGGCTACGCCACTGTCAATAACACTAACTACGCCACTGCTTTAGGCCCTATTTTGTATTTCTCTGAATTACGAAAGAAAATAAAATCATTCCCCTTAAACGAAAAACAAGGTAAAAAAAAACAAGGAAATCTGCTGCAATAAAGCGAAATGTTATTTTGCTTACTACAAAGTCCTTTTGTGAGAGCGCTTAATACCGCCCCTGTATCCTTCATTAAAAGTGACAAGCACAATCCTAACTTTATTTTATTCTATTTCCCTTCACATGAAAATCCGCCACCATGTAAACTTAACGTTCCGTTTTTTTTTTTTTTTTTTTTTTTTTTTTTTTTGAGGGTGGGGGCAGGGGGACATATATTAAAGTTAAAAGTAGAAAAGGGATGTTTCATTAAATTTTAAACAAATATTAAATCAGTCAGACAAGTTGGAAGGAGGGATTTTCTTAATTTTTTTTTCGGGGGGGAGATTGACCCCTCTTGCCCTTAGGAAGTAACGCCTATGCCACCCGCCAAAAGCAAACGATGTTCGACCCACTCCACACCCACAGACAGATGAAACTTTAAAATCCGACCACCAACCAAGAAATGAAACACCAAAGATTCGAAAAAAAAACTTCAATTAAATGAAACATCCTTTCAACTCTTTTCGACTCCTTTCGACTCTGAGTCGATAGAAGATTCGAAAAAACCCCTCCAATTAAATGAAACATCCTTTCAACTCTTTTCGGCTCCTTTCGACTCTGAGTCGATAGAAGATTCGAAAAACTAACGAATCTCAACGATAGTATACAATCACCGAAACAGAGCGAAACAATGAATCAGTAAAGATTCGTTGCTGCACCAACTCAGTGACCAACTCACCCACACCCACTCATTTACTGTTTCAAATCATCTATCGACTCAGAGTCGTAAAGAGTCCAGTGCTCACAACAGTTTTTAACGCTGTCTCTAGAGAAAAAGAGACCAAATTCTTAAAAAAAAGAGACTAAAAAGAGACCTTGTAGAACACAACCCGTAACATTCCTAATAAATGTTTTTTTACACTAATGGTTAATAAATCATATTTGCTATGTTTGATTTTACAAAATAATCAACAGCAATATGAACTTTAGCTATTTTAGAATAGTATGTTTAGCTGTTGGTAGAGATACAGGACTCTGAAGGCATACAGCCTTTTTTTTGCAAAAAATTTTAAAGAAATTATTCAAGTTTGTAGACAAGTTTTACTTTTTATGTAGGTCTGTAAGACCATAGCTGATTTTTTAAATCTGTACCTAAAAATTAATAAATTAAACACAATGAGAAATGAATGCATTACCATTTTAAGAAAAAACGTATAATACTAATTAGATTTCTGTAAGCATAGCAAATTTGTAGTCCTAAAAAAGAAATGCAGAGCCTCTCTTACAACATACATATGTATTTCTTTTTAAGATACAGGTGCATCACAGATTTTATAGATTACTCACAGATACAATAAGCAGTTCACATAGTACGAGGTTTTTTTGAAAAATAATTTGTCATTACTGAATCAGTCTTTTTTTCTATTTTTCTTTCTAATGTGGATATAGCTTTACGTTTTTTGTCGCATGCTTTGTTTGTTTTCAAGGCTCCTTCGAGAATACTTTGTGCAACTGTAGCTGCAGCAAGATCCTTCTTCCTCAAAGCAGTTTTCAGCTTGGAATGCGCCTCTTGCAAAAGTTGACCAACAGCTGATGTAGTTACTTCTTGTTTACCCCTTTCATTATTTAACTGTTCTTTTAAGTCATTAATGCTTGCTTTTTTCTCTTCCAGTTTCTTCCTCCTTTCTTCTTCTTCAACCCTTCTCTGTTCAGCTTCAATTTTCTTCTTCTTTTCGTTTTCTGCTTTCTGCCTTTCAGATTCTAAGTAATCATTGTAACTTTTATAAGCCACACGAGCAAGCTTTAGCAACTCCTCAGTAATGGGTACTAAATGTGCCTTATTATCAAATTTTTTAAGTCCATCTGCAACATTCAGCCTGGCATTCAGAGTCCTTGCAGACATAGATGATCTGTCATCCGTCATAATTCTAGAAGATCTAGAAAACCCCCTTTCAATCTCAGCACTGCCATGAGCCAGAGTCAGCACAGCTTTAGAGAGTTCAGACACATTTGGATATTTAATACAACCATCAGCAGTTCTCAGTTTAGAGATATTACCCCAGTATTGATCAATCCTGATACTGTCCTGATACTCTAAATTTTCCAACTGCAATAGTTTCCATTCATCCAATAATACTTCTGCATCCAACTCTACTGGAAGGAAATGAGCAGCGAGGCTGAGTCTTTCAATATTTTTTGCTTTGAACCTCTCTGAAGGTTTTAAAAAACTAAAGCTTTCCAACAGATTTGACTGAAGAACCTTTTTCTCCAAGATGTACTTGCCAGCTGAAATATAATGCTTCTGGGCACTTAAAAAAAACTGCTTCTTTTCAGAATTTTTTGAATTAAGTAAAGAAACATTAATGTCATCTGATAGAGGCATTTCTTCTATATCCAACAGGTTTTCTTGAATGAAAGGATCATTACAGATTTCTTTATTAAACTGTTTGATTGCATCTGGCTTACAGGTGCGTGCCATGATGGTTAGTACAACCTCTTTGATCTTTTCATGCATCACATGGATAAGAGGTTCTTCTTTTTGAAAGAAAACAGCAAACTTTTCAAATACTGCTGCACTCGAGCAGATGAAGTGCAGCTCTGCTCTCATTGTTTTTTTCTTTAAATATTTTACTATTCTCTCATAACTTCCTGTGCTCATAACTTTAGCTTGTTTTGAAGGAATAAATGTCAAGAAATATGCTATGACACCATCCCACAACTGAAGAAGTCTTTTAGCAGCAGGCTGTAATGTAAGCCAGCGAGAACTTACATGTTTCAGAAAGTGTAAATTTGGCAAATTCTTCTCTAACAAAATGTTTGAAAAATCTTCATACCGTGATGGCCAGTTTTTGAAATAATAATAAAGCGCTATGATGAGTTCAGAAGCATCTTCACCTAGATGTACTAGACCTTTTTCAAATGCATTATGTATAAGATGAATATTGCAAAACCCTATGTCTAGCAAACCTTTCTGGCGTATTTCTTTAACGTACTCATTTATTAGGTTGAACACTCTTGTTAACGTTAGGGCCATCACTTGAAAGCATTAAGAGTTTCTTAATTGGTAAGCCAGCATTTTGTAAAGACTGCAAAATATTTTCTTTTAATTCGTCCGCAGTTGCATGGCCTATAAAAAAGGTTTCTAAGTGACGAGTAGTGGCTTTATCATCAGACCCCCAAAAGCGTATCGCTGTCTGGAGCTCTTTAAATCCAGCCTTGTTTGTTGTTTCGTCGAAACATAATGTGTAGAACACACCAGCCAATTCACGAAGTAGCATATCTCTGAAATACGGTCCCAAAGCATCGCTAATCAAATAACGCACTTTAGTCGGGTTTAACAAAAACTTCTCATGAACACCTTCAGGAAACATTGATTTAAACACATGAGTTATCTCTTGTGAAGAACTTGCAGACATGTTTGAAGCAACAATTTTTAAACACCATATCAATTCAGCAGAAAAAGCAGCATCTTTTTTGCAGATTAATTGTACTTTAACGTTTTCATCAGTTTTAGAAAGCTGCATCTGGTATGGGTTACTTTTAATGGACATGTTTTTCTTGTACTTGCAAGTTTCATAATGTTGCTTTATTTTATTAAATCCCTTGGTCACAGAAATTTTTGTATCACAAGGGACACAAAGCAGCTCATTTTCAGAAATTTTTTTCCCCCAGGTTGAAATTTTACAGCCAGTGTCATCTTTTCGTTCTAACCATTCTGTCAGAAGCTTACAGTTCCCCATAGTACACCTGAAACTAAAAAAGAAAAAATAAGAAATCTTGCAGTTCTATAAAATTTGTTCTAAAATTACAAGAAATATACTTATTTATTCACACCATTTAGACTTTGGATAAGGGAATTTTTGAAATTACCATGGTATAAAATAATGTGCGAACAACATTTTTCATGATTTTTGTCAAATAGAGTGCAAATATCATTAAAAGTAGCACAATACTCAGAATATTATAAAATTACTTCAGTAAAAATTTAGAGATATACTGAGTACTCGGTATTTGGCCAAATTTTGACCAAGAACTCGGCTAATACAGAGTAGTTGCAAAAATTTTTGTATTTTTTAACATTGTTAAAATGATTTTGTGAAACATTAGAACTGATTTGTAAGAAAATATGCAAATATAAATAATAATTACAGTACCGTATTTTCCGGCCTATAATCCACGGATTATCTGTGAAAATACCCAGCCGTGGATTAACTGTTTTCTTTTTTTCCCCCTGAAAAATTTTAGTACCGAATTTACAACAAAATTCAATAACAGATGGCTCCAGCAAAATGCATCTCTTAATTAACATTAAAATATTAAGTTTTTACTAAATTGTAAATACTTTTAAACAGTCTGTTTTAAAAAGGGTATCTATATGATTTTTTTGTTTGTAACATCCCTAATTTTATTACTTATTTTCGCATTAATACTGCCCCAGTTTCTAAACATGTTTTAATTGCCATGCTAAAACTTTATTATTTCTAATTTCTGTATAGCTTGAAACATTTTTCCTCTGCCCTTTATTCACAATCCATCCATAAATAAATAAGAAGCTTGCGACAAGACAGCTGAAAATAATTAATAAGCAATCATCTTATTGTGTGTATAGTTCTGAAATGAAATGTTTGTGTTAATACTCCGAGATGGCTTATCAGCAAAATCATTTGGGGAGGGGGGAATCTGCCAGACATCGCAAGTGAGGCAGCTTTTTTTTTTTTTTTTTTTTTTAATGCATCTGGCACAGATTTCAGTTTATTCACCGTTCAAAATCCTTGGTTCAGTTGTTTTAAATTCGTCGAAACTCAAAATATTGGAGTCAATTCGTTACATTTATATAAACTTTTATTTATATAATTAACTATTTACATTTTAATAGTTAAACACATATTTAGCAAATCTAATCTAATGCCTTTTTAGGGGCCTCAAGCAGAAATCAGTTTGCCTGTCAAAGAATCTGCTATCGAAGTGAAATGTTTACGGTCTCACGGGCGAGGGGGGAGAGAAAAAAACGCGTGACGTCACTCCAACTCGCGTACGAACGCACGTGGCTTTTAAAACGGAAGCAGAATTCCCTGACAGCATCAGAGCGAATGAGAAACAAAGCTGAAGGGTCCTGTTAAAACCAATAAAATTAATTTTCCTGCAAGAGAAAAATACTCGTTAGTGTTTCTCATTCCCCATTCTCAATAAACACCAACCACTGTGTGGGCAACTAATTTATTTGTTTCCGTAAATTACTTAAAATCACGGGCGCGGGCTGAAAATTTCGCGAATTATGAGCAGAACCGAAAGTTGAACAGAGTCAGTTATGAACGGAAATAAAGTATTTCGAGAGGCATTGATTTTTGCGATGACGACGGGCTCGCAAAAATAAGTGATTTTGCAGTATTTTACCAGAAACTAAAGAACAAAAATGAGTGCAGACGGAGAATTATTCCCAGACATAATCAGCGATAGCAACACGTGTGGAATTTTTAGATATGCCTTTTGTTTAATTCTGCGATATCCATCAATTCATAAAAATAAAAAAACAGCGGAAAAAACTGTCTTAATGGTAACCGGAAAAATTCCTCCATGCCTTCTATATCAATCTGTTTAGTTACGTGTGACAAGGACCTCTAAAAAATAAAACCTCTAATCTCCTAAAAAAAAAATTAAATCTTACAATACAATTTTCATAAAAATGAATATAAAAAATTACTTACTTCAAATACTGATTATATTTGCAGAGTTCAATACACAAAATACAGGGTCATCCAGCCGATTCACATTCCTTTGTTCGCACGCCGATGTTGCTTCGATGTTGTAAAAGAAAGGAGTATGACGTCACCGAACTGGCGTTTCATCGTCCAATAGAGGGTGAGTTCGTAACCGCGTGACTTCGGAATGGCTAGAATCCGTGACGAAAAAGAGAAAATAGGGACCATTTACGCGAAAAAGGGACTTTTAGAGAGCTCTAACTAAAAAAGAGACTTTTAGGGAAAAAAGAGACTATTTGCGAGCCCTGAGAGTCGAAAGGAGCCAAAAGGAGTCGTAAAGAGTCGAAAAGAGTTGAAAGAGTAAGGGAAAATCCCTGGGAACGGCAAAGGGAAAATAAGTTTTTCTTCCCTTCGCACTTGGAATGTATTTCCCTTGAGGGCTTGAGATTCGAATCAGTAGAGAGTGAGTGTAAAGACTGAGCCACTCAGTACCAAGATTCGAATCACTGATTCGACTCATCGAATCATTGGCCATCTCTACCAGATACCCAGATATGACTAACCCTCTGCTTTGGACGCCTGCACGCCTACCCCATCACCTGCACTGAGCTGTATTGCAGCGCACGTGGTTGAAGGCATTTGTGCTCTTGCTTTTGTTTAAAATGTACCTTTCGGCTTATTTTTATTATTTAAATATGCATTATTTTTAATTTGTTACACAAGCTGGACAAGTAGTGAAACTAATAGCAAGACCACGCGACAAGCGGGGATTTTAAGGAGATACAGAAGATTTCAGAAGCATTGGTAAGTAATTTCTTTCTTATTTTAAAAAATAATAATACGTAATATATGTAGATTTATTTATTTATTTATTTGAAAATCAGCATGTAAAAATCCTTACTTAGCGTTAGATTATATAGGTGTTATGTAATATAAAATTATTAACGCTATTATATGTAGATTTTTTTGCTTTCATTTTAGAAATCATGGGACGAAAATGCTGTGCTCCAGGATGCAGATCAAATTACGATAATGAAGAGGCGTACACTACTGTTTTTAAGTTCCCTACTGATGCAGAGAAGAAGCAATTATGGATAAGTAAAATCAGAAGACAACACTTTTATCCTAGCTCAACATCTGTCTTATGTATAAAACATTTGAAGAGCGCTTCATCGTACGAGAACGAGAAGACAGAGTGAAACGTAATGATGGAACCGAATTAGTTCTGCCTCGAAAAAAAATTACGCCCACACCCTAAGCTTATCCAACAGTGTTTGAAAATTTACCTGCATATTTTACTGAAACACTACCGCCGAAGAGAAAAGATCCAAATGAACGCAGGACAAAAATCACTAACAGAGAAGACGAACAATTTAATCAATGGATGACTAGCAATTTAATTACATCTTTTGATGACTTTCGCGATAAGTGTGCAAACAAATTATTAGGCACTGATTGGATACATGTAACCAGAGGTGAGTGTCTAATTTTTTTTTTAATTAGGAGAGAAAGATGTACCAAAAGTGACTGTCAGTTTTAAAATTTCATCAAATTTTAATGTTGAGATTTTTTGTGATAATTCTATTGTTGACATAAAATCTTTTGAATGGTTATTAGGCAAAGAGCATAAATGTGATAGATGGACAAAATTTGAAAGTCTTTTGAGCCATCTATCACCCAATAAAAATAATTTAACTTTTAAGATATGCTAAGCATATGGTAAGCATCTTAATGATGATTTGTCAAATCCCATTAAAACAATCAGAGACAGTAATTATAATTTTTTACAAACATTTAGTGAGTGGTTGAATCAATGGGGTAAGTGGTATGCTTTAAAAGCAAATGAGAAAAGACAACTAGGTCTGCCTGTTAAAGGTGGAATGTTAACTAAAGAAACATTTTTTGCATTACAATTTACAACAAATAGCCTGCTTAAAATTGTAACATATATTTTTGAAACTTTGGGTCCTAGTTATTTGATGTTGGGGCAATTTCAAACTGACAGTCTTGAAGCTCGTTTTGGTCAGTATCGCCAAATGAGTGGGGGGAATTATAATGTGTCTTGCACTCAAGTTTTTGAAGCTGAACGGAAATTAAAAATTCTTAGTGGCAATGGAATGCATTCTTGCAATGGAATGTATTCTAGAAAAATGGGGAATTTATGCTAAAGGATTTTAGCTGCGAAAATACACCTGATGTAGTTCAAAAACTGGAAATACCAGAGTATTTTTATGATGTATTTAATAGCAGTGATGACACAGAAATTAAAAATGATGTGATGTCTGTTTTGATATATCTTGCAGGTTATGCAGCGCATAAAATATCTCAGAAAATAAAATGTTCTGAGTGCTTGTTTGTATTAGTAAGAAATGAAATTTTAGAAATTGAGTGTTCTGATGAAGTTTATAAATTTTTTATCCTAACTGATAGAGGTCAGCTTAAATGCCCCCAAGAGTTGTTAATATTTGTCATAGTAAATACTTTCCAAATTTTCCAAAAGCTTATTAGTCAGCGATATGAAAATTCATTTTTAGAATTTCCTGAACCCAAATATCTCATTGTTCAACTTGCAATTGAAAAAATTGAAATCTTAGGAACTGATTTTTCTGTTAAATGCAATTGTGGATATGATTTTCAAAGTCTGCTTAAACAGTGTTTGTCAATAATAACAAATATTTTCCTTAATAATTACACAAAAATTAAAAATCATAACAGGCAATTCAACAACTCAAAAAGAAAATTGTCGTTATTGGCAAATGAAACTGAGTGCAGTCTCTCAGGTTTAAAATATTTATAAATAGAATCCCAAGTTAGATATTTGTGTTCAGGAAATTCCAAAAGTAAATTGCAAAAATACGTAAACTGTAATTGGTGAACCTCATTTTAAATTTATTTGTTAAAAGAAAGATAAATAAGGTATTTTTTTTCATAATTTGTGATATTTATTATTGTAACCGTACTAGTTATAGTATATTGTTTACATTTTTGCTTCTGAGCAATTTAATTCCGAAATACTTCTAGTGAAAATTATTTTTACATTTGAGAACAACTTTAAAAGTGTTATTTTAGTGAATATTTGTATTGCTTAACCGTTTATGGAGATTGTATGCATATTATGTAAATTACATTTTATTTTTCAATAAAATTTAATTAAATCTGTAATTGCATTTCTTTATAACTTAAAGCAGACACTTTTAATCAACATTATTATTATTATTTTTAGATACAAAATTACCGTGCGTACATTTTAAATTCCTTAATTAATCAGTAAAAGTATTTAAAGAAAAAAATTTGAAAATTTACTAATTTTCATTTCTTAAATGTTTTCTACACTTTTATTGCGAACCTGAATTTTTGTTTAATACTTACTTTTATATTGGAAGTTAATAGAAATTGATATGAAAACTGGATAATATAGTACTTAAACATATATTTATAATATGTTAAGAAGATATTGGAAATCAAATTTTAAAAAACTAACAATAAGGTAATTTTTAATATATATACACACAATCAAACCACTGTTAAGATAATTATTTAAGACATTTTTTAGTATAATAAGCCAGAAAATGTTTCTTTCTTATAGTTTTAGTTTGTGTGACCTTATCTAATTTTTTCTTCAATTATCTAAAGAAATAAATATCAACAAACATAATGGTAACAATTTATCTTGATAGAATTAAAAAGCAGTTCCTCAAATAAAAATATATCCGAAGTTTAGATTTGTTGTTGTTGTTGTTGTTATGAAATTATTTTTAACAGGTCTTAATTGTTTAGAAGCAATTTTCTAAAGCTTTTTTTTTTCAGGATTCCTTTTAGTCTATTTTTATTAATAAAAATTATATTCAATAAAGAACTTAAAAAGGCAGCTCATGGAAACGGCATGGAGAGATAATAAGAGTCAATTTTGAAACAACGCTACATTTCGACCTATATTTTCATAACGTCATTGAACGCATATCGATTAAATATTTACATTTTTAATAATTTAATTATTGTGTAACATTACAAGTATGTTTACATAAAAACAAGTACACATATAGCAAAAGTCTAAGTATTCCTTAACCGCTGCAGTGGTTGAGGGCTGAGAGAGTCAGATCTCTTGCGTGACGTCATGATCTCCTCGAAGCAGGCCCGGAGGAAAAGAGAAACTACTGCGATCGCGAAGGCCCCGGTCGTAGGCCGCTTCCAGATCCAGGGAGATCCGTGTTTCTTTTGCCTCCGAAGCGAGAGTAAGTCGTCGTAGAGTCTCGCAAGGGCAGCGGTGCAATCTCTGAAGAGAAGGAACCCAAAGTGATATTCGTGGAACGGAGAGTTCTGAAGGGACCAGTACGTGAGGCGACTGAGGATCATCCGTTCAGTAATTTTCGCAGGAACCGAGGTAAGCGAGATAGGGCGATAGGAGGAGAGACTGTCCGTGGGGAGCAGTTTCAAGAACACGAGTACTTACCGGAGCCGCAACTACTGTTTACGACACCTGGGGCAAACCTTAACTAGGGTGCCCCTCCCAAGGAGCGATAACTGATCTTGGCACTCCCTTTAGCACAGCAGCCGCATCATGTGCCCCACTTACTTCAACAAGAGAAATAAGTACTTTTTTCCCATGAAAAGATAGGAGGATGAGTGTACTTGTAATGAAAATTTTTACATATCATTTATAATCATGCCATTAGAGCTCTAAAGCAAAAAATTATCTATAGCAGAGCTCGACAACCTGCAGTCTGTCTCCTTAGATAAAAAGGGGAAAGAAAATGAGAGCATTTTACACTTCCTATCATTTTAGAAATACACAAAGTATTTGATTTCCAGTATAATGAAACATTGTTGAACTCAGCAGCAGATCAAGAGAAAAATATGGGGGGAGAAAACAAATGCTGAAAATTTCACCTTTTATTTTCCTTTAGTTCACACCTATTTTATTTATTTACTGTTTTTTTCTTCTTTGGTTAGAATCTGGCAACTAAATAATTGCTTTATAAATAGTTAGCACTAAATTGCGGGATAAAAATTTAAGCATAGGTATCATAATAGTGAAAAACAAATGAGGAATTATCCAACATCAGAGAGCATTTTCTCTGCTAGGGTTAATTTTTGATCTACACATTTTAGAAAAGTCAAAAGCGATCTTCTTGCAAAAAATAAAAAATAAAATAAAATAATAATAATTCTTATTTATATAGTCAAACTTGAATAATTCAAAGTTGAAATTTTGAATTGATCATGTTCGAGTTATCCAAGTTTTGCTGTATTAATGAAAACTACACACAATACTTTTACTATTGTTCACTTAAATTAAAAATAACTCATTTCAGATTCTATTTGAAACACTACAGTTACA